>VZSF01004986.1:111219-166073 GCA_013398295.1 Chionis minor
GCCGCCGCCGCCGCCGCGCTCCGCCCGTCCCACCCGCCGCCGCGGGGCCGAGGCCGCTCCTCCGCGCCGGCCGCCCCACCGCGCCCTTTCCGCCCCTCTTATTCCGCCGTTTTCATTAATTTCCTGAGGAAAACTACGGGGGTTTTACCTCATTTGTGGTTTTATTCACGGGTGTTGCGGCACCGGGGGGGGGGGGGCCACAGCCCAGGGCCCGCCAGCCCCTCGCCCCCGCGGCTGAGGCGGGAGGGTTTGGGGTGCAGCGATGGCACCTCAGGTGGCACCTCGGTGGCTTCCAGGGCACCAAGCTCCCTGTGCCCAACATCTGTGTCCCCAGCGTGGCAGGTCCCGTCTTGGAGGGCGGGGGGTGAACCCCCGGGGTCCCTCCGGCCATCACGGGGCGTCAGCTCCAGCAGTTCGGCGGCCTGTCCCCCTGCGTTGCCTCATCAGGCAGATATTTGAGTTTAATTGTCGGCCGCATTCTTCGCCTGGGTTTTAATTACTCATCCTCCTTGAACCCTTCTAATGGTATCTGGCAAGAAAAGAGGAAACCGGAGCCAAGAAGGCAAAAAATCCTGCAATGTGTTTTGACTCCACGAGAAAAACCCGCAAAAGGTTTTGCCAAAATTCCCAGCTGATCACCATTACCCCAGAAGGGAAGTATAAATTTCACAGGAATCGATTTATTTGCTGCCTTCTACTGACCCCTTCCCCCCGCCGCCACCCTGCCAAAGGACGGGGAAGAGCTCGAAGCACGGCCAAAGCGCTGCCCCACACATGGACCCGGCGCGGGGAGCTGAGGTCTCACAGGATCTTACGTTCTGAGACGGGATTTTTCCCAATTTGCGTCTACTTGGGCCTGGGAGCCACCCCATTTGGGCGTGTGGACAGGTTTTAACAGATGGTTGGAAAACGCAAGTGCTACAAAAGTCGTAACTCCTCCGGCAAACCTTTCGCAGCTCCGAGGGGCAGGAGAGGAGGATTACGACGCGAGGGAGACATCCGCAAGGGAAGAGGGCAAACATCTCCAGCGGAAACACAGCTGGAGAACGCAGCTGGTGTGAGGGGGAAGCAAGGGCTGGTGGCACCAGCTCTTGGGCCACCAGGGAATGATCATACAACAGGGAAGAAGACACCTGGAGTGTCAGCGGGCAGCTAACCAGTGAGACTCCATCAGCAATACCGTAGGAATCACAGATCCCTTCCTTCTCAGCACTCCGTGTCTACTCACCTGCCCGGTAGATAGGCAGTCCCACCGCTCAGGAGGCTTTGCCCTGTGCCCTTCTGCTGTTCTGCATGGATGGAGGAGGTGGCCCATGTCTTGTAGGGGGTGAAAGCGTGAGGTTTGCTGGGGTGGTGGGAGTCAGGGCAGCAGCAGTGGTCCAGGCGGGCTCTTGCTTTCCATGGGCATGCAGCCTCCTCTGGCACAACTGCCACGTGTGCTTCCCAGCTTTCCTCTCACAGGTCTTCCTGGCCATTGTGGGTGACCACACCAAACGAGCTCTCTTGATGGCTGTTACTCCTCTGACAAAGCACAGGTTGCCCAGCAGTCACTTCTAGATGACTGCAAACCCTCCACCCAACAGCTCTCTAGATGTCACTTTCCTGCTTTATCTCAAATCTATCAGCCTTCCTCTATCACACGGCTGTTTTCAAGAGTCTCAGCGGGAAGAAGGAATAAATATTAGCGTAATGGTTTCCTTCTTTGTATGTTTGCCCCAACTTTTTATCTACAGTGACTGTGAATAAATTCTGACTGACTAAAGAAGCACTGTTTGGTCTCCAGACACAAATTCAAGTAGAGGCAATCCTAGAAGGCATGACACTGATAGGAATGTTTACAGCAGATGGGGGAGCAGAGATACAGGACACTGCTAAGGTACACCTGGTGGGATTCACCTCACTTAACTGCAGGTGTTGGGGACGCCCTGGGCTATCCAGGACACGGTACAGCACTACAGACCCCCCCTCGTCTGCAGCAGCAGCTGAAAAGTCAGTGCTGGAAAAGATGAAGGCACCCCATCCAAAAGAAGTGTCTGTGTAAATGTCTGCAGTTGGAGACATCCCACCCCACTTCCAAAGGTCTCCTGCTGGGTCTCCGTGTTGCTGTGACTGACTGCTCTCTCCCTGCTTCTGATTGTGTCATGTTTGTAGAGCACCTGCCACCACGGCGAGCTGGTGGCAGAGTTACCCCTCCACGGTATTTCAGTTCTACAGGTTACAGGACATTATTTGCCTCTAGGACCAACAGAGACAGATGAATAGGAGCCACGAGGTCTGGTGTCTGCAGGACTCCTCCTGAGATGAAACCTTAAAGAAAGTGTTGGGCAAAACTTCTTTCACGCAAAAAGGAGAGGAGGACAATGCTTAGTTTGAAATTTAGCTACGAGACATCTGGTTGCCCAAAACACTTCAAGATCTTTATTATTTTTCGGACATACATTGAACCATAAGCTCAGAAAAGGCAGTTCTGGCCTATGTCAACGCCTGCCTGCAGAAAAAATGAACCACCATCCAGTTCTCTCCAGCAGCTATAGAAAAAATCTAATGTTTTAACTTTCTAATTCAAAAAGACAGATTTTTTTCCCCCCCTTACATGTATAATTCTTAAGAAACAAGAGCTCTGGTGAAACTGGGCTGCACAAGCTTTTCCAAAGAGAGAGTGAAGCCCAAGATCTGAGCGTTACTGTGAGCCATTGTCGAGGCAAAGAGCAGTAAGTGACAACATACGTAACTAGGTATTAGCTGTGCTATATTGTCAAGTGATAACACACACGCTGACTTTTCAGCACCTTGCGAGTAAGCTGAAAATGAAACAGTCTACAGGTGGGATCCCTAATGAATGGCACTGTCAGGAGATAATTTCGCATGGTTGAAGAAATCTTTTATTCTGCAGGGAAGTGAAGTGACCTGGCATTACGGGCCTGCAGACAATGGGGTCATTTCAGAGGCCACCGAGGCTGGAAGGAAGAATGACAACCCGCAGTTGGCTCAAGTGAGTCCTCCCGTCGCTCACTGCTGATGTAATGCAGCAGAAAAGCCTTGGAATTCCCCACTGCAGTGGCAGCTATCCAGCAGGCTCCCCCAACCTTCCCAGGGACAGACACCCCTGCTCACAGATGCTGCGTTTCCCCCGGCTCTTTCTGACTGCGGGAAGAGGAAGCTGAAGGAGAAGACACTCCCTACCCCTTTGAAAACAGTCTGTTTTGAAGGCAAGGATGATGCAGGCTGGGACTTTGGAGAAGTAAGTCCTATCCTCATCCCTGCGCCTACTCCATTGCAGGAGTTCAGGAAGGCTCCACTGCCTCGGTTCCCCATCTGTGCGGTGAGCGTGAGCGTGTGTTCTACCTCAATGCAATGTTATGATGATAAATACAGTGGTGACTGCACCATCAGTGGGAGCTGTGATGACGGGAAGGGGAAGACCAGACATCTGCCTCGGATATGTCGCACCATAAGATGATAGACCCAGAGAGAAGGAACTCTTTTTCTCAGGTATTTCAAGACCATGGATGCAAGGGTGGTGGGGGAGACGCTTATTCCTAGTTCACAGAAGCAATGTGCTTTTCCTGTCAGCTCTTCAAGGAAGCAGACGAGGACTGAGAATCTGAGTTGTCTGGTTTACGGAAAAGATTGCCAAGTGGGAAAACTAACAGCTGGATGTTATGCAATGTCCTTCCAGTGTTGCTAAAAATCTTGTCATCAGCAAGGGTGACACAGTGGAGGAGGGTGGTGGACTCTAGCCTTGGAGAGGATTCCTCTGCCCAAATAAAGACAAGGAAAAGCTAGGCATGACCGCTCCAGGATCCTTTTGCAGGCCTTTAGGGGCTGCCTCAGAAGACAATTTATCACATCCCAAAATAGGACATAAGATAGGCCAGACAATCATTCCTTAAAAGCACTCATTTCCTTCCATTGTCTGTTAGGAGAGGTTAAATGTAACTTTTTGATGCCTACAGTTAGGTAAAGTGAATCCCGCTCAGTGCATCCATCCTCTTCCCGGGTGAACAGGGATATTTGGTGAGCGTGTAGTTGCAATTCATCCTACCAGGGAGAGGTTTCTACTGCACAGTTCTGCCTGCAGGCGTGACTGTGCAAACAAAGAGCTTTGCCTCAGACAACTCAACTTTATGAAAGTCGCTAAAATGATTGGAAAAGTAATCTACTACTATGTGGGAAGCACAGGAGGTTACATTGCACTCAAAATACAGTGCATTTAGGAATAATTTTGTAGTCGTTTCCCCCTTCCCCCCCCCCCCCCCCCCCCCCGAATTCTCAGCCGAAAGGCTGATTGGGATTATCTATATCTGTCAGACAGGACATGGGATTCTCTAAATATCTGCCTGAAATAGAGTATATTATGTAGGAAGTTTTGATCCAACTGTGAAATGCATAGAAAGGAGAAAATGAGGAAGAACATTTTGCATTCAACTTGTTTCAAAATTCACAGCTTTCTCTATATATATAATATATGCTCTTAACTGTAGAGATCTTGGGAATTACTGCTACTCGTAGTATTGAAAATCTCTCTGACAAGGGATATTTAAACTAGCAGTGCCCCTTTAACTTCATGATAGTGAAAACTTGTTGAAATAAAACAGGCGTCTGGATTTGCTCCAACAAGACTGAGATTCTTCTAAGACACTGCATCTTCATTTGGATAAACAGCATATCAATACAGTGAAGTAATCCCAAAGCAACACCTTAAAAATAAAACATCCACCGCAACCTCGTTCCGGGAGAAGTTCAGGGATTTCCTGAAAAAGGGAACCATCAGTGTTACACAAAACAGGATGACATTCATCACTACTGGTTTGGGTTTCGTGCTAGCCTGTGTCTATCTGCTGGGTTTGGATTCTGCTGTAGGTTTCGCCAGTCCGTCTGGTGGTTTTGAATCCACCGGGTACTCATCTAAGAAGTGAGCTAGAACATTTTCCAAGTGCTGTATGCGACCATGAAGTTCCTGTGCAGTTAGAAGCTCGTTGAGGGTATTAATAGTCTGCTTTTCATAGAATCATAGAATCACTTGGGTTGGAAGAGACCTTCCAGATCATCGAGTCCAACCATAACCTATACTACCAAAACCACCATTAAACCATGTCCCTCAGCACCATGTCCACACGTCTTTTAAATACCTCCAGGGATGGCGATTCCACCACCTCCCTGGGCAGCCTGTTCCAATGCCTGAGAACCCTTTCGGTAAAGAAGTTTTTCCTAATATCCAACCTAAACCTCCCCTGGCACAACTTGAGGCCATTTCCTCTTGTCCTATTGCTTGTTACTTGGGAGAAGAGACTGACCCCCACCTCGCTACAACCTCCTTTCAGGGAGTTGTAGAGAGTGAGAAGGTCTCCCCTCAACCTTCTCTTCTCCAGGCTAAACAATCCCAACTCTCTCAGCTGCTCCTCATAAGACCTGTTTTCAGCTTTTCAGCTCCTGTTGGAGACCGTACTCACCTCATGCCCAACTTGTTTAAAGGGAAGCCCGTGTTCAATGCCCACGGTGAAGGAGAAGGTTCTCCCCGCAGTGACAGCCCACACCTGCAGAGCAGATGAGCTGGGTGCGGTGTTTGACCCAACCTTCCACCTTCCACCACCCCTCAGTCTTCGCAATGGTGTTGCGTGGCTAATGCTGGGAAGGGCCTTTCTTTGCCCTCTTGTACAGCAAGAACTGGTGGGATTTCCAATGCGATGCTTGAGCTGAGACTTGGCTGGATGCCTGGTCATGTCGCACCCAGCACCAAGGCACCCTGGAGTTAGCAGTGGGGCTCTTAAGTGAGGGACCACGTCGTATTTCGGGCTGTGTTCTAGCCACGGTCCACCTGGCAGCGCAGATAGAGCCTATGCAGTTAAAAATTCCCTCGGGGATAAGAAGGGTTGAACGTGGTGTTCTTGGCAAGATCATCCTGCAATGGACGTAGGCCCCGTGGGGACACCTAAAGCAAGTGTATCTCCCCAGCTTAGGGAGACAAAGAAAGAGGAAAACCAAGCAGGGATCGCGACTGTTCTAATGAGTCATTCTGCCTTAATTTCTCAGTCAAATAAGCCTTCGCTGGTAGAATTTCTGTGAGTCCACGTGTGAATTAGTGCTCCTAAGGGGAATGAACGCAGGGGCCCAGGGCGTACAAGAGGGCTCTTTAGCCATCACAGCCAGCACGTGGGACTGTCTGGTAGGGGCCTCTGGTCTGAAACATGAAGAAGAGTCGTGTTAGAACCAAGAGAGGTCAGTTATGATTAGCCTGGGAACAAGTAAACAAGATTAACCTCAGCTAATTTTAGCCACATAAAAATTAAGCCTGTAGCCTAAGGAAGGCTGTCTTTAAGTCAGAGGAGGGGAGGCGTCTCCAGAGGGCAATCCATCCCACCCATGTTCGATGCTGCAGTTATTATGGAATGAACTGCAGACTGGATTTATTTTCTCTTGGGCGTCAATAGAGGCAGCCTAGACAGCTCGTGTGGAGAGGACATGTGGCTTTTAGAGTTCGATGGAAATACACCATTCAGAGTTAAGTGCTCCTCATCAGAGAATTGCTCTTCGGCAGCTCTTGTTCACATCTTGTCAAGATGAGCTTGGCTAGTTTTCCAAATCTAGTGTATCCAGCTATGAAAACAGTGATGATTTTTTCCTCCCAAATAGGCAACCTGTTCCACTAACCTATGATCCTTTTCCTTCTCTTGTGGCAGATGACATCTTTCATTTGCAAGGTAATAATTGTGATTTTATGCTTCTCAGCTGTGACTGCGGCTGCGGTACTGTGTTTAGTTCTGGCTACCTAGTTCCTTGTGAGACACAGACAAATTGGAGGTGATTAAGAAAAAAAAAGAAAAAAGAAAAAACAAACAAATAAAAATTATTAAAGGTTGAAAGAAAACTTGTATAATTTATCATAGTAATAATCTAATAGTCTACATTTGCAGTGTAGGGTATATAGGACCCAAAGGAGGAATTATTTCACATGGCACTAAAGAGTATAATGACAAGAGTGTAATGCGATAAGAAAAGATATATTTGGGCTAAATGTCACCAGAAAAAATTCTGACTGTGCAAACTGGTTGTGCAACAGTATCCCAGGGGATTTCTCCCCCCCGTCCCGCGCCCCTCCCCCCAAGGATATATAAACCGTGTGAGGCAAAATATTAGGAAAGGGAACAATCCTGAATATCATGTAGCAGTTTAGGTAACCCAATGGGTCTTTCCCAGCGCTAATTACTGCAATCTACAGTTCAAAGCGCAGAAGATAAGAAAACCATTTGATGATATGTCTTGCAGAGACACATCCCATAAGGAATATTTGTAGCAAATCTGGATTTCTTTTAGCTTATTTCCGCCACAGTGTGCCTTTGAGCGCGTTTCAAAACTCAAAGATGAATGTCTAAAAATAGCCTTGCGCTGCTTCATACAATGTACCAGGTACTTACTGGTGGCCTGTAAGTATTTCCTCTCTCAAACTTAGTGAAAAAGCCTGTTTCCGAAGCGTCAAATCTATGCCCTCAATCTACACTTTTTCAGTTAAGTTGAGTTCCGTTCTGTACCAAGGAGAGAGACTTAGGTGGAAAAATTTAATTTTTAATGACAAGTATACAGCCTCGCACAAGCCAAATCGGATAAAGGTAGAGCTACTATGGACCTGAGTCTAGGACCTCAACACCACACCAGGAGCTGAGTGATGCATCAAACCTGCAAATATAATTTAGAATTTAACACAGCTTTCTCATCCTCATTGAAAATATGAGCCAAGA
Organism: Chionis minor; assembly: GCA_013398295.1. Classification (NCBI taxonomy): domain Eukaryota; kingdom Metazoa; phylum Chordata; class Aves; order Charadriiformes; family Chionidae; genus Chionis; species Chionis minor. Next base: position 118,956 of record VZSF01004986.1, read on the forward strand.
GAAGCAGGGTATAGGTATCTGCCGACGTTTAACAACAGCCTAAGACAGCACATCTGAGATGCGTCACATATAACTCCATGGTGGCATTCCATGGCCACCTTGGCAGAAGACTTCCTGGGCAGGAGAGTGGTGAGCAATGCATTCAACCCAGAAATCTACACAAGTACTCCTCGAATGGTAGTTCAGCCACACTCAGGAGAAATAAACGTCCTGACACTGCCCTCATCCTAGTGGAGGATCCCATAGAACTATTGTTTGGAGTAGTGGACCTGGGCCATGAGGAAAGACGCCAGCCAGAAGTACCAGCTTTGGCTGTACCTTAGGTGCTGCAAAACGCTTTGGTCTGTCTTCATTTGATATATTGTCAAGTTGTCCACGCAAAGAGGGTTTTAGAGCTGGACGGAAGCACTGCCATCTAGCCTGACATCCTGCGCTGCCCGGTGGACTTCTCTGCCCCTGGGCACTAATCTTGTTTGAGCTAGAAAGACATCTGAAAGAACAGTCAGCCTTGAGCTAAAAATTATCAGAGTGAAGGTATACATTACAGCCTCTGATTCATCATTGTCTGCTTATTTCTATTTATACTTCAGCTGTTTATCAAGATAGGTTATGGTCAAAGGCCTTAAAAGTATAAGTATACTGTATCAGTACAATTACTGTTATTCTGAAACTTAGAAATTCATCAAAAGCAGCATTATTCTTTGATAAAATCTGTTTCCATAAATCTTAATTATCTTACTTTATTCCTTTGTGAAATATATCACCAATCTGATTGTGCGATCCGAGATTGGAATCGAGTAGAAAAGCCCACAGTTATCTCAGTAATACCATATATCCTATTCAAATACTCATATCACCTGCACTTTCTGCCAGACATTCACACTTTTCCTTCTGCTTTAGGACTAATTGAAAATTGACAGTAATAGTCATGAGGGCTTCTTGACAAGTGAAAACTCATGATTTTAAAATGTCTAATTTTAGTAACAGTTGTAAGCAATAATGTTTAACTCTTGGAATGATAGCTCTGTTAGCTGCAAGGCTAATGTACATTTTCTGTGTTGATTTTCAGTCTAGGAAGCTGTTGTACGTAGTTTTTAGAAAGTCCCACTGTCACTGTGGGAAATCCAGAATACATCATTCAAAGTCACTTTCTCCATACGTTGCGGAGAGATGTTTGAAGTAGATATTTATTCTGTGGTTCAAAAATGTTTCAGATCAATGGTCTCCCTTATCAGTGACAGAAAGAGGTGATGCCATCTTTGACATACAACTTCGGCTATTTTGAGATCGCTACTTGCTGGCTTAGTTACAAGAAGAGATTTAAACTCTTGGATCACAGAAATCCTGCCACTGAATTCAGTAATATTAGTTAGGTCAAACTGATGTTTATTAATCAGCAGGCAAATTCTTCTTGCTTATTTTCCAGACTATTAGCTTAAGGAAAAGCAGTCCTTCTTGCAAGTCTTTTGGTTGCTTTGCTGATTTCTTTCATGAAGTTTTTAATTTGTACTCAAGTATGTGCTTTTGTTCTGGCTTTTCACTCTGCTCTTTTTCTACCGGCTTAACAACCCAGCCTGATCGCAGAGAAGCCCATAGGCCTTTCTCTTGATTTGGAGGCCATCTAAACTGAGCCATTTCCTTAGGAAAAGCAGGCCAACATTTCTTAAAGCTTTAACTTGAACTATTTATCTAGCTTCTGCCTAGCGATTACCAGTCCTTCCAGATCACCTGAACGTTTTTCTAAGCATCTCCCTGCTGAGATCTCTGCTCTCGGTAGTACATGAGATGAGCTGTCATAGTATCCATTTAGACCATCACCAGTCACTGAATCTATTTAGAGAACCATCGAATAATTTAGGTTGCCTCCGGCAGTCTTCTAGTCCAACCTCCTGCTCAAAGAAGGATCAAGTCCAAATCTGAGCCTTGGATTCACCTCTTAAGTCCAAGAAAGCCTTTCTTTTGCAGAACATCCATCAAGGAGCATCCGCTGCCTCTGAACAGGTTGCAAGTTCTTTATGGGAAGGTGTACAGCCTCACAGGTTGAGGCAACCACAGCCACCTACCCCATGGTCTCTGTTCTTCTCTAAATGTCTTGTGCGTGCATGGCTGATGAAAACAACTAAGAGCAAGTTTAGTGGTTGTGTACAAGAATGGCTTGATTCTGTTCTCAAAGACAAGTGAAAACCCATGAAAACAAGCAACCTTTTTTTCCCCCACTTTCTTTAAATGTCTTATCAGAAAATATTTCCCGGCGATTTTTCAACTGGTGTTTACAAGTTTTTATTTGTTTGTTTGTTTGCTTATTTACTGGTCTGAAGCTGGCTTGGCAGACCTGTGGCATACAGCAAATTAACTGCCTGAGAACTTACTCAAGTGCCTTATCGTAACTGAAAAGATGGGTTCGATAAAGTGAAACAGGGTGAAAGGTAGGAGTTTGTGATATACAGGAGATCAGCTTGGATAATACGGTGCATCTTTTACTATATCAATCTGAAACTATGAAGGGCAAGGATTGTAATAAATGTGATGTCCTGATACAAAAGGCACAAGGTGTGGGCATGACTCAAAATACACTAACTTTACTGATTTGGAGGCACACCATGAAGATATTTAAAATAAATACTTAACAGGCATTTGTTAAATATTTCCTACATTAACAGCATGAAGGCATAAGGATACAATTCTCCATTGTACTGCAACAGGCATGGTTATACATGGAAAGGCAGTTTTAAAATAACAAATTCTCTATTATGTTTCATTAAAAGCCAGCTGTTTGCTACCAGCAGTGAACACAGAAGGGTCTGTGACAGCAATGCTGCGAGTTATACTTTGTCTAAGTGTGCATTGCTTAGAGTATTATGCTGGTGGCTGCTGACCTGTTCCATTATATGACTTTCAAACAAACTCTCTTTTACCCTTGCTGTAAAGCTAAGCACTTTTTTTTTTTTTCAAAGTTCTTGGTAAATAATCGCCGTATCTCCATTTACAAAAATAGAATGCAGCAGAAATTCCTCGCTGAGCCTGTGGGGGCTGGACAAACCATCACAAAATGTTTAAATATTTGATTGGAGAAAAGCCAGATTTTGAATGTCATGGAGAGCGGCCAGTGCCAAGCATCCAATTCTTCTACCGGACCTGAACGTTTGAGCTGGAGCTAATTGTTTACCCAGCCTGTCTGCCCGGGCAAACAAGCTCCTCGAAGCTCATTGCTGTGAGTCTGCCCGGATCCCCATTCCTCAGCCTTTATGTACTTATTAGGCTTACAATAAAGGACGGCACCGAAGCAAGCGCAGACGTTAACAAAGCCAGGGGAATGCCAGGCCTGGTCAGAATTAAATCAGTGTGTCGTGAATGCTCTCGCTCTGAATGTGAATATGGAGCTTCTGTTGTGAGGGTAGGCAAGCAGCAGAAGGAGGGTGAGATGAAGTTGAGTCCCCTGTGCTGAACCCGGCAGGGAAAGCTGACAGCTGACTGAGCCTTAATTAGGACCTGACGACCTGATCCTGCAGGAAATATTCTTGCTGAAATAAATGGGAGCTCTGTCCGATGGAGAACAGTATTGTATTATATCGCTAGATATATTATTTGTGTTCCTCCAGAATCCACAAATCCCAACTCAGTCTGGAATGGGACTGTACTATACATTAAAAAAAAAAAAAAAAAGAAAAAGAAAAAATACTTTCTCGTCCTATTTTGCAATCAAGATAGAAAAAACAGTCTATCTGCTTATATTTGCACACCGTTTTACTGGCACGACCTGGAATAAAGCCAGCATTGCCTGAACCCCTGTCCAGTAGGTGATACTACTGTAATTTAATTAGGTTTCTCAGCTACACTCCTAACCTTAGTACTTACCTTTGAATTTCATATTCTTTCTTATTTCATATTCCTAATAGGAGTTTCAGGAGACTGACAGAGATCCCATGTGACATTCAATGAAGGACAGAACTTTTAATTTGTCTCTAATGTGCTTGAAGAGATAGAAATAAATTTGTGGAGCTGATTTTCTTTCTTCTGGGAAATGTTTGAGGGACAGAAAGCAAAAGAAATGCAGAGCTGGAGAACTGCAGCTTTTGAGGTTAAACCGATTCTCTTGCCAAAAGTTATCTGAGAAGCTGTTTGTTTCCTCCTGGTGGTTAATTAATTTCATAGTTTGACCAAGATCATACAGTGTGGGAATTAAGAAGAGACTTTTAGTTTGGGAAGCGGTGGAATCACCATCCCTGGAGGTATTTAAAAGCCGGGCACACGCGGTACTGAGGGACATGGTTTAGGGGTGGTTTTGGCAGTGTCAGGTTGATGGTTGGACTTGATGATCTTAAAGGTTTCTTCCAACCCAAGTGATTCTGTGATTCTGTTTAGGCAACAACCTCTGTGATTTCCCTCTGGGATCGGTGGTGGGCTGTAGCATCAGAGGGACCTTCTGGGCACCAGCAACCTGCTCCCTTAGCACGTGGTGGCGTTCTCTGTGATGGAGCAAGGGGACCCTCTGGTCTTCCTCACTCACTTGGCTTCTGGCCTTTCTGCTAAGACAACTGATAAATACATCAAAAAGTGGTGCTGCTGGAAGACTGGATTTAGATTACAAGCCCATGTCTCCAAACTGCCAGCTGACAGTAACTCTGGTTGCTGCTGCCCTGGCCCTGATTTGAATGCTTGACAAAAGGGAAAAGCTCCCTGTGTCATTGACTGGCCCTGGAAAAATGATCCTCTGGCCATGCCACTGAGGAAGGCTTTAAAGTAGGTTCTTCTGTGGATGGAAATGAAACCGCACAGGAGACAGGGCATTGAGGGAGGCCCTCGCACTCCCCAGAGGTAGAGGACATCCTGGGGAGCTCCTGCACACTAACACACCATCTGAGAAACAAACAGGAGGAACATCAGGTCTGTGCAGCTGCAGAGCTACACCATCACTGCCATTACAGAGACATGTGAGGTGTTTGCATGGCTGGAGAGCATCGGTTGGAGCTTTAATACATGCACACTCACTTTTTAGGAGATACAGAGAAGATGGGAAGAAGGCTCAGAGCCAAGGAGAGCGCCAGCTGCAATGCAGGATGTCTGGATATCCCCAGAGGTCTCTTACAAAGTAAATTTCTCTACAGTTCTCTAGGAGACATTTGCCATGCAGGTTTATTCTGCAGCCTCACAGATCTCTCATCAAGATGCCAGCCTACATTGTCCATTTTCCTTTTTACAGTTTATTCCCTCTGCATTCTGCTAGGTAACTCTTTATTTCCTCACCTGGTCATTTGCTGAAATTAGTGATAAAACTGGAATTACAGAGACACTGCCAAGAAGACAAGTTCCTGACATCCTCTGCTGAAAAATCACTTGTGTCTTGGGAACGTTAGTCAGCATTTAGTTCTTATTTTGGTAGACTCGCGTGCAGTTGCTTCTTGCAAGCATTGCATTTATAGAGGGAAACAGGGCAACCTAAGAAACTGCGATTGATTAAACGATAAGAGTACAAGCAGGGCAGGTTTTCCTCGCTAGAAGTAGGCGTTTTACTGCTGTGAAGTATTAGAAGCCCAAAAGCCTGTTAAGGAGCAGTCACAGCAAAAAATTAAAACTGTGAGTCTCATGAACGGATGGGCTGGGACAGAGGATCCTGAGACACAGAGGTGGGCTAAGCAGAGGGACTTAAACCTGCACTGATGTCTCCAAGTCACATTGACCTTAACTGGACTTTCTCTGAAACACCTGATGACATTTTGTCTCCCCCAGCCCTCCATGTCTCCCTCTGGCCTTTAACCCTGGAGCCATCAGAGGGAACTTTTGCCCGTAATCATTTCCGTGCCCAGCTGCAGGCGGTATCGTTCTCCGTTGTTACAGCAAATAGTAACCTGGAATTAAAATTTACTTTGAAAGCTGTTTTGCGAACCGTTATTTGAAGGGATACTACTATCAAGGCTATACCATAAAGAAATGCCAAGTGAAATCTTGAAAGTGTGCATTTAAGCTTTTTCTTAAAATCTGTCAGAAGTTATTCTGACCAATCATTTTGCCTATTCGATTATATTAATTTAAAGCAGGTGAGAACTAATGTCCAGTGATAGAAGCTGCTAATTGTTTTATTAGACTACGGTTTAAATGCATTGGATGGGAAGTATGTAGTACCATGCTTAACTGCTTTGGGTAGTTCTTACAGCCTCCTTGTTATTGGGATGCCAGTCCTGCTAGACCCTGTCAGAAACAGCCTTCTGGAAGTGAAGGAAAAGACTAGGCTGGGAGGTAGTTTCCACCTTAATTCTGTAGTCGTGTTTTCCAGTGATTTCTGAGGAAGAGATCCTCTGGTGTTTAAGGGGGAAAGACTGCAGACTGGCAAAGGTTTTATTCACTTAGGGGTCCTGCTGCCACCAGAAGAGAATTTTTCCAGATGAGATTTTTCCAAGAAGCTGAATGCAGTCAACTTCAAATGGTCTACAGAGTTACAGAATTGGGCACAGCTCCTCACTGCCAGCATAAGAAAGGGAATGGCAATTAGCAAATGATTAAATGAGATATGTATAGGTAATGGTGCTGATACTTTATTTCTGCCATCTCTGATCTTCCCACTGTAGGATCACAGAATGTTTGGGGTTGGAAGGGACCTCTAGACATCATCTGGTCCAACCCCCCTGCCAGAGCAGGTCCACCTACAGCAGGTTGCACAGGGTGGCGTCCAGGCGGGTTTGGAATGTCTCCAGATTAGGAGACTCCACCACCTCTCTGGGCAGCCTCTGCCAGTGCTCTGCCATCCTCAAAGGAAAGAAGTTCCTCTTCATGTTCAGATGGAACTTCCTATGTCCAATTTTATACCCATTGCCCCTTGTCCTGTCACTGGGTACCACTGAAAAAAGCCTGGCCCCCTCCTCCTGGCACCTTTCCTTTAGGGATTTGTAAGCATTGATGAGATCCCCCCTCAGCCTTCTCTTCTCCAGGCTAAAAAGACCCAACTCCCTCAGCCTTTCCTCATAAGAAAGATGCTCCAGACCCCTGATCATCTTTGTGGCCCTCTCCAGCAGTTCCCTGTCCTTCTTAAACTGGGGACCCCAGAACTGGACACAGGACTTGAGTTGTGGCCTCACCAGGGCAGAGTAGAAGGGGAGGGTGACCTCCCTTCACCTGCTGGCCACATTCCTCTTGATGCACCCCAGGATGCCATTGGCCTTCTGGGCCACAAGGGCACATTGCTGGCTCATGGGCATCCTGTTGTCTACCAGGACTCCCAGGTCCCTCTCTGCAGAGCTACTTTCCAGCAGGTCAGACCCCAGCCTGTACTGGTGCATGGGGTTATTCCTCCCCAGGTGCAGGATCCTACACTTGCCTTCATTGAATTTCATATGGTTTCTCTCTGCCCAACTCTCCAGCCTGTCCAGGTCCCACTGAATGGCAGCTCGGCCTTCTGGTGTGTCAGCCACCCCTCCCAGTTTCATGACATCAGCAAACTTGCTGATGGTGCACTCCATCCCTTCATCCAGGTCATTGATGAATACATTGAACAGGACTGGACCCAGTACTGACCCCTGGGGAACAAGATCCAGATCTTCACATGAAGAAAAGAGACTACACAAACTAGGAAGGATGCACAATGCCGTCATAAGGGAATTATTGCAGCTGAGATATGTGATTTCTTAGAACCATAGAATGGTTTGGGTTGGAAGGGACCTCGAAGATCATCTAGTTCCAACCCCCCTGCCATGGGCAAGGACACCTCCCACTAGACCTGGTTGCTCAAACCCTCATCCAACCTGGCCTTGAACACTTCCAGGGATGGGGCCTCCATAATTTCCCTGGACAACCTGCTCCAGTGTCTCACCACCCTCACGGTGAAAAATTTCTTCCTCATGTCTATTCTAACTCTCCTCTCTTCCAGTTTGAAGCCATTACCCCTTATCCCATCACTACATGTCCTTGTAAAAAGTTCCTCTACAGATTTCTTGTAGGCCCCTTTCAGATGCTGGAAGGCTGCCATAAGGTCTTCCTGGAGCCTTCTCTTCTCCAGGCTGAACAACCCCAACTCTCTCAGCCTGTCCTCGCAGCAGAGGGGCTCCAGCCCTCTCATTGTCTTTGTGGCTTCCTCTGGACCCGCTCCAACAGCTCCATGTTCTTCTTATGTTGGGGTGTCCAGAGCTGGATACAGCACTCCAGACAGGGTCTCACCAGAGAGGAGCAGGGGGCAGAATCACCTCCCCTTGCCCTGCTGGCCACACTGCTTTTGCTGCAGCCCAGGATGTGGTTGGCCTTCTGGGCTTCTGGATTTGACAGGGTCCACAGGGGTGCAGTGCAGTGCAGGCAGCAGCTGGCACCCAGGGAGGCAAAAAGGAGTTGCTGGGATACAGCAATCAAATCAAAATCACTGGTGAACTTGAATATCTCAAGGACAAGGAGCCCGTGGCCAGACAGGGGTTTGTGCCAACTTTTTTAAAATGTCAGCATTTCTCTTGCTCCGTGGCTCGGAGGCACGTTATCGTCTCTGGGTCAGGCAGCCTGAAAATATCCCTCCGGTGAAAACAGGTGATTGAAAACCTGGCAGCTCAGCTGGCTCCGTGCGCTGTCTATGTACCCCTGCGATCCCGCTACAACACAAGGCGAGGACGGAGGTATCTGCGGGACTAACAGCGAGTGGGGAAACAGATACGCGGCTTGTCTCATCCAGAGATGAGGAGGAGCTGTGCGCAGCGCTAATGAGGAGAGCAGCTGCTCCTACAGTCACCTCTAGGTAAATCCCCACTGCCAGAAGACAGCTAATTCCTCCATCATCATCTCCTCACAGCTAGAGGCTTTTCTTTCTGTGAGTCTTCTTGCACTGTTCCTGGAAACCTATCGGTGGGGAAAGTTTTTATCCACCTATTTGCTGGATTGTGCCAAGCACACACACGTGTACGTGTAAGTTAGCTGCGTCTCTCACTAAACCGCGTTGACACTGTGTAAGAGCAAACCAAAGTGACTTAGTATCTAGAGTTCACCAGAGAAAGAGCCATAGACTTATTTTGTCTTTATCTACCTATATCATCATACAACTATAATTACAACATCTATGACTGCCTGAAAATATTCTGACAGCATATTTTTCCAGCTCCATCTACATAGAAAACTTCCTCTATAACAGTGCTGACTTTGATGATATTTTGGTCTGACTGCTTTGGCCAATTTTTCATTTCACAACAGCTTGCTGTTTCCAAACATATTTTGTTCTATATTACATTATACTAATACTCCAAAAAAGCTAAAGACAGAATAGCATTCTTTGTTCTTACCATAACAGAACTGGTATTAAAGTGCTGGCATTTCTTCTGGAATGGAAACTCGAGGTTTCAGCTAGATCTAATAGCATCTGTTTCACAGAAAGGGAGAAAAGTTGCCCTTATCTCTACTCCCTTTATTATTTTAATATAGACTAAAACTTTAAGAGCATGGACTCACGCCTGTTTTGTAGAATCCAGCTGTATTCTCATAAAAGCAGGGAGACATGGTTGTGTCATAAAACGGTCTTAACCTCCATGAAAAATTTGGTTGGAAATCAGAAAATGTGCTTCCAGCCAAAATCAGTCAATGGAGACTCTGTCTCTGCTGCTCTGATTAATTTAAACTTCACATGTCATGGGGAGGAAAATGGAATACATTATCATTGACGAGCAGGGTTGGCAAGCTGTCTCAGCGAGCTGGATGGAGGCAGGAACGATGTGCACAGCTCCACTTACCACCCCATTGCTTCACTGAGTGAACTTCCTCCTCATTTTCTGGGGCACTCCACTGGAGGAATGATTCTGCCTAGTCTTTTTATTTACAGGCAGGAAAAAGCCAACGTTTTTGAGTTTTTACATCTATTAAAATACAAACCACAGTGAGGAACCCAGAACTACAGCACCTTTTAGTAGATCACCATTTGCACAGCCCTTACCAGTTGTGAGCTGGAAAGAGGCAACATGCCAAGTTTTTCCATGCCAAGTAAAGGTGAGAGAGGGCAGTAGTTGAGCTTGCATCACATATCTTTTCCACAGTACCAAGCCAAATCACTGCTATAGATTTCCCCCCACCCACTCGCTGGACTTTCTAATGTGAGAAATATCTTCCCATGGAAAGCAGTGGTTACACAGTCACATGGGATCCTGTCTTACTCATACTGCTGGCTTCTGGCTCCCTTTTATGAAACCGGGCAGAGATGCCAGAGTTACCCTCAGGCTGAGATCTCTCCTGCAAGCAGCAGCAGCAGCAGAAGTCAGGAGGGAGTCGACAGGCTCCAAAAAACCTTCCCAGTCATGGTAGAAAGTGATTTTTATTTGACTAAACAGCAGGCAAACATCCCGTTGCATGCTGTGGCACGTGTACTGCCAGAAGAGCATGGGATATAAATCTGAAGACCAAACCGCCCATGCTCCCTGAAGACCCTGAAATCTTTTCGTAAGACAAAGCTGTTCAGTTATGAATCTCAGACAAATTCCAATCTAAGTACAATGTACTTATCTGCGCCGCTCTGACAGCGGCAGTCGCAGTTACTTATCCATCACTTGCTGACCTTAAAATCTCGACTGGTGCTGTTTGAGTAGTTGCTCTACTGAGCGCAAACCTAGATGAGGGTAGTTCAGCGCTAAGCAGAGTGTGCTTTAAGTATTAGATTTCTAAAATGCCTTGAGAATGTCCCACTATAAATTGCAAGCTTATTGGAAGCCATGGGTGTACCCACCTGGACCCTGAACGGTGAGGAAGAGGGCTTGGTGAACCCAGGGAGCCATGAGCAGCACGTTCACTGCTCTGGAGAGTGGTAAGAGGGGAAGCGCAGCTCTGGGCCCTTTGGTTGTCCCCCAGTTCATCTGAACAAGGTAGACATTAGGTACCTGCACAGCATTTCTGCCCCAGAAGGTGGTCAGCAGCCTGTTACCTATGGCTCAACGGGCTTGATGTGCTTTACGTGCAGTATCTAAGACTCTGCGGTGGGTGTGAATGGGCAGGTTGAGCATGCTGAGCAGAAAGGTCTAGAGAGCTCCCTCAGTTGCTAGGAAGGATGGCTTTCTACAAAGCAGATCTTTCTGCTTGGGCTGCAGATTGAGACAGAAAAGCAAGATAATACCCTGAGATTAATGTGTGGAGCTCCTCTCCTCACTCCTAGGCTGCTTTGCCTTCCCCTCACTGAGCACGACGACAGAATTTCCTTCAAAATGTGTCCCAGTGGAGACACAGCAGTAGACTGAGTTGAAGCAATGCTAGTTCATGGCACCCTCACCTGCAGGAGCAAAGGCAGGAGACCTAAAACTACCAGGCAGAAGACAACCATCATTATTAGATGTCATTTGCCCCAAATCAAGGGCAGTTTGTTGATGGGTGTGCCAGAAATAAAGATTAAATAAGTCATTCTTTCTCTAAAAGCCTTTTTCACAGAAAAATATAGAGTGAGGACTGTAGCCATTTGGAGAGGCCTTAGCTCCTATTTCCACTGTCCTGCCATGGCTCTAGAACTGCCTGAGGAGCAGGAGACAAGAAGACCAAAGCCCATGCAGTTAGGCTACTAAGTGTGCATGGTGGAGAGCGTGAATTGAAATGGAGTGAGCATGGTCTGCAAGGTGCTCACAGACAACCTCTACAAACTCGGGCCAGAGGGACTATGCAGAGGCTGTGCCACGTGGAAAAACAGCAGTCTGAATCTTCCAGAGGTATGGAGGGGACAGCCACAACTCAGTGGGGGTCCAAGCTCTGCTGCTGGTGGCAGAGCACTGGCACAGGCTGCCCAGAGAGGTGGTGGAGTCTCCGACTCTGGAGACATTCCAAACCTGCCTGGACACCATCCTGTGCCACCTGCTGTAGGTGGACCTGCTCTGGCAGGGAGGTTGGACTAGGTGATCTTTGGAGGTCCCTTCCAACCCTTAACATTCTGTGATTCTGTGATTCTGCGATTCTGCCATTGAGGTTGGCGGGATTTTTAATCAATGTCTGTTGTCTGATAACTGCTTCTATTCTCACTGATCATAGGACCCTTCCAACTTGAGATACTCTATGATTCTATGATTAGGGAGAGCCACCCAGGATCTTGACAAGGTGGCTTTTAACTGCACTATATATTAATCTTCTGCAGAGGGTGGTACAGACAAAGGGAGGATATGGGACAAAGTGGTAGACCCATGCTCTTCAGGGTATTAAGGCTTTAGAAGCCTGTCTTTGGAATCTTGAGGGCAACTCAGGTCAGTGAAAACAGCAGCAAACTATCAGTGGGTTCCCTGGAAAGTCCACGCAAAGCAGGTAACACCACGGAAAATTAAGTTACTCTTCACGGGAATAACCTGTCCTGATACGCCTATCTGTTTTCCTCTCCCATTCCTTTCAGAATTGGCATCTAACAGCCAATGACTGATGACTTGTAAATGGGTATATGACAATGGTAAGGGACATTTTCCTTTCTCACACAGCCTTCAGATCTACCACCAAGCCCCCAACCCCAAAAGACTCTCCGTGGAGACTGGATGGGTATAGAGTGAAATAAATGAGTTTCAGGCTTCTGTGCCCCACCTTGGGCTGCTGTGACTCACAGGAGCCCACAGCATTGCCTACAATACCATAGTGGGTTTTTTTTTTTGTCTTCCACTGCATTAAAGCAGCAGTAATAACAGAGTGTCATGAAACCAGCACCAAACAGAAGAAATCTTGCCAAGTGAAGCTGTGTTCGTGTACAGCTCGAAAGCAGCAAGGAAAGGAACTATCCAGAGACTCAAACATTTCCATGTTAGACTTATGATTTAATACTTGTTTAAGTTAAACATTAATATGGGTAAAGCAACTTTCAAAACAGAGCCAGTGCAGAGTTGATCCAAAAGTCAACAGGACAGAAGAATCTGGAGCAAAAATCTGAGCCAAACCACTGAAGCTGATAATGTCTGGCAAGAATATTCACCTCAGAGAAGAGCTTGAGGACAACAAAATGCTGTTAAAAAACACAAATCAGACCTCGCCCTTTGCTGACTGTCTCTCTGCCTTTATTCTGACCAGATGTAAAAGACTCATGGTCTTGGAGGCCTGGGATATCTTTTCTAAGAAGGGTCTCCAGGATCAGGATTGCTTCTGCGTTTGGGGATTCAACTTCCAGACTGAGCTGCAGCTGACCCTGCCAACTGGAGGCTCAAGGACAGAAACCTTTAAGTGACTCTGGCCCAAAATGTATTTACTGACAGAGAGCTGGTCTTGAGCTTGCCAGCTATTAATTGTACTTTGACAAATTAGAGAGGCTTCCTGCCATCCATCAGGGTAGCCTCTTCCCATTATACAGGCTAACAGTCTGTAAAATGAAATGGCAAACAGAATTTCATTACAACAAGGTTAGACACTTCCTCAGCTGGCAGGTTTGGAAGAGTAGGAACCAAGCCCCAGGCCACTTCCAGCTTCATCTCTGATGAACTATATGGGGAGAAAAAGGAAAAGTCCTTTCAGCTTTCTATACCTCAGTTTACACATTCATCAAGCAGGGACAATACTACTCAGAGTTCTCTTGAGAACATTATAGCAATGAATTGCAATTTATAAAGCAATATGTGATCCCGTGTGGATGCAAAGTATTAAATTCTTATTCCAAAACATCCAGATTAGCTGTCAAAGCGCTAAATATTATTATTATTACAGTGATTGGAGAACCAGGGTAGGAGTATGAAAAATGCTATCCATCATTTAACTAACTTATCATCCAGCAAAGGGAAAATACATTCCTCCGGTCTAATCCCATACACCTTGGCTACCCTTACTTGCCCAGATTCCTCTGCCCTGACTGTATGCCTGCAGCCGGGGCAGCTGCCGAGGAAGCTAACACCTAAATCTCCCCGTTCAGAGTGACAGACAGGCACCTCCAGAAGTAACTCAGATCCTGGGTGGGCTGACTCAGACTCTGGAAGTGTCTTTATCTCTCCAGATCTTAGGCTTGGTCTGTATTACTAAGTTAAATACGTCCAAGCTCTAGCCCCGGCGCCAGTTGGCACCATGCAGCCGCCCTCCAGGAGAGTGAATTTTCCTGCTCTCCCAATCCAGGTGCCGCTGTAAGGACCACCAGCTGGGAGAGGTCCCAGCCTGGTGGGCTCCCAGGTCATGAGCAGAGACTGCTGGGCCAGGGCTAGTACCCTCCACTACGCCGATGTCAGGGGTCCGTCTGACAGTACAGCAGCAGTTCAAGTCCCTGTGCTCTGTAACATCCCTTGGCCTCTTTATTAGTGGAGGCGTAGCCTTAGATGTATGAGATAAATGTCTGATGTTAGCTGAGATGTGCTAGGACAACACAGCTACGTGAAGGACAGGGTTAACTCTTTCCATCCTGTAGCCATGTGACGATCCTACTCACCAGAAAGGAGGGCCAGCCCAACACCTATGTTGATAAGGTAAGTCTATATGAGCTAAATACTTCAACGGAACTCAAGAGAACCTCCTTTTGGCCCACAGTGCTCTTGGAAAATAGCTGTTTATTTAGGGATTGAAGCTCAATGGTTAAGCCCATGCTCGCAGCCCTTTACTTGGGACCTTCCAGAACAGGCAAGGCTGGCTTGTTCATGTCCTCAGCTGTCACCGGTCACCTGGGTCAGGGCTCCTCATCATGCTCTTCTGCCAAGCATTGCCTCTTGACTAGTTACTGACTGTTGTTTCCACCCCCCTCTTCTCGATGGTGACATCTGGAGGTCTGCTTAGTTAAATACTTCTCCCTCACCACCCGTGTGCCAGCATCTTTGCATTTATAGTGTTACTCCCTAAATCATCTCCCAGTCTCTGCGCGCAGCTGGAGAGCGCTACGTATACTGAATATACAGGTAAAAGGAATCTGGGAACCCGGGACTTGTCCTTAGCCTGACCGTGAGTCAGCGTGACAAACCCGGGAATGCAGGTCAGGGTGTCTGAGTCGCAGCCCCCTGCCTGCACCAGGAGACCACAGTGCCTCACCACTATGATCTGAGCTCTTCTGATCCCACTGCTGTAACCACCCCCTAATGAGTCCCAGATACGTCTGCCTCCGCAAGGAGATGGGGAAAATGAGGGAGGATTGCCCGCCTAATGCCACAGAGGGAAGAGTAGTTCCTGGAATATTTACCAAGCCACTGAACAAAAACTTCGGGTTTATATTCCAGCTGACAGTTTTTCAGAGGTTTTCAGCTGCTCGTTTTACTTGTTAACTATTTTACAGCCCAAATCCTGAAATCTTTCACTAGAAACCCACTATGCAAAGGCCACATGGCCAGCATCTGATGTCCTAGCATCCAGAAAGTGGCAGCAGAATAGAAACGAAGGGCAATCTGTGTGAACAGTCCAAAGTGAAGGTACCTTTAGCATTGTGAGTGGACACCTATTTAAATACATTAATATTTCTGTGATGAACCATACCTAATACAGCTATTGCAGCTTATAAGGATTTGGTGCGGTCTTCAAAGGCTGACGGTTACAATTAGTCAGAGCTCAGGTAGATCATGCGAAGTAAGAGGGGTGAGAGAATTCACACATCTAAGGCTTCTGTGCTTAACCCTCAGCATTTAAAATACTGCTTTTAGCTTGCCTTAAAATATTAACAAAAGGAACCCAAACTTTACATGCCAGTTAAGAAAAACCACTCTCGATTTGGCTCTTGAAGCGCTTTGATTTGATTTGAATGTAACTATTTGGATTGCATGGATAGGAAAAGGCACATGCCTCCAAATGGCAGCTTTTATTCCTTTAGGGCAACCAGCATCCCCTCAGTGCAAAGGATTAAATCAAAACTAAATTAAGAGACGCACTACAGAGAAGGCTGGCTGTGTACTTTTCAATATGGATAAAGCAACCCTTCTTCCCACTGGTAAAAATTCACGCTAGTGCAGAGGCCCAGCACAAAGCCTAGACGCCACTTAAACATCCTGCTGAGGGGCTTAAGTGCTGGCTAGGCTTTGTGCTAAGCCTCAGTGATGGATTGAACATCACCCACCCACAAGAAACAGGAGGGACAAACTGCTTTTAGATTTTGCTTGGGTCTGATTCCACATTTCCACAGCCCTTTTTTGGTGGGAATTTGGAGCCAGCATGAGATACAGGATGTGGCTTCACATTTCACTTCAATACGTGAAACCTGCCTTTGTAATGAAAGGGGAATACGGATATATCATCCATGATAACGTTTTTTGAGTACTGTGAGTACATTTCTTGAGTACCTCAGCTTGAGTGCTGTGTTCAGTTTTGGGCACCGCAGTATCGGAGAGACATTGAGGTGCTGGAGCGTGTCCAGAGAAGGGCAACGAAGCTGGTGAGGGGTCTGGAGAACAAGTCTTATGAGGAGCGGCTGAGGGAGTTGGGATTGTTTAGCCTGGAGAAGAGAAGGTTGAGGGGAGACCTTCTCACTCTCTACAACTCCCTGAAAGGAGGTTGTAGCGAGGTGGGGGTCAGTCTCTTCTCCCAAGTGACAAGTGACAGGACAAGAGGAAATGGCCTCAAGTTGTGCCAGGGGAGGTTTAGGTTGGATATTAGGAAAAACTTCTTTACCGAAAGGGTTATTGGGCATTGGAACAGGCTGCCCAGGGAGGTGGTGGAATCGCCGTCCCTGGAGGTATTTAAAAGCCGGGCAGACGTAGTGCTGAGGGACATGGTTTAGGGGTGGTTTTGGCATAGGTTTATGGTTGGACTCGATGATCTTGAAGGTCTCTTCCAACCCAAGTGATTCTATGATTCTGTGATTCTTTGGTGTATAACGGACACTGCTCATAAAATATCTGCAGACCAGTTACCACTGACTGAAGGTGGTGCCGCTCACCTGAAGGAAACAGTGTGGCGTGAGTCTTTTTGTCTCAGGCTCTCCCATAGGGATTACACAGTCCATGTCTTCATTCCCACACTAAGAGGCATTGTGCCTGTACCGTGGCGCAAGCTGGGGGCCCAACCAGGCATGTGGTCCCTTGGGATGCTGCTCCAGGCACCACTGGGACTGCGGGCGGGTTGCTAAGACTGCTTCTTCACCCAGATGTCATGGTATATTTTCATATAATGGCTACATTTGTGTCTCAGATTCTGCCTTCGGGAAAGAGGGTGCGGATGTTGTTCATGGCTATTCTGAACTTCCTGTAATCTACTGATATTTCCAGCCAGGGCAATCACATGGGTTGGCTGCTACGAAGAATCGGTGTCTCTGCTGGCTGGGTCTGCTCATGGTGCCATTTCTACACAGCTGCTTCAGTCCTTTCTTCTTCAGTTGCTGCTTCTCATGGACTTTGGCAAAAGAAAGCTCAAGTGGAAGCTGTTAAAACTCTCCAACTCATCACACCGCAAGCATGTTTGGGACAAGACCCTGAGTTGCATCCTGGAGGTAAGAGAAGGGACGTAGGAGGCAAACCATGGTATGTGTGCATGGGAGACACTAAATATCTTTGTTTATTTAGATTTAAAAAAGAAAACATAAGAAAAAGCTTAAGGTGGGGATCAGTTGAAGAATTCAGTTCACAAATCATGACGGACACAACTTAGCAGTGTACTTCCCACAAGTATAAAGATACCAGGCAGTAAAATGACCTCACAAACCAAATCCACATTTGTGTCAACGTCCCAGCCCAGGTGTGAAGCAGTTCAGCTTCATTCCGCACTCAGCCCTGCTAATCTGGATGCAGCACTGGGCAAAAGCCAGCTGTCATCTTCCAGCTCTGAGCTTTGCCCTGTTCAGATCAGGGAGCAAGTCAAAGAAACCAGAGGTCCTGAGAGGTATTTTCACTGTCTTTCCAGAACTTTTGCCAAAAGTGTAATGTTGCATGGCAGTTAGCACCAGGACTGCCATAGCGGAGCAGGCAGAGGTTCATCATGTCCAGCATCCTCTTCCCAAGAACCTGCAGCACCAGACGTTGCTGGGGAGGATACCAGAAACCCTGTAAGAAACAGTGCTGGGTATTCTGTTCCCAGAGGAACGTAGTACTTTATCACTGCCAAAACACCTGATCTGGCTTTGGTTTTTGCTTTCAAAATATTTTTCCTGTTCCTCTGGATATTCTTATTAGCCATATAAATGCATCGGCCCTTTCAAGAACCCTGATAAATTCTTGATATTAATGGCTATGTCTAGACTAGTAAATGAAACAGGGCCGTAACACTAGTTCTACCACTGGCACGTGCTTGTCTATATTGTTTTATGGCCCCTTGGCGTGGATAGCATCAGCCAGCAGACAATACCTGAGCACAGCGTAGAGAACAGCACATTCTTGGGACCATTCCCAATAGGCAGGCTGGGCGTGGCCACGCTGTTTTTAGGGGGAAAAGCATTTAGTCATGTGGATATGAATCATAACATGCCCTTTGGCTTCAGGCCAGGCAACCGTCACCGGTCTGTTGCATTTAGTAGTACAGATGTAGCCAGTGGAACTCTTTAATAACAACCTCCATGGACCAGTTAAGCAAACTGTGAAAAGCATCACCGGATACCTGTTGAAGAAAGCCCATAATATGTAGATTGATCCCCTTCGGGGGAAGAGCACAACATTTCCACAAAGGGCTTGTTGCTGTGTCAAAGCACAGACTGTGTCAGGAGGTTTTCACCACACTTCCAAACTTTATCAGCAACCTAGATTAAACGTGCACAGAGAAGGCTTAGGACTGTCCCTCCCAAATACCTTTCCCTGCCTGTGGGCACGTTCAAGGCTTGTTCAAGACAGCTTGGCTTGAATCTGATCAGTTATCTTCAAGGTAAACACAAGCAGCTTCTAACCTGAGGTGCTTTGACATGAGTAACCAAACGGGAGGGTTTGGAGTGCCTGGGCCAGCCACCACCCTAAATAGGTCTTCAAATTGACAGTACACAGGTATTTTCACAGAGGGATATACCTCTTTGCTCTTGTGTAAAGGGTCTGGATGCTGGAAAGGATTGAGTTGAGGACTGTCCTTCTTGCCAGCATTCTTTATTCCCTCCTGTTTCAGGCCTTGCTGGAGGCCACTGAACCCAGGAATCTGTGGGCACAGACTGGACAGAAGGATACCTAAGGGTCAGTGGGTTGCTTGGTCAGTCAGCAAAAGGCAAAAAGGCAAACCAGTGTGGTTATGGTTTGCAAAATCAAATATTGAGATAAAAACATGCACAGCTGAGTTTGGGAGAAACATTATACTTAATACACAGGAGGAAATTCATAATCATCTTAGAGATTAGAGGCAATTCTGTAATATTTCTGTTGTGTTTCAGTATTGTCTGTTTGCCATGTAAATGTCAGTTCTAGACAAGGGACAAGTAGAAATGATACACACTGCATTCCAGAAAGCATGGGCGTTACCTTTCGCCATGAGCAATTCTGGTAATGCTAAATCATTTAGGGAGGTGAAGACTGTGGCAGAGAGCTGACTGAGCCATCAATTCTTACTGAATTCCAGCCCACATGGAGATCCAGAGTGTCTAGCGACAACTGAATGGAGAGGGAGGGATCCTTGTTAGGAAAGAGAAACACAGAAAAGCTCCAGCCTTGGAGCCATGTCAGCTGCTGCCTAAGACCACAAGTGCTCATTAATGCTTAAGAAAAAATATTTTGGTGTATGAATAATGCCTCCTCTAGCCCACCACCTCATCACTAGAGGTCTTTATTAAAGACGAAGTTCTGATGGAACTCTCAGGATGGGTGTTCCTCTCTTCTTCCCAGGGCTCAGAGCATATCTACCTGCTTGGTCTGGTACAAAAACCAGCCAGGACAGGACATCTGGGAAGTGCTTCTGTTTCATGAGCTGCCCCTTACATGTAACACCTGAACATCACTCAGCTGGGGCAGGAGAGACGTTCCTGTTTAAACTCTGACAGAATTCATCCACATTCCAGGTGAGTGGTGTCCTCACCAGGGGCTGCCTTCAGTCACTCCAGCCGTCTGCCACTAATCCCACTTTGTACAACCTATTATACTCAAAGCTGGATCAAACAGTTCTCTCTGACCTTAATAATATTTCTTTATTTAATATAATGTGGGAAGTACGAGAGCTGAAGAAAGACCAGTTTCCTAATAACAAACAAGATGGTACTTGGAGCAGGCACCAAAGGTAACAGTAGCTGGAAAGCAAGTCCTTGCTGTGAGAAGGCCTTTGAGTAGAGACGTTATGGGTGTCAAGGCAGACCCCTAACCACGAGGCTGTGGCAATTCCCCATTCAGCATACTGCCTTCTTCCATTTCACAGCCTCCAAATGCTCCCTGTTCAGAAAATGGGCCATCTGTGCAACTAACGTGCTGCTACAGAGAGTATGAGGGGTAGCTCCTTCAGTGCTGAGCCACATCCACACGTTATCTTGAATCTGATCTCACTTTTCTTGTGTTTCAGGCCCATGGTGTTCCCCTGCTTTCCCTTCCTTCTCTGTTGCGTCCTCATATGAAAAGCCAGGAGGTTTCAAGGTACCTCAGCACTGGTCTTGGTTTTACTGATGTTCAGTAAATGTGCTTTGATGAGGGAAGGCTGACCTAGGTCCCTCGTTCAGTAATTTCTTAATCAGCCTGAGGTATATAAGTTAATATGATCAGTCTGATCCTGCAGTCGAGTCTGGACCCAGTTTGAAATGTCTGCACCCTAACCACTTTTGCATGTATTTTTCTAAGAACGGGAAGAAATTGTCCGCAAGGTCTCTGCTGGCCTTTGTAACACAAATATGAAAATATCTGCAGTCAAGTTAAGGGGTAGAAAACGTGTCCAAACCAGTATTGAGTAACCCCGCTTGAGGAGAGATGTCTATAGAGTCAGTGGGAACTGATATTGATGTCTCAAAGGACATGGGAATACCAAGGGCAAGGCAAACTGAAAAGGGCATAAGTAAATATTTAACTGAAGGCTGCAAGAACTTTCCTTTTTAGGTAGATCACTCCTCCTATCTGAGTTCACCCCAAGGTGAAAAGAACAAAAGGCAATTAAATGGGCATCACCCAAGTAATTACAGAAGCAAACAGCGCTATGAGAAAATCATTAACAAAGAGTGAAGGGTAGCAGTTTGAGAAAGAACTGGGTAACTGATGTTCTAGTTATGTCTAGTATAGAGATGAGAAGAGGATGTTCTGTTAACCATGTCTGACTCAAAACCGTCTGCTCCCTCTGGCAGATCCTTCTGCAAGCACTCTCCTCATGGAGGTACTTCTGGAAGAAAGGACCATAAGAGAGGCATTCAAATCCTATTCCCAGGGAGATTACAGTGAATTTTACCTCCTGAAATCAGTGCAAATCCAGTTTGTTCTGAAGTACACGTATTTCCACATATACATGCAGTTCTATTGGGATCCTCTGTTGATTCCACATCCAGGCCCTGACAAAATACCTGGATGCTCCTGGTAGATGAAATATGAAGCCAGACAGGTAGGTCCATGTCTTGTCTTGATCTAGCAACAGTCACAGGCAAGTGAGCAATGTCTTGTGTGGCCCTGTGGAAAAATCAGTGCTTAGTTTCATTAAGCTATTAGGGTGACTTAGGAAAAAACATGTCTGACTGTTTTATTAACTTACCCTTGCAGGAGAGTTTGATCAATGTATGATAGGCACATAGTTCTTCCCAAAAGAGTTACCGGTAGGGTGGTAATAATTCAAGACTCCAGAAAGTCAAAAGGTAAAAAAGCTAAAAGCTATATCTCAGTGTAAAATCTAAGCACCACTGAAATCAATTGGAAGGTTATTGCTGCCTTTGACAGGAACTGGAGTTCACCTTCTAGAGACCCAGTTCTTTTTAAAGCATTTCAGATGGCAAGAAATCTTAATTTACTGCTGCTGGTTTTAAAGCTCCACAAATGACACTTTTATAAGGACTTATTTCACTATAATGAAAACCTCTTCTATTTCACTTTAACATTAAGCATTGTGCAAACTCATTCTGGCTGAAAGGATGGTCATTTTTTATGTTGGATAGTTCTTATGACAAACAACTAAAATATGCATCTGGAGCTCTTGGGCTTATGGGACTTAAATCATTAAAATATTTTTATGGGAAAAAAAATTATGAGTACAAACAAAAAAAAACTACACTTTTGTGCTGAGGGAAAGTTCATTCAAGGGTACAGCACTCAGGGTACACAAAACCACTATTCAAGCATACATTTGCCTCAGATGCACTATTTACACACACACGTGCCAAACATCTGCGTGTGTGTTTGTGTGCGTAAAGTTTACATGTCTTCTGTTGCAGTTGGCCACATTTACTTTCGTATCCAACAGCCTAGTCAGAACTGAGACCCACCGGGTTTTTAATAAATAAGAAGCTTAAAAACAGAAAGCAGAATGATAGAGCCTTTTTCACGGTATGTTGCCGTGTAAACACGAGGCTTGATTCAGCCATGAGAAGGGTGAGCCCTGGGCAACTGGGTATCCTGCACCTTTGGAGCTTCCGTAAATTCAGCGGCAATGCAATGATTATTTTTAAAATTACCTCTGCAGCATAATCTGAATGAACATGTTCTAAAAGGCCTAGTGACACTTAGCTGCTTTTTATGGAAAGAGACTTGGTGTTGAAATGGTTTTGTGAAAACTGTGTGACCTCTGGACAATTTCTGCTGGTGTCGAAAACAGGGTCTATGATTCTCAAACGCTAGAGCAACGGGGGGAAAAAGAGAAAATTATCACAGGGAATAGAAGGTAGTTTGCTTAAACCAGGTTGGGGCTCTGAGTCTCACAGTTTTTCTGAGAGAGTGTTGCAAAGGCTTGAAACCTTCTGTGCTCATGGTCAAAATCTCCCTCATTAGCTAACAGGCCAAGGGATGTGTTTTGGGCAACCTCATTTGGACATAGCTAATACAAAGATAATCTCCTAAAGGGCTTTCTGGGCTCAGTAGCGTCCCACACACGTCTGGTCCCTTCCGAACAGAGCGGGTGGGTGGTGTTGCAGTACACCAGCAGCGCCAGTGACTGTTTGCTGGGTGACACTGGGATGGAGGGCGTTGCACAGGGTACGCGAATGCTGGGAAACCTCTGCTGGAATGGCTCAGCTCAACCCAAATATCCGACTGGAGCACAAAAATAGGGGAGGTTTCTAAACTACTCGCAGCACAGACCATAAAGGGAAAGGTTAACAGTCCCTAACTCCCCCTCCACTTAAGGGGCTTATGATTTATTTACGTGGCAAGTTTTATAATACATGAAGGATGCCTTGTGATCTGGGCTTGGATTAAACCAAAAAAAAGTGTAGCTATAGGTATGAAACTCAGTCCTCTCCCCTGTTCCCAAGGCAGTTTTGTAATATTCATATTTCGTATTAATACAGTGTGAAAGAAGGAAGGAATATCTATTTTGGGAAGTTACTCAGTGTGTGTTATAAGGAAAGCCAACGGAGTATATGGGAAACAATTAACTGTAGATTATCATTGTCAAAACCAAAACTGTGGTGGTTTCTATGACTATCTGAATAAAAGCAATATGCTCACTACGACTCTGCCATCTCTAGGGCACCTCAGCTAAGACGCACCTCAGGTTTGTTTTAAGCCTAATCAACATGCGTTTGCTGCAACTCCTCTCATAGTGCCTTGGGAAGGGTCCTCCTTCATGTTAGGGACAGTTAACACATTTTGTCTGGCAGATAGGACGGGTGAAGTTGTCATACATTGGCGCGTGTGGCAGCTGGGCTGCCGGGCAGTGAGTCGTTAAGCTGTAGTAACGCAGCCAGTTTGTTGCATTCCTGAGGTCTCAGCCCAATGCCGGAAGGGGCAGCCCCTCTGTGTCCCCCCAGCCACAAAGCTCAAAGCCCCTTTTCTGTTCTACAATATGAAACCTCGTACTTTGCCCCCTGAGCAAGGGTGCCCATATGCCAGAGCCTTTACTCGTGCCATTATCTTCATCTGTGCTTCCTGCTCTTTCGCTAGCATTAGGGTGAAGCCGCTTGATCAATCTCAGTTGACTGGTCTTTGTGCACTTGCTTACACTGGCTCTGTATATCAACACTGTCCATGCCCTATTCCTCTTTTAGGTGTTTCCATTGGATTAATCAGGGCAATGTATACAAATTTACTTTCTGTACCTTTTTCTTCTCCTTCCCCATGCCTTCTTCCTGCCATCTGTCACCATCCTCTTGTTGCTGTACCCTTTCTCAATAGGTATCACAAGCATTTCTCTAGGAAACAGGCTCAGACTCAGTGGGCTGCTCGTTCCATGGATAGTCACGCTGGAGCCAGGAAGCAGTAGGAAGGAGCAAGGCATCGAGAAAAGTAGAAGCAAGTAGAAGCAACAATCAATGACTTTCAATGTTTCTCCCAAAAGATAGTCTATGCTGCACCAGGCTGTGTGCCTCTGTGTGAATCACATCTTAGGGTTTAAAGCACGCAATGGACCTTGCTTTTTATAAGTAAGCAGCATACTAACCTGGGAAACTGGCTGCTAAAAGGCAATCTCAGTATCTGCTGGTACCTTCATCCTGAAGTCTCTTAGAAGTTCACCTCTTAGAACACATGTTGCCTTCCAGCTATAGTTACTTAAAATTTCACCCCCTGAACAATCGTGTGGCTCAGAGCTCTGCCCCGGAGAAAGCAGACACTGAACTAAAGGAGAGTCACTGCTAGCTGCTGGTATCATGCGACTGTGTGACTCCAAACTCAGGTTCCATCTGGTAGAAGACGGTGGCCCAGGCAAGTGTGTGTAGATACACACCAAGAGATTAATCATGGGCCTAATTTACGATGAGTTACGGCATTTGGAAGCAGTGGAGCAATCACTATTAAAGACTTTTTTCTTCAGTGAGATAAAAAAGATCTGTTCTAATTTCTTGCCTAACATTAGGAGAATCTTCAAGTGAATAAATAAGGAAGTCTGCGTCTGACAATTATCTTACCAAGTCAAAAACCAGATCATTTGTATGTGAATTGAATGTACTAGAACAGACTCTTCTCTAGTCTGGTGTTTGTCTAGAGATGGGTAAGTGATCTAGATAATACGATTCATCAGTCTCCCAGGAGTATTCCCGATGGGTCTACATTAGTGCTCCGTCCACTCCAGCTGAAGCTCTGACAAGGGATGGAGTTTCCTCTGGTTCCCATAGGTAACAGTTTCTCAGCCTCAGAGTGCTTCTTGCAAGAGAGTGGTTTGTTCTGTTTTTCATTTGTGCATTTTATTATTATTTATTTTTTATTATTCACCATTAATCTATTCATTCTATACTATTTCCCAGTAATACATTATGCAACGTATGCAACATCTGGCATTTGGTATTTGTTCTCCCATCCCTTCCCTGCGGGTAAAGACGAACACGCTGCAGCACACTCCAGAGGGAGCTGGGACTGAGTGTCTTCAGGTTTTTGGGTTAGTTTTATTTTCTTATAAATGTTCATAATCCTGTGGATTTGTAGGAGAGACATTTGTGCTTCTTAGGTGAGATAATGCCAGCTTAGTGTACTTGCCCTGCAGGTATTTGTGGCACTCAGGCTTTGTCCCGTTAATGAGAGAAGCTCATTATCTGCAATCAGCAAACAAGCTTGGCTGGGGGTTAGAGAGGTGCTGGGGCTCCGATCTGCGAAGTCCAGCTCTGCCACAGCTTCCTACATGGTCAGAGCATCCTCCTCCCCCACGCTGCCCGTCTCACTGTGTACCCCACAGGCTGTCAGAGGACCTTGCCGCAGACTTTTACAGCGCCAAGCTTGGGTGCCAGTCGTACCTCGGGGATTTGAGCTAGGTTATCCTCAAAACAGGACAGCAGCAAGACCTTTTGGTAGCTGAGGTTTACTCTTTCAAGCTACTTGGGACCTTCCTCCCTTCTGTCAGCAGCCACGTCCTTCAGTTACTGCTCCTCATCCACAGCACTTCTAAACCTTCCCAGCACTCCGCCCCGCTCTGCCTAGGGCTCCATTAAGAGGATGTGGCTTTGCTTTAAGGAATTATTCCCACGTGAACTTTGTGTCGGAGCCTTAAAGAAATCCTCTGGCTCTCCCAGACGACGCACACTCATCTAACGCGCTCAGGGGCAAAGCAAGCTCAGCGCGAGCTGAGCTCACAGACGCAAGGCCAGGTTACCTACACCGACTCCACATCTTTATCTCCAGGTAGGTGAGGTGAGGTGAGAACCTGGTAATGTGACAAAGTAATCCAGACAAAAGGGCAGAGAGGCCAGGACAGTGAGTACCTACCTACCTAGCTTTGCGGAGTAAGCAAAAACGCCTTCTTACATCTTGAGTGTTTCTCGCCATTGGTCTTTTTACGTCTATAAAAAGAGGTGTGATCTATCTTCTTGTATCTCTGCCAGGATTGTAGGCAACACACAGCCACCATCCAGCGTCGTTTTTCCAGATATAGCCTGACAAAATGGAAGGAATGAGTCAGTGTTGTGCAGAGCAAGAACAACACGATTAGCACCTATTCCGCGTGTGTTCCTGCCTTCTCATCTTGCAGACGAGGGTTTTGAATTGTTGGGGTTTTCGGCATCCGAGGTGTCCTATACACTGTCCTACCTGTGCGTCGGTACTGAGAGGATCCATGGATGCACAGTCAGAGGCACAGACTTGCCTGTTAGGATGGTTAGGACAATTCTCCTTGCTGGCACCACTTCAAAGGCTGCTTCCCTGCTCCAGCTTTGGAAGACTGCTAAAGCCGGTCGCGGGAGAGAGCCCGTGACACCCTCCTGCTGCGGTCACAGGCTTGTTTTCAGAAGCTGGAGGGTGGTATCCTGCCAAGTTGGATACCTGGCACTGGGAAACAGATGCGATCGTGCCCGGGGGGATGCGTATGCACTACAAACCGTTTCCTATAGGTGGAGTGATTTGTTTAGTGCTCTGTGGTGGCTCTGCATTTGCGGCCGAATTGGGTAGGTGCAGCATCACCCAGGGCAATCTGACAAACCCCTGTCAAAACACGTTTTTGACATTAAAAAAAATAATAAGAAAAAAATCGTCTTCAGCATTCAGACAGCGGAAGGAAAATTTCCTGTTAAAGGAAGTTATGAAGACAGTGGAATTGCTGCAGGATTAATTAACGGAGATTTAAAGCAATATTTCAGCTGTTTCTAATCACTCGTCGTCTCCCTCCAGCATCCCAGGGACTCGGGATGGGCAGGCCCTGTGGTCTCAGCTTTGCTTGTTATTTAGAGGGGGAAAAAAAGTCTAGCACTTCAGGCTTTCTGCACTCCAGGAATCCTCCCTCCTCTTCTTCAAAGCTCATCTGAAAACCCACTCTCTGGCAAAGCTGTCGCTCCCACCCTCTGTTAACATCCAAAATCTTTCGCGTGACAAAAGCATTTTCTATCTGATACTAAAGGGTCCCTCTTCTTGCATGTTGCAGCTGGAAATGTCTTGGGTTTAGGCCCACAAACACATCCTCGAGGGGGCAGTTGGGACATGGCTGCACAGAGCAGCGGTCACATCCTGGTAACTGCTGGAGCTACGTACTCCATGGGAAACACGGCAGGGACCTTGGTTCCCCAGCGGCTGGGGATGAAGCATGCAAAGGGCTGTTACCACAAAATAGCTGAAGCGTTACAAGTTCCCCGCTAGCGACGCTCCCAGCCAGTTGTTGACGTGTCCGTATCCTGTTATTGTGCTCCCAAACATAAATCTCAAATATTCAAGCAGGACTTTTATCAGACAAACAAAATAACCTCAAATAGTAGGTAAAACAATCCAAAGGCGTCTAATATTCTGGCATTAGCCTGAAAAAGGAACAGTTCATCATAAACAAGACTGTACTTTGAAACTCACTTTTGACACAGAGAAGTGACTCCGATGTAATCGTTCTGGGTGTGGGTGTAACACACTGGATCTGCCTTTGGTCCTTCCAACCCACTGAGTATCTACACAAGCACCCTTCCCGCAGAGTGTCTTTTCGGAGGTGTGATTCACGGCAAGCTAAAAAAAGGTTCATGGGCAGGTAACAGCCGATATTTATTGGCACGATGAAAGAGTAGCTGAAAGGACTGTTAAACCAAATCATAATAAACTATTCCTGCTGCTCGAGGCTCATTAAATTTTTTTATTGGTCTTGCCTGCAATTTTCTGTACGTAGGTTTTGCAGATGATCTTCACGCTGGGCCCGAATATGTATTGTGAATTATTGTGACCTTGCTCAGAACAGCTTTATATGTTTGCACGCGTGCCTGTAAAAAAGGCTTTCTCATAACCCCTACCTGACCATTGCCAGATGCATTTGCCACATTGTAAAATACAGAACGTCATTCACCCCCGGGGATTAAAGGCAGCGCTATTTAACGACGGGGACTGAATGTGCTGCCCTTGATCACAGTGGGCCATGCCCTCAGTGATCTGTTAAAAGCATTTTATACTACCAGCAATGGCCCTAGATGAATCCAAACAAAAAGAAAACCAAAAAAAAAAGAAGATGCAACAGCACAAGCTTCCACACAACCCAAAGTCTAAGCTTTGCACGCAGCAGGGACATATCTCCTTGCTACAATCCCTACGCCAGGCCCTTTGCTGCCCTCTCTCTCCGTGCTACACGTCATCTTAGAGTCACCTCCTGTCACTGCGTGCAGCTTCCCCAACTTCTGGTGCAGTGCCACCAGGATTGTTTCTATTTCTATCTACTGCACTTGCAATCAGAAGCCCCGTTGCACTTGGTGTTGTAACAGAGCAACCAAGAAGATGGTTACACACAATAATCTATCGGATGGGAAAGGCAGCCCTGGGTTTAGGGCACCAGGCTGGACAGGTGAAACTCCTCTGTTTTGACACAGGCTTCCCATGTGATCCTAGAAAAGCCACTCTTTAGCTACGGTGCAGATGCCTTACTGAAAAAAATGGGAACCGCAGGGGACTGGAGCAAGAATTAGCAGGTTGAAGACAGGAAGTGTTTTGACACCATAGTTACAGAGGGCTCCTCGGAAGGAACATGTAGCTGAGGCAAACAGGAGCATTTCATGCCCCGAGTGGTTCAATTACAAATCCTGGAAAGAGAGACGGTGCAGAAGGGCCAAGGTCAATGTATACTTAATATTTCACTGCTGGCTTTTTTGGCAGCTGCTTTGGTGATCAATATACTGTAGAGCAGGACTGTCACTCCCCCGCAAAGTCATTGGAGTAACACATGACTCTGCAATCTTTCCAGCACGCCGTGTGCTGCGTAGCTTGTTAGCAATCACGTATATTCCTTACTCTTGCCTCTCCAGAGTTAAAGCTGAAATACATTTTCTCCTGACAAAGCTCAGGGAACCAGCTTATACGCAAACTTTGACACTGTGGTCTTTGGGCAATCTGAAGAGCATGCAATACGAAGTTGAAATGTGTTTGTTTGGAGGCAAACTGACAGAAGGATTAATATTCTTCAGTCTTAGTTATGGCATTAAGTGAAAAACACTGGTAATTAATCTCTGCATTGGAGGTCAGACCATGAGAGGAGCAGATATGGTGGGCCTTGACTACTGAAATTTGATTGATCGTTTGTAATTACCGGAAAAAACATGTGCGGAAAGAGAAATGGAGATAAACAGGACCAATGAGGACTTACCCCCTCCCTCCATGTTTCTCTCCACAGCGCCACAAATGGAGCCTTCCGTTGTCTTCTTCCCAAGGTTCTTGTTTCTCGACTATGGTATTGGATTGTCTTGTTCCAAAATGGGATATTGGTGGCAAACTGAATGTCACAAACCAAGTAGGATATCAGAGCACTGCTGTCCACGTTGGATTAATTTAGTGAATTCTGGGAGTCAGGAGATGATTAGGACCTTATTAGCCCAGCTTCAGCTCTTCCACCGTGCCTGTTGGCTGTTCCCACACCTGCCACTACTTTCTGTGCCACGGTGTTCTGTGGTGCTTACAGGGAAACGCCAACTGCTTGCAGCTGGGCAGGTGGTCAGGAGAGGCATCTCATCTCACTTTCATTTGTGCCTACTTCATGTAATTTACTCTTTCGTAATTACGTGACTTGAAACCGCCTCATTGTGTATTCATCAGAGCTGTGTAATTCTATAGTTTCCTATAAAATCTCTTTTCCTCCTTTGGTTCCTTCTGATTGCTTGTTACAACCACCTTCTGCAACCTCACATAAATCAGGTGGTAAGGTTAGAAGAGGATAGGGATCATTTCTGACTTAGTCTTTGTCATGATTTGGTCCTAGGTCATTCCTATAACACAGAGTGCACCCAGAGACTTTGGCTGAATGTCCCATCACGCAGAGCAATCTTTCCTGCCATGGTGCAAAACATCCTAGCAGCTGTCCTACCTGATCAGAATGAGCAAGAACAAAAAATATTGAGACTTTTATACTTATTTCTGTGTTGTTTAAATATAAGATTTTTCACCTGTGGTTTGGCTGTGCAGTGTTGTGAACTTATGTGCTCTCATGGAAGGAGCCAGCTCCAAATATTGGACTGAGAGGTCCTTCAGCAAGCCCTAACTGCTGCAGCAAGTGCTGAAATTATTCTGGGGTTTGGAGGGAACGTTTGGGCCTTGTAGACTCCACTGCAGTTTCTGCAGAACATCAGAAGGAGACGCGCATCCAGCCTAATGGAAGCACCTAAGCTGTACCCTGAATCGTGTCCATCTAAGAAGCAATCTTTTAACAAGGCAGATGGTGCATGGTCTGCATGGTCAATGAAAGAGGTAAGTGCCTGTGGAACCCTCCAGAGGCACCTAAATCGGGTGCCTAAACTTAGACAGGCTTTCTCACTGGAGGCCTTCAACAGCACCTAGCTCTCCATTGACCCAACTGGGTTTCCTGCAGAGCAGGAGAGAGAGAAGAAGAGAGTCTAGTTTAGAAGGAACTAAACTGCTTTAATGAAATATAAAGAATAAATTAATAAAAATAAATAAAGAAAACCATACCAAGCTCCCAGGATGACAATCATGTCACCAGCAGGCACTGGGGAAGTCCCAGACTGGACTCAGCGACAGATGGGAGCTGGATTCAGGATCTGGATTCAGGATCGGGATTGAAGGCAAACAGAGTCCTTTTCGGACGCCGGCCATTGAAGAAAGAGGCTGAGCCTTTGATCCCTCAGCTGGGGATCCATATCCCCAGAACCCTCATACTGGGCATGAGGCAGATGGGGTGGAACACCCTGTTGGTCAGTTTGGGTCACCTGTCCTGTCCTCTCCTCCCCACAGGTGCCACCCCTCTACACTTTTCCACTTTCCACCCTCCAACGGGCCAAATACCAAAGTTGGCTGTCCTTCGTTGTGACAGCACTAAGGATAAGGAAGAGCCTTTCTGCATCCCATTCACAGAACGGTTAGAGTTGGTTAGGGACCTTAAAGATTATCGAATTCCAACCCCCCTGCCATGGGCAGGGACACCTCCCACTAGACCTGGTTGCTCAAAGCCCCATCCAGCCTGGCCTTCAACACTTCCAGGGATGGGGCCTCCACAACTTCCCTGGGCAACCTGTTCCAGTGTCCCACCACTTTCACACTAAAGAATTTCCTCCTAATATCTCATCTAAATCTGCCCTATTTCAGTTTTAAAATGTTGGCTGTAAACATGGGTCTTATCACTCTGAGAGCGAACAGTTTTTCTGCACAACATGCTGTTAATTGCAGCAGTTAGAAGAGGCCTAGTTAGAAAGTAGAGTTACTGAACAAAATTAATCCTGTTTTACCTCAAACCAGGACATGGGCTTTGAAAACTTAGGGTGTAAGTTAGTTGCCTAAATGACCCAGACTAAAGGCCATCCAGACTTTCAATAATCATGAGACAGAGGGGCAATTCTGCCCCAGGTTAAGTACAATTTCCAGTTCCTCCTCCCTCTGCATTACCTGTTTTAACGCTGCTGCAGTGCAGACATAGCCTCCTGTTAATTTTTGATGCTCGACACCCATAAGATGGCTGCAGATCAGCAGTGGGTGACTCCTACTGTTTCATTAATGAGGTCCGGTACAAAAATCCGGGGTGATTATACACACCATGAGATCTTTATTATTATCTATTATTTATTATTACCTCATATCATAAAGCTGCATCTGGCTACAAAGAAAATTTTTAGGTAAATAATTGTTTCAAATGTCTTCACGGTATGAAAAATAAAAAAGCCATCTTTCAGTAGGACGTGGAAACAGTGATGGGTTCAAATGATTATCAGAACTAATGAACTGAAATCTGGGTTTCTGATACTCTCTCATATCACTAGGCAAAATATCACCAGGGTGTTTGACCCTGAACGCCTCAGTTTCTGTTTGGAGAAAAGCCTGTATCTCTCATGATGTTGTGAATCTTAATCGACTAATAGTTTCAAAGCACTTTGTGCTGCTCAGATGAAAGACTTTCCTAAATGCAAAGTATTATTACACATAAAGTTCACGTCTGGAGCAAATTTTTAAAACAAACCATATGAAAAGCAGAATTAAGAGTGGAAATGCTGCTCCAGCCATTAATTACTTCGCATCAGAGAGTGGGCAGAGGGTCTCCTTTTATGTTGTTTATTTCAAACAAACAACTCTGGGAATCTCCTGTGGAAATGAAATACAAAAACCAAAGCCCTTTCATGGGTATTTTTGGTTTATCTCCACATGAATCTTAAATTCATCATGTGGAGAGAATGTGGAACACATTTTTTCCCCCCGTATACGCTCACTTTCCCACAATGAACAAAATCCATTTTCTTGCACAAGTTTGTCTGCTTGTTCACCCAAGGGTAACAAAATAACCCAGAAAGCAGGAACACCCTGTCCCTGAACCCTGCTGAAAACAAACTAAATAAATAGAAGGAAAAAAAGGGATGACTCGGAGGGTTCCCAGGCAAACCTGCCACATTTCACATCGCGTAGACAGTGACCACTGACACACGAGCCCCAGAGCTCCCAATTCCTTAGCTATTGCTCAGCAGTGAGTAATAAACGCTAGCTCCGTGACTCACACAGGCTCCGAAACGCAGCTGAGCGCGTGCCAGTGAGCATCCAGGTTTGAGAAAATGTGAGTGGGAAGGGGAAGGTCTCTTGTATCTGCCTGGGTTGGAACAGGGGAGAAGCTTGGCGGGCTGTAAGGGTCCTGGTGCTGGTACACCGACCGTCATACCAGAGGGTCCCAGGACATTCAGTGCTCCAGAGGAATTGTGCTTCAGTATTTTGTCTTCTCTTCCACCCTCCT
Organism: Chionis minor; assembly: GCA_013398295.1. NCBI lineage: Eukaryota > Metazoa > Chordata > Aves > Charadriiformes > Chionidae > Chionis > Chionis minor. The sequence continues at coordinate 151,833 of VZSF01004986.1, forward strand.
TCCAGCACAGGCGTAGACCTCCGTCTTTTTCAGCTCTAATACTTCAGTTACCAAGATTTCACTTCCAGAGATACGCCATCAAAGCAGGAAGTAGCTGCCAGCTGAAACCCTTCTCCGGCTGCAGGAAAAGCTTAGCTTTCCCTGATGAACGCTGGTGTGAACACGCGGCACAGGAGGCAGCCAGCGTCAGCGAGAGGAAACGCGTCTCTGCCCTAACTCAGTTTCTAAACTGCAGTGAACGAGGCACGCGGACCAGGTGTGCCAGCAGGGGTTTCTATGGATTAATCATCCGAATCAATTTTGCCTGTTTAAATAAATATTGGACAGCAGCTGGAAGATACGCCTCCGTGTTCTAGCATGCGAGGAGTCAGGCGCTTCCCAGCTGGTGACTCACCCCCCACTTAAACTCGTAGCCCAGGGTGGGAGAAAGTGCCCTCGCTCAAGACCAGACTGGAGATTAGACTCTGTTCGCTTAGGCTGGCCATCCCGTTTTCAGTGGTTGGGCAACATCTAGTGTCTTAGGAGCATTTTGTATGGTTTTGGGCTTCAAAAGATCCTTCATCCGTTTTCTTCTGTTACACAAAGTTTTATGATATCATGTTGGCAATTTGACATGGAAGCAGGTGATAAAGAGATGGTCCCACTCTCCTCTTTTTTGTTCTGGTGGTCTGGTTTTGAAAATTTGTTCCAATAACACTCAGTTACTCACTGCTCCGAACCCTTATGTATTCTGCTAATCAAACATCAAAGGAGAGGGGGGTACTTAAGAGTTGTCCATGGCCATGTTGACATTCACAGCTCCGTTTCAGTGAACTATCCGCTGCTGCACGAACAAATACTCCACCCACACGCTGCTGCCAGGTGCATGATTTATCCTGTGGAAACGTTTTGATCTTAGCAGGTCTTCAGATTTTACAGACGATCTATAATTTGTGCGTGTGCTTTGAACTTGGCACGTCTACCTTTCCCCTCTGCTATTCCTTCCACTGCTGCCCGTAGTGATGCTGGGGTTCAGACATACAGTTTTACATTGATTTTGATAGGAGTTTTGGACATGAAGGTATTTTGATATCAAATTGCTTTTTAAGATTCTACGGGAGTGTCTCCTTATTTAAGAACAGCTCACTGGAGTCTTTGCTGCTTGCAGATTTCCCCGTATCGGTGATGAACTGCCTCCGCTCAGCCCTGGAGAATGAGCTAATTCATCAGCAGTGCACATGCCAATGGGTGTTAATGGAGCTTGTCTGAGATCCCTCGGGATGGACCTTTGGCTTGCCGCATCTTTCCCTCCTATTCTAGAAGTAACAAAAATTAGTTCATGGTTGAAGATTCATTATGGCATAAATTAGCCATTTGCCACAGTTCACCATTACAACTACCTATGTTTTCCCCAAGTAGGAGATGGCAATTCATAGAGATTAACTTTCACCTGTGGCATTTTCCATGCTTTTGGAAGCCTCTTGGGCTTCTGCGTGGACCCAATAGTCTGTATGGATCCACTGGCAGCCACTGCACATTACAGCTATAAGTAGAGGCTGTTCTTACGTTGCCTACTAATTCATTCATCCCCTTTGCAAAGCCAAAAATCCCTACTGTGACCTAAAGAATGTCTACTTGCAAACGAAAAAGAACCCAACCAAAAAACCAATGACATAAAGTATCTTACCTAAACTGGGTTCTATCGTCTCAGCAGAATATCTGCGATTTCTCAGCAAGCTATCTAGATTAATTGACTTTTAGCAGTGCAAGCTTTCCTGCACTTCTATTAAATGGCCTTTTAAAGTGTTAATTTCATATTTTCTGTTTTTCGTGTCTCTGTAATAAAGATGTATTTATAACTACAGGCACTCAGGAAAAATGCTGTGTTTGGAATGAAGTTATCAAGTCTGTTAAAACAAACTTCTGCTTGTGTAAATAAGAATACTCATGTCAAAAAAAGCCACAGTGATTTATATCAGTCAAAAAATATAGGCCCATTGACTTAAAAATGTTTGTCCTGATTTATTTTAAGAGGCATAAGAGACTCAAAGCCTCCTTAAATCAGACCCAAAGGCTTTTTGGGAGGTTATAGGATTGATTGAGGACTTGATGAACAGCTAAAATTTTTGCAAATCTTTGTATTGCCAAAAAATGAGCACTTAATGAGAAACCCAGCAAACATCTTAGCTTTACTTATGTAAATAGCATACTTTTATGCGACATGATTTAAGACGCCTGTCACTTTTTTATTTTTTTTCTTTCTTTTATCATTGCGTAGGACACTGCAAAACGTTTATGCTGACATTACACACGGGGTGGTTTTTTTTTTAAATGGCAGGGAGATTACGAGCTCCGCTCCAGGTAGAAGAGCGCGTCCCAGCGGTTGAGCACATCTGCACCTACTCAGGGGCGCAGCTGACCTTTCTGGCTACTTCTCACTTTCAGTTGTTTATTTTCCTTATCAGTCCCGGATCTCACCAAGATACCTCTGCAGAGCCCTGTCACGCGTAACTGGACGAGCAGCAAAGTTCAGTAGGAGGCTGCTGCCCTCTCTGAACCCGTTATCGCTCGGAATTTTCGTGCTGGCGTTTTCCCCTTGCCAAAGAGTTTGAAGAAAGCCCACTTTCGGATACGCCGCTAACGAGATGATTTTACTAGGAGGCCATGGCTGCAATTGCACTTGATACCTGTTGCTCGTTAATTGTAGAGCTAATATAATTACACAGAGGCCAGTTGCGTTAAAGTGGGTTTCTAAAAAGGCCTTGGACCATACTGGCATCAGTTTCTCAAAGAGCCTGAGAAATCTTCAGCAGATGAATTCTTCCAGTCCTTACTCTGACTACAGTTCATATTGCAGACTTGTCTGCTGAGGAAGATATCCTTTGGAAGATATCCTTTGGGATAGCAGTGAGTATAAAGAGGAATATATAAATCCAGCACTTGGAAAACGCTCCACCTAACATTAAAAAATCTTGTCTTCTAGGAATGAGGTTCAAAAAACGAAGGGATGACAACAGCCTGGTTGTAGAGAGAAAGGTGAAGAAATTCTTTGCATGCAGGCAGGTACATTTCTTCGCAATATCTTATCTTTCATGATATCCAGGTTTACTTGGCTCTGCAGGTATCTTCATAATGTTCACCGATGTGCAACCTGGTATTATTTTGTCATTTTGCTGTATTCAAAAATAGCTAGTTTTAAAACACACCTTTTCACACACATAAGGAAAACATTTAAAAATCACATTGGCAAAGCCAATGAGTGCAATGGTTATGAAGTATAAATTATCACCTCTCATTAGAAGCTTCTCACACTGTTTTGTCCTTTCATCATATAGACTTGTACTGCCCCAGAAGGCTCAGGAATGTCAGAACATGACTTAAAATAATTGAACTGATAAAGTCAAGTGCTAAATGCAGTTGTGCACAGTCGAAAAAGTTTGTTCAGAAACAAGTTACGCTTACTTTTGTGGTCGTGAGTCATTGTTAAAACCTCCTTTGGCCAAGCTCTTCTGCAAAGATTGGCATGATGATAAATATTTTGTTGCTTTAAAGCCAGAGGGGTCTGTTTAAATTTTGGTTTCCAGGATTTGCTAAACTTGCTGCACCTCAGCTGTTCCCGTGCCATGACAAATGCGATGGTTAACATAGCCGTCTGTACGCTCGCCCCAGTCAGGCTGAAGGTAGCGCAGATCACTGTAATGTACTTTCACTTGTAATTAAGGTATCTCAAACTGCCTTCGCAGCAGCAGTGAGTGAAGACGCGCTTGAATGGAGCAGCTGACACAGTAATTTTACCCCTCAATAACTCGTATAACAGCTCTTGTTCATGTGTCTGTGTCTTTGATCGCCTCCTTGACTTCTTCTACATCACCAGGCAATATCAGGATACCTTTTCTTTTTTTGTGAGCTACAAAGTCTCACTCAGCATCATTTTAATGAATCCATATGGTTAACACAATCTTTCAATTGCACGAAGTTTTCCAGCAGAAATAACTGTCCAGGTCAGACCTGTGGCGCATTACTAGCTGGAATGTCAGTTGTGGTCCTTCAAATAACAAACTGACTTCTAAAGTCTTCAAAACCTTCTGTTTAAACATGTGTGATGTCACTCAAAAATAGTGTAATCATGCTAGATGTAAAAATGTACTCTTGCACTTTATAGAAAAATATTTTTTAATTTAAAATATGACTAAAATTTATAGCTGGACTTTAGCAGTATTGAAGTCCTATTGAAACCAACTGTAAAACCTATGCCACCTTCTACAGGAGGAAGATCAAAGCCTATGCCTATGCAAAAAAATCCGTTTTAAAATAAATGAACTTTGCATGCTTGTGTATTACTATAAATCGATTTTGTTTAGTAGAAATTAAGATGTTAAATAGTGCATTGTCTTTGCTGTTCTGCCCATTTCTCTTCAAGGATTTGGACACTGAGGGTCACGCACATGCACTACAGGGTTAAAGTGCTGCTTAGGACATCTGTAGGAAGATGGGAGGAAAACAAAAAAAAGCCAACATTTATATTAGAGAGGACAGGAGAATTTATTGACTGAAGTGTGTTTATCTTCATGCTCATTTTTCATTTTTAGAGGTGTAAGTATAAACCATCGTCGTTATCATTTAAAACTAGCCAAAGCCAGGAAAGAGGTCCAAAGGTCTGATTAAGGCCTTAATTGCACAACTGCAGATGGTTTTTGTCTGGATGACAGTGAATTCTCTTGCTGCTGGAGAATAACATCATGAGAGCATTTGTCAAGGAAGTAAACTGCGACAAAAAGAGCCTGGTGATAGATGGCAAAGTAAGCAATGGACTGACAGCCAGGACGTACAGATCCTGTTCCCAGCTCCATCACTGTCTGAGTATGTGACCATGAACAAGAACCCTCTGCATGTCCCTCCATCTGTAATGCGTACAAGAAAATACGGAGTTAGCACAGTGGCATTAACCGTCCTTATATTCCAAAAGCAAACAAACAAACAAAAAGACTTTGAACTTCCCTGCATGGGATAGGCTGCTGTAACAAAGATTTAATCATAGAATCATCGAATCACTTGGGTTGGAAGAGACCTTCAAGATCATCGAGTCCAACCATAAACCTGTGCCAAAACCACCCCTAACCCATGTCCCTCAGCACCACGTCTACCCGTCTTTTAAATACCTCCAGGGACGGCGATTCCACCACCTCCCTGGGCAGCCTGTTCCAATGCTTGATAACCCTTTTGGTAAAGAAGTTTTTCCTAATATCCAACCTAAACCTCCCCTGGCACAACTTGAGGCCATTTCCTCTTGTCCTGTCACTTGTCACTTGGGAGAAGAGACTGACCCCCACCTCGCTACAACCTCCTTTCAGGGAGTTGTAGAGTGAGAAGGTCTCCCCTCAACCTTCTCTTCTCCAGGCTAAACAATCCCAACTCTCTCAGCTGCTCCTCATAAGATTTGTTCTCCAGACCCCTCACCAGCTCCGTTGCCCTTCTCTGGACACGCTCCAGCACCTCAATGTCTCTCCGATACTGCGGTGCCCAAAACTGAACACAGCACTCAAGCTGCGGCCTCACCAGTGCTGAGTACAGGGGCATAATCCTTCTTAAGACCAGAGAGGATCCTGTTGCAGGGATCTGCTATTTTATGGTGGCACGCGACCATCTGTGGCCTTTTGTCTGTAACCTCAGGTCTTGTGCTTGTTAGAGGTGAACAGAAGAGTTCTGGGCCTGCTGCCTCTGGAGCAGACTTTTGCGAATCCTTGTGGATTAAACATCAAGTATGTAACTGCTCGCAGTGGTGAAGGGCTGGCATGATGATCCCTGCGGTGCTTTCAAATCCCCTGGTCTGACCTCGTTTGATATTCTGTATAGGCCATATAAATTGTGCCCATAACTTCTAACTGAGCTAAAGCATGCCTTTATAATGTACATATTTTACTATATATACATTACTCTATTCTCTCTCCATATATCTATGCGCATATGTATATATATATACTTTCTATATAGCAATATGACCAAAAGGAGCAGGCTAAATGCTACAGCAGATGAAAATGTTCTACGCAGGGTAGCTCACCATAGCTTGCTGTGATCCAGTTGGCTCCAGACTCTTCTACAGCACCTACAGTTTTTCTTGCCACCGTTTGATGTACAGAGGAGTCCAGATCAAAACTCACAGCCCCTGTTGTGTTAGGCGTCTTGTGTCAGGATGAACTTAAATTAGCAGTCTGCATGAATGGATAGTATATAGTCTCTGCAAAATCTAATAAACGGGGAGACAAACGGCTGGACAATGCCAAGAATTCTCTAGGTATGTGGCTTGAAAACCACTACGACGTAAGTTTGTAACTGCAGCTCAATTCATTTCCTGAGGGGAAAGATAATGCCGTAGAAGAATAGACACCATAAGGTCCCTCTTTATATGTCAGAGATTCATTCTCTGGTAAGTTTAAAGAGTATTTCACTGGCATTCTCTTAGATGCCAAACTGTTAAGTGCAAGGCCACAGCACAAAGACGTTTCTTAAATTACCGGAGGAATAAATTAGCTCTTATAACACGCTTTGAAACTTCAATTGCATTCTGTAGCAACCCACAAATCCCCAAGTGTATATAGAATCCCACTCCACAAACCATTGTTTCCTTCCTGCTGCTGAAAAACAGCTTAAATAAGATCCTAAGACCTCAATGCTGAATATAAGTGTGCATTTCATTGCTTTTATAGCTTTTTTGTAACACTCTTTCTAGTTTTTTAATCAAGAATTTAACCACTGCTGCTATCAAATTTGCATTCAGGAGAGGCTTGCATGTTAGGCAAAGTGCATTCATGTGCATCTGACAGCAAACGCTCTGCATCTTGGAGATAAAGAAGATAAATCAGGTTCAGGCTTTTATTTTTGCAATGCCAGGTAAATTTTAGAAACCCAGTGCTTGTAATTTGTTTCTCACTAAGATGCAAAAAATCAATTTGGTGGCGATTGTCAGCCAATGGGAGGTAAAAGATGAGTAGTCCCCTGGCAAGGCACTATTCAGTGTCTGCACAACAGTAGGGAGACAACTCATGGCTGCAGAGAAAACCTTATTTTTGCTTTTATAAATATACAATACATCCCTGCTCCAAGAAGCACATAAGCTAGAATCTTAGAAGGAAATAAACTATGTGAAAGAGTCAATACAGTAACAATAAAGTCAAACCCATATATATGTGTGTATATACATATATTCCCGTGACAGCGTGTGCACAAGCCAAAAATGTTCAAAATGCTGTGAGCTTGTTAAAAACAACTCTTCTTAAAAACTTGTCCTATATCCTCAGCGGCCAATAGTGGGAGATCCTATATGCAGCCATTTCTGCAGCCCATTTAGAAAGGAGATACTAGAGACACAGCGCTTCCCTCGCTCCCCATCTCGTGCTTTTTACCTGTCCATCCTAGAAGGGATGTGCAGGAATTCCCACCTTTGCCCGTTTGGCCTGTTGTGTAGCCCCAGGCAAGAGATGTCTCCATTTCCCTGCCTACATGTGTTCCTCTTGCACGTATAGACCATAAACTTCTACTGGTGGGTCACTGTGCAAGGCCTCCGCCGTATTTCCAGGCACTCTTGAAATCAAGATAATGACTCTGTCAATCCGTGGCCAGGAAAAGAAAACAGACTTCTCTTCTGACCGTTCACGCGCAGCTTTATGGGTTTGGCATGACCCCCAATCCAGCACTGACGGGTAGAAGACAGATGTACGAAGTCAAGATTTATATGGCAACTCTCTCCCAGGGATATAGTGGAAGTTGTGCCCCCAGTCAGCGGCTGAACCAACAACTCAGGGAGCTTTCTCGATTTCAGATTTTTGGGAGAACGTTGTCTGACAAGCCCCAAAGCAAGCTACGAAGCCCTTTTGTTTTGCTGCGCTTTGGAACAGTATCAGGCAGGAGAAGCTGATTTACTTTTGAGAAAACTGTGTGAAATCCATTCAATGACAATGAGTTAATTCAGTTAGCTCAGTGTGTGATAGTTTCTGGGCATTCCTAGTTAAAAAAAAAGGTGTTCGGCTCACGTTTGTACAGAAAGAGGCCATGGTTCATGAGTCCTGAGAAGGCACCTCGAAGAACATTAAGAAGCAGAATAAAATTCCTGTAGTGTTTAGAGAATTGGAGCCCAGCCTGAAGAGGTGTCACATTTACCTTCACTCACTCAGGTCCAACGTCGGGAAACAACAATTCCCCGCATCGTTCAGGAGCAGACCAAAGCTGTCAGCCTGACCAGCAGTCCCGTGGCACGGGAAAGGCCTTTTAATGTCTTATTTGGTTGGACTCGATGATCTTGAAGGTCTCTTCCAACCCAAGTGATTCTATGATTTCCTCCTGCTACAGCTTCCCTGTCTTTTCTCAAGCAAGCATGGACCATAAATTTGGTTTTTGTTACTGGTGTCTGCCTTCCATGGTAGCTGTGCTGACGTCTGCGCTTCTGCATCTTGTCTTTAATAGTCCTTTGTCATCTACTTCTCCTCTGATGCAAGATGAAGTAAGATCTATCAGAAGATTTAGAGGATTAGGAGGCTGCAAACTACATGGTTGGTAGCTACAGAAGCCAGCAATGTCCAGCCCTGTTCTCAGACAGGGAAGTATTTTATCTTCATTATTTGCTCCTGTCGTGGTTTTGGCTGGGATGGAGTTGAGTTTCTTGCTAGCAGCTGGTACGGTGCTATGTTTTGGGATTGGGATGGGAATACTGTTGACAGCACACTAATGTTTGTGGTTGTTGCTCAAGTACTCAAGGTCTTTTCTGCTCCTCGCTCCACCCGGCTGGCAAGTAGGCTGGGGGCACACAAGAAGTTGGGAGGAGACACAGCCGGGACAGCTGATCCCAATGGACCAAAGGGATATTCCACACCATATGACGTCATGCTCAGTGTATAAAGCTGGGGGAGAGAAGAAAGAAGGAGGGGATCAAATAAAAATTATTCTTGCTTGGGTGGATCTAAAGATTCAAGGCTATTTCAGATGAAATTTTGGAACTTTTGTTGTTAAATGCATTATATTTAGTAAGTCAAACCCAAAAGTAAATTCACACAGTAAAAAATTCTTAGTAAATTCTCAGTAAATTATTTTCTTACAATTGATTTTTAATTCAAAATTGAGACTAGTTAGGGTTTCAGCTTCACTGGAAAACCAGAACAGTTCTGTAGAAATTAAGATATTCTGTGATAACACCCATTTTCATCAGTAGAACACCATTGCTGTAAAAAAAAAAGGTAAGTTTTCACTAGATCATATTCATATTTAATATTTTTACACTTTTATAGGCCTTTCTGTATTTCCAAAACGTTGAAAATTTAGTCCGTTGCAGGTCTGAAACACCCCCAAATTATTTGTTCCACCTACTTAATGAGGGATTTTACCCAGCCCTGAAATTCTGTTTCCCACTCTCATAGGGCTCATGTACATATCCAGCTGCCACTAGGCACAGACAATATAATATACAACATACAAAAAAGCCTTCTCTGCAGATATTGGGTTAAAAATATCAAAATAATCTCTGAAAATTTTGCGCTGAATACATCTCAGGTTGCAGTGTAGATTTTTTAAAAATACTGCCTCTGGATCATTTGGAATGGAGTTTTTCCTTTATGAAAGAGGCAGTGATAAGGCCCATGCATCACTTCTCAGGTGTTTTCATAGCAGCGTAATACACGGTGGTTTTGACTCCTGACAATTCGAGATGCTAAAGCTACTAGTTAAAGAACCAGTTCAAAAAACCCCCCAAACTGGCACACTTTCTGCTGTTCAGAGCGGAGACAACAAGCACATGGACCCCAAACAGACCTTCTGCATGTCATCTAAAACAATTTACATTAACTCTTAGACACACTCAGTCAAATTATACTGAAACTGAGCTCTGTCCTTCTCTTAGAGCATTTTCAACATGAAATTGTGGGCTGCTTTTTCCAAGAGGCACGTGGTATTTTACAAAACAGGCAAAGCTGGAACAGGAAAGATGGAGAGGGACTCTTTATCAGGGAATGTAGCAACAGGACAAGGGGTAACAGTTTTAAACTGGAAGAGGGGAGATTCAGATTAGACATTAGGAAGAAATTCTTTATTCTGAAGGTGGTGAGACAAGCCCTGGTTGCCCAGGGAAGTTGTGGAGGCCCCATCCATGGAAGTGTTCAAGGCCAGGTCGGATGGGGCTTTGAGTAACCTGGTCTAGTGGGAGATGTCCCGACCCATGGCAGGGGGTTGGGACTAGATGATCTTTAAGGTCCCTTCCAACCCAAACCATTCTATGATTCTTGATTCTAAAGTGGATTGATTTATTTTGAATTTTCTAAGTGGTGAATCTCTCCCCCAGAAAGCACTAGAAGGTCGAATTAGGTCCTGTGGGTAGGAAGAGTTTGTCTAGATTCTCCAAGGCACAGTAAATGCATTTGCTCTGAGCTGGAGGGTGGACACCTACTGCTAAGAGAGGTAATGCTACTGCCTGAGCCACTTCTCAGTTCTGCGAAGCAACAGCTTGGCATTTTTTCCTCTACATCACATAAATCTCCTCAAACAACTTAATGGTACACTTTTGCAAAGCAGTCAGGGACGTTTCTCCTCTTCTTTTTATCTCTGCTCACTAGGAGTGTCTCAAGAATCCAGAGATTTAGTGTTATGGACTTTCCTACAAACAGCAGTGTCAAATGTCCTGTTTGCTACGCACAGGGCCACGACTGCCAAAAAGACATTGCAACATTTGCAGTGAATCTGTAGTGGGATGGAGAATAAATCACTGAGATTTAGGCTGGCTACGACTAATGTGGTGCTGGCTGGTACGAGTAGGAAAGCTTTGACAAGCTGGCGAGATATTGTCTTTGTTTTTACCCAAATTAATCCTCACAAGGTCAAAGTCTCTTTCCAATCTATAGCTACATAAAAAAGCAATAATAGTGGCAAATTCCTTCTTGTGTCTTCCATGCACTAAGAATCTCCATGATTATAATCTGACCTCAGCAACGCATTCCGATGAAGAGGAAGTCAGGCAAAAATGCCGGGAGGCCTGCATGGATGAACAAAGAGATCCTGGAGGAACTCCAACTCAAAAAGGAAGCCTACAGAGGGTGGAAGCGAGGACAGGTAGCCTGGGAGGAATACAGAGACGTTGTCTGAGCAGCCAGGGATCAGGTTAGGAAAGCTAAAGCCCACATGGCGCTCAATCGGGCCAGGGGAATCAAAGGGCAACAGGAAAAGCTTCTACAGGTGTGTCTGTGACAAAAGGAAGACTAGGGAAAATGTGGGCCCACTCAGGAGGGAAAAGGGAGACCTGGTCACCTGAGACATAGCCAAGGCTGAGGTACTCAATGACTTTTTTGGCCCGCTCTTCACCGGCAAGTGCTCTACCCCACACTGCCCAAGTTGCAGAAGGCAAACGCAGAGACTGGGACAATGAGGAACCGCTTTGTAGGAGAAGACCAGGTCCAAGACCAACTGAGGAACCTGAATATGCACAAGTCCATGGGACCTGATGAGATTCATCCACAGGTCCTGAGGGAACTGGCGGATGAAGTTGCCAAGCCACTATCCATCATATTTGAGAAGCTGTGGCAGTCTGGTGAAGTTCCTGCTGACTGGAAAAGGGGAAACATAGCCCCCGCTTTCAAAAAGGAAAAAAGGAAGACTCGGGGAACTACAGGCGGGTCAGTCTCACCTTTGTGCCCAGCAAGATCATGGAGCAGATCCTCCTGGAAACTCTGCTAAGGCACATGGAAAAGAAGTAGGTGATTGGTGGCAGCCAAAATGCCTTCATTAAGGGCAAATCATACCTGACAAATTTGGTGGTTTTCTATGATGGCATTACAGCACTGGTGAGTAAGGGAAGAGCAACAGATGTCATCTACCTGGACTTGTGCAAGGCATTTGACATGGTCCCACATGACATTCTGGTCTCTAACTTGGAGAGACATGGATCTGACCGATGGACGACTCAGTGGATAAGGAATTGGCTGGATGGCCTGCCCTCAAAGAGTTGAGGTCAATGACTCCATGTCCAAGTAGCGACCAGTGACGAGTGGCATTCCTCAGGGTTTGGCATTGGGACAGGTATTATTAACATCTTTGTTGGCTACATGGATGTTGGGACTGAGTGCACCCTCATCAAGTTTGCTGGTAACACTAAGCTTTGTGGAGCAGTCAACATGCTGGAGGGAAGGGATGCCATCCAGAGGATCCTTGACAGGCTTGAGAGGTGGGCCCATGCCAGCCTCGTGAAGTTCAACAAGACCAAGTGCAAGGTCCTGCATGTGGGTCAGGGCAATCCCATGCACAAATACCAGCTGGGCGGAGAATGGCTGGAGAGCAGCCCTGAGGAGAGGGACTGTGGGGTGTTGGTGGATGAGAAGCTCAACATGAGCTGGCAATGTGCGCTCACAGCACAGAAGGCCAACCGCATCCTGGGCTGCATCAAAAGCAGCGTGGCCAGCAGGGCAAGGGAGGGGATTCTGCACCTCTACTTCACTCTCTTGAGACCCCACCTGCAGTACTGCGTCCAGCACTGGGGCCCCCAACAAAAGAAGGACATGGAGCTGTTGGAGCGGGTCCAGAGGAGGCAAGGAAGATGATATGAGGGCTGGAGACCCTCTGCTGCGAGGACAGGCTGAGAGAGTTGGGGTTGTTCAGCCTGGAGAAGAGAAGGCTCCGGGGTGACCCCATTGTTGCCTCTCAGTACCTAAATGGGGCCTACAGGAAGGATGGGGAGGGACTCTTTATCGGGGAGCGTAGCAATAGGATGAGGGGTAACGTTTTCAAACTGGAAGAGGGGAGATTTAGAATAGGTATTAGGAAAAAGTTCTTCACTGTCAGGGTAGTGAGACACTGGCACAGGTTGCCCAGGGAAGTTGTGGATGCCCCATCCCCAGAAGTGTTCAAGGCCAGGCTGGATGGGACTTTGAGCAACCTGGTCTCGTGGAACATGTCCCTGCCTGTGGCAGTAGGGTTGGAATAGATGATCTTTAAGGTCCCTTCCAACTCTAACCATTCTATGGTTCTATATTCCTTATGCCCACTGTCTGGGTCTGCCCAGTAATGCATCTCCATTTATGCCATGGTATTTGAAAGGAAAGGGGAAAAAACCCAAAGGCCAGACAAACCACCCCACTCTCCGAATTTATCTGACCAGTGTGAGGTGAAAAAAAGGTTTTTTCCGCATGGTCTTAGTAGTTATTAAGTCATTAAGTTATTAAGACCTTATATAAGGTCACAGTCTTCAAGTATAAGGTTTGTATACAGTTATTGTCTTACAGAAGAAGCATTGATATCCTGGGCACACTGACAGCAATGCATGAAGCCATATACTCTTTAGGGAGAAATCATAAGATCATGGAATTCAACTGAAATATTGTATTGTATTGTATTGTATTGTATTGTATTGTATTCCATTCCATTCCATTCCATTCCATTCGCTATGCTCTGCCTATAAAATGCCAAGGCAAAAAACAACAACCATATCTATCTAATCAACACTTTTCACTCTCTAGTCAACCCTTTTATGCACAGACTGTATCATTTATCCAAAAAAATATTGAAGCATATTAAAAAATATGTCTGCGGACAGCAACACAAATGGCAGGAGAAGCTGGAGAGCGTCCCGCCTGAGCTGACCTGAGCTTCATGATGGGCACAGAGCTTGATCTGAAGGACTGTTGATCTGAAGAGGGAACTGAATGGGAATCTTCCACTCTTTTGGGGAATAATCTGGTCACTGGGTTTTTAGGCGAGAAGTGACAGTAGAGATGATGATGTCACCATTTTAAGGGAGAAAATAGCTCTTTTCTTTGAAAAAATGCATGCAGGGACCTGCCTTCTTCAGTGAATAGAACATAAAGATTATAATATCTTAAAAAATATATGTATCATAGAATCATAGAATGGTTTGGGTTGGAAGGGACCTTAAAGACCACCTAATTCCAACCCCCCTGCCATGGGCAGTGACACCTCCCATGAGATCTGGTGGCTCAAAGCCTCATCCAGCCTGGCCTTGAACACTTCCAGGGATGAATATATATGTAATATACACAAAACATACTCCATACATAGTATATAGTGTACACCTGATATGTACAGTATCGTGCGTACACACATTTTACGTACAGAACATGTGGATCGTAGGTAGATTGAAATGCCCAACTGCCCACGGCGGCTGGCGCTCCCGAGAGAGGATGTCTGACAGCTCCTTCCAAAGCGCTTCCCGACCACCAGCAGCTCCTCCGAGCACCCTTCATCCCCATCCCCATCCTCATCCCCATCCCCATCCTCATC
>VZSF01004986.1:166890-220118 GCA_013398295.1 Chionis minor
GGTGGGTGGGTGGGGGAAGGCACTGGAGGCGAGCCGCAGGTGTGGCGGCGGGTGAGGATGGCGGCGGCCATTGCCTTTGGCCACCCCCGGGCCTGAGCCCCGCTCCAAAATGGGGTGACGGGTTGTGTGGGGAGCAGCGGCGGCTGATCCCGATGGAGCGGGAGGTGAGCGGTCCAGGTGCTGGCTCGGCGGCCTCCTGCGGAGCGGGTGGCTTGGTGTCCCTCCATCCGCGGTGGCGGTGGTGGCCTTGGTAGCCCCCTCAGTGCAGGGCAGAGGTGCCTTTGGCTGGGGCTTGGGGCCGTTTGCCCGAAATCACAAAAAATTGGGAAGGAGAAAGCGTGGCTTGTCCTCAAAGTCGAGTACCACAACCTGGGGTATTTGGATGGAGCGCGGAGTACACATGTGGCGGCGGAACTGCTTCTCTACACCTTCATGTTGACACAAATGTGTGGTTGTTCTTGTAAACCTTCCTTTATCCATAGCTTATCCATAGCATATCCATAGCAATATGTGTTCCACTATCTAAACAGCGTGGGATGGGTAAACAGTTTTGCTGGGATGAAGATGTGTTCGTGCTCGATACTAAGGAAACCTCAATATTTAAAAAAAAAAAGGGAAGGGGGGAAGTAAAGCTTTAGGAGAAAGGTTTTCAACGAAGCTTGCAAGGTGTGCAAAATGAGAGCCAGTGATTTAGGCCCACTCTACTTTTCCATCCCTTTCCATAATTTGAAGAGGGAGGGGAAAAAAAAAACAACCTGGATGGAAATTTTTGGGATCAAATACATCAGATTCAAGAATGTTGGGTTCCAGTTTCTTGTATTAATATTGCTAGGAATAACTACAAATACATTAATTACCTTAAAAATAAGCAGATATTAAACGTGGTATTGATAGTTGATGGGACTGGGACTGTTTGTCATCTCCTTGGTATGTAGTTACCTGCTCCGTGAGCCTCCTGCATCTTCTCCTGGACCGGAGACCCTTTGGATGACAACTTTTACTTTGTGCAGTATCGTGTAGGCTGGGCTGCGTCTCCGGGTGCTGTTTCGGCATCCATAGAGGTGCACCCCTGAGGACCAAGGGGTGCGATAGCACAGGATGTTACTGAATGCGCCCCAATTTTGTAGGCAGTCTGGTTTGAATCGTTCCGTGGTGCATGTCTGTAAGGCTGAAGAGAAGAGGAATTGCCAACTGTCTCGTAAGCGACAGTAATTCATTGGCATTATGTGGTTTTGATGGGTTTTTCTTCAGCATCTGGCTTGTTATCTTTGGTGTTCAGTGGCAGCTATGAAGAGAAACATAGCTAGTGTTTCTAGTAATATATCAGTTCGAGCTGAAAAATGAATACTTTAACCTTTGCTCAGTGTAATGCAAATATAAACTCACAGACAGTTGAATCTGTCGCATGTTTTAAATTGAGCTGGCTACCCCAGAAGTAGACTTCGAATATCCCATTTGATAGTTTTCAGAACTGAGGTTTTTCTAAAGTGTTTTCCCCCCCTTCCAGTGAAATAAAGTGTTTTTCATTAAGTCTGAATGGAATTTTGGTCCATGTGGAGAGAAGGGAAGAAAACTGCTTCTGTTAGAGGTAGAATATACCTCTCTATATATGTTTAATTGGCTGTGAGAAATCTCCCAGCTGGTCTCCTAGCCTAGATGTTTGCTGGTTTATGTTGTTGTGTTCCTCGCTCAGTACAGACCTTACAAGTGTTGATACAGTCATCTACAGAACATCCAAGTGAGGACAGAAATGGCTGGCATCCGTGGTAAGAGATACGGACTGCCTATTTATGCACCTGGCTAACTAGTAACTGGTCATTAGTAAACGTTCGGGTCCTCTTTCCAAACTTGTTTAAACAGGCTTCTATTTTGTTGCTCTTAACAGTTCATTGCGTACGGAAGGAATTGAGTGTGTTCCAACGAAAGGAGGTACTTCAGACAGTTCTTACCTGGTCAAGGTGTGACTGATGGCCCTCTGGTCTGCCGTGCGGCAGCGGTGTAGGTCACAATTAGGGGTCTCGACAGGTTTTCAGCTGTTGTGCCCTCATCACATAGCAGTTACTGGTGACCCCTTCGGTAGCTAAATGCAGACATGGGGTCGTTGCCTGTTTTCTGCATTGGCTCTTGCTTTAACCTAAGCTTTCAGCTGACTGAAGGCTGCTCTGCAGGGAATAGTCTTTGCATCTCTCCAAGAACCTTTGAATAAGTTTTTCCAAGTCAGGATTTGGGCAGCAAGTGCTTTGCTGCTTTATTCAATGTCCTGGCTGTTCTATGGCTTTTGGGTGAAGCTTCAAGTGTCAGTCTGGAGGTGTGAAGTGTGTGGTATTTCTTCAGTGAAGAAGACTATGTCCCTCCAGCAGAATCACAGACAGATTTATGGTCTGAGGTTACTGACCCAAGTCTTTGCCTGCTTACTAGGTTGAAGGTGCTTTGAAGAAGCAGCAGATTTGGAAGTCACTGTTGCCAGGTCCTTGGTAATAACCTAGATATCAGTAAAAGCAGGTTGTCCTCTGAGAAGCTCCTCTGTTTTCCAAATCTGTCTGAGAAGGAAAAAAAAAAAGAAACCAACCCCAAAATAGAAAAACTGGTGATGAGTATAAGAAATTTGTAGTTGTTTCTTTCCTTTGGTCATTGTTTACTGTATGAGGTTGACTGGCTTTTCTCATATAAAGGAATTAAATTCCTAAATATTGATCAAGGGTACCAACACTGTATTAAGCATGGATTGTAGAGTTATGTCCAGTCCTTAAATTATTTGGCCAGTCTATGCGTTGTGTGTAATAGCTTGCTTGACTAGGTGTTTTGGGGAAAATTTAGAGGGAAAAGCTGTCCTGCAGTTAAGGCAAAACTGCGTTCCATCCCTCAGACTGGGTTTGATTATGTCTCAGTCTTTCTGTGTGACACTGGGAAGTCACATGGAAGGAAATCTGGCTTAAATCCTCGGACAGTAGGAGGAACTTTGAAGGCAGAACCGGTTATGCTTCATCTATGCTACTGAGACTTTCAGCACGCTGCGTGTTTCTGTGCTGTTCAAATACGGTTCTTCCTTCTGTTGGGAAGTGTTACAGCCCATGGCTGGTCCAAAGGCAGGACACGGGAAATGTCAGCCTTCTTCTGAGGGGTACTTGCAGTCTTAAAAGGCAATAGCAGTTGTTCTCAGGGACAAAACAGTCTCGGAAATAATGGGAGGATAAATAAGAGCTTGTTGCATGTTTTCATGAAGTAATTCTTTTCCTGCCTTTGAGTCCTGCAAAATTGGAAAACCTAAAAATTTTATCTATGTTAGATAACCACAGAGAACCGGTGAGACCGTTCTGTGGTGATCCAAGTGCAAACTGGATTCCAGGAGGATTCGTTACAAGCTTTGGCCACGTGTAAGTGACTTGCTGACAGGGCAGCAGCAGGGCTGGACTTGCTGAGAGACGAGACTGTCCTACTGTGGGGCCTCAGCCTCGTGGAAGCTAATTCAGCACTCGGACGCTGGGAGGAAAGATGGGGCACCTCTTACCCACTACCTTATTTATCAAAGGTGCCTTGTGTTTGGTGTGGTCAAGGCCACGTTGTGTCGTCTCTCTCGCTGCTCTCAGTTCTTAAGATTTGTGCAGTTCTGCTTGTTTTGGATGTGCTGTTCATGATTCCCCAGTTCTCCCAGGGACTCTTGGCAAATTCATATGCCCTTTTCTGTGTTTCAACAAGCACAGACTGAGCTGGACAACTCCCAGTTTGACCACACACCTGTAGGGACCCAAAATCTTGTCTTGTCCAAAATCGACTGTAATTTTGGTTGTGATATCTGACTCCACTGTTCACTTGGAAGGTTGATGGCACTTCATGCGTTTTGCTGGAAGTCCTGATTTTGAGATAAATGGTACCTCCTTGGAGATCTGTCATCACAAACAGATGCAGAACTGGAGGTCACAGTTAGTCTTCAGAGTGGCAGGATGTTGCCGTATTTGAAGGGTTGAGATAATACACGAAACTATTCTGCAAGGTTGCAGTGCAGGGCTCAGAATTTGGGGTCTTTTGTGTACATCTGGATAATACCCTGTACTCTTTTGACACGCATGCATGCTCTCCACTGCTTTTAATGGGATGTGTCATAATGAATTACCAAAAAAACCCAAACGCAACAAAACAAAATTACCAGCCTGGATCTGTAAGAATGAAACTTTAAAGAATTGCTGTGTGTTTCTGCAGTGTTTTGGGGATGTACTGCTGTATGCATTGTTAAAATCTGTTTGTCCTTCAGCTTTGCAGGGATCAGAATTGAGCTCGCTGAGGGTTCTTTGAACGTAGTGTCAGTAATTTGCCACTGCAGCTGAGAAAAACTGAGACGGTCTTGCACATAGCTATGCTTGGCAACTGTGGTGAAACAGGCCTAAAATTAGCTGGATTTGTAAAATGATTGCATTTAAACAGAATTAGTAATGAGCACAAGAACAGTGTGTCTGAAATGGCAGTTGGCAAGGTCAAATTGAGGCAGGATTCTGTTTCCAAATTAGTAAATCTCCTCTCTGAACCCACAAGGTTTTGTTCTTACAACTGGAGTTTCCGGTTGGCCAGCTTTCGGTCTGGGCAGACGCATAACAGACGTGAGATACGCACGGGGTTTTAAGTGGCTCTGTGACTCCCAGCATTTGTTAACTTACCATCTGTTCATCTTTTGCAAAGTAAGAGTATGAGATGGGCAGAGTTTGGGGGTTCCCCTGTTATTTGTCAGGAGCTGTTCCAGCAAGTTTTAGGGGACAAGTTTTAGACTGGACAAGTTCATTTTTTAAAAAAAGAAAAATCCACAGAGGGTTACCAAATACACTAATACCCACACCTGACTTAGAAAGTCCCCAAACTGAAAATATTGGAAGGATGGGAGTGTGCAGGGGAAGAGTATCCTATTTACCTGTGCTGTTTTCTTAAGGTTTATGGCTGCTGCTGAAGGCAGGGTGCTCGTGTAGATGAACTGACCTGAGAGGACTCTCATATTTTTAGGGACATCAAACAAGACGTATCCATGGGCAAACCCTGCAGTGTGTGGGCCACTTCAGACCCAAGCCAAACCATGGCAGAGAGAGTGAGCTCTTAATCAAATCATGCTCTGACTCTTCTAGAGTTGAAATGTGAGTGAGCTGGAGCACTGGGCAGTGTGTTGAGCCTTCGACGGTGTCTGGACCAGAGAGGCCGTTTTCATGTTTTGACTTTATTTCGTCAGTCAAGCCTAGGTGTATCGCAGCTGACTTCAGTGGAAGCAAACTCTGAGGAGATGAGCTTTGGACCAGTATTTTGGCGAATGTGGTGGTCTTCTGGAAATATGATCGCTCAGTTAAGACTTCTTTTGGACTTCATCCTGGTGTGTGGAGTTTCATTTTTGTTTGATGTTCATGTCAAGCATATCTCTCTTTTTTTGAGTCCGAAGGATCTTTTGGCAATGGCATTTCCTAATGTTTTCGTCCCAGAGAACTTGTCGTTATGGCATGGTCAGCAAACCAAGCCCAAGCTAAATCTGTCGGTACTTCTGGTATTGGTGGCAGCCTGCAGAAGTCCATTTGCTTCTCCAGCTTGGATTCCAGTCCCTCTTCCTTATCATAGCCAAACCAGGAGGCCATCTGCTTTCCTGTCTCTCTGCATAATCTCTTGCCAACGCTGTCTCTCGCCCCTTTGGGATACCACTGATGGCTTGGGAGTAGAGCTCTTGTGGAAAAGCTTGGAATTGCAGAGGAAGGTGAGAGGGATGCTGATGCAGACTCTGCCTCGGTGGTGTACTAGCCCTGTTAGCCCTTGGCAGTGCATTGAGAGATCTGGGAAGTATTGGTTGGGCAGCATTCGTAACTGCTGAGTTTATGCTTGCAGTCGCTATAAAGTATTAATAAAAATAAATTCATGTGGGCCAAAAATGCTTGTTTCAGTTTTCCAAGCAGTTTATATTATAAAAATACCTTTAAAATTGTCTTTAAGTTGTGGAAGTTAATCAGATTGGCAGCTGCCTATGTTGCTTTCTTTTTATCATGCCCTTTCTTTTAGAGAAGCCTTAATCCTTCCACCAGGCATGTTTTGGTAGGGCAGAGCCAAGACTGAATGTAGCTCTTGTTTCATAGGGCAGATGAAGCTTTTTTGGCACTTGAATAAGAATTGCACTTAAGTAACACAAACTGTTTGATAAATAGTACGAAGATTGATATTGTTGCAGTTAGAATGGATCTAGGACTGACTGTTACAGCTTGTTCAGCATTCCTGTTCATTACACGTAGGGAAATGCATGGCAAACAACCCGCTGATGACTTTGGAAGCGCAGTGGATGTCGGTGGGAAGACTGAGGGTATTGTATGTGGGGGCTGGTCCTGTAAACAGTCTTCACTCCACTGACTTCAGTAGGCTTCGAGCCTTGCCCCATGTAAATAGCACAACATGTGGTGTTATTGATGTTATGATGGCTATAAAATCAAATATAGGAAGTTCCATCTGAACATGAGGAGGAACTTCTTTCTTTTGAGGGTGGCAGAGCCCTGTCACAGGCTGCCCAGAGAGGTGGTGGAGTCTCCGACTCTGGAGACATTCCCAACCCGCCTGGACGCCATCCTGTGCCACCTGCTGTAGCTGGACCTGCTCTGGCAGGGGGGTTGGACCAGATGATCTCCAGAGGTCCCTTCCAACGCTGAACGTTCTGTGATTCTATGTTGGGAACTGTGCTGCTGTACGTTGAGATGAGTCATTGGTGCTCGTCAGAATTAGCGATGGTTTAACTGAAGCTGCTGAGAGACGGTGCTAATTCACAAGATGAAAAGCAACGGTTTGCGGCTTGGTTTTGACTTCAGATGGATTTGCCATGCAGTGAGGTACCTACTAGAGATGGGGCTGGCAGGCTTTGTAGTGCTGTTGTAGTAAAATTGATACTAACTAGAAAAATGAAGTGTAAAATGTAATTGAAGCCACTAAGGAAACCTGCTGTTGCTAAAGTCCTCTATACTGCCCCAAACCTATTTAATTATTTACCTAATATTAAAATACAGAAATAGCAACTAGACATGATATCTACGATTCAATTAAGGGACTAACCACCAGGCAATGTAGCTTTGTTGATAAGTAGGATATTCCTATCAAGAGAGTGTTGAACTGTTGGCCTGGTCAGCAAACCGAGAAAACCTCCTGAAACTGCCAAGATTAGAGGAGAAATAGGTAAAAGGTAATTTTGGCAGGGGGACATTGTGACTGTCAACTCACTGACCACCTCCCCAGATGATACCACCTACTTGAAAGAGAACAGTGGAAGAAGACAGAGTGTGCACGAATTTACATAGGAAGCGAAGAAATCTTGACCAATCATTAAAGNAGTGCTTGTGCCTGCTGCAGCTGAAAGCTGGGTGCTGCCCTGCACAGGAGAAGCCTTGCCTGTACCTGCCTCTGGTTAAATGCTGCACAGGAGTATAGAGTGTCCTGTTCTGTTGTTTTGGTTTGATTTTGTTTTGGGTTTTGGTTTTTTNCATATTGTTTGAATATGTAATGATCAATGGATAAAAGTGGAGATTTTTGAAACTAAGGTGTGCTCACATTTTGGGATGAGCACCCCTTTTCTGTACCTTAATGGAATAAACTTGGAAATACCTTTACTCTGTGTGTTATTGGGTTGTACAGCGGGTAAAGAACCCAGATTTGGGACAACAGTGCTGTGTTGTGAAGACTGAGGGGGGATCTCATCAATGTTTACAAATCCTTAAAGGGAGGGTGCGAGGAGGAGGGGGCCAGACTTTTTTCAGTGGTGACCAGTGACAGGACAAGGGGCAGTGGGTACAAACTTGAACATAGGAAGCTCCATCTGAACATGAGGAGGAACTTCTTTCTTTTGAGGGTGGCAGAGCACTGGCACAGGCTGCCCAGAGAGGTGGTGGAGTCTCCGACTCTGGAGATATTCCAAGCCCGCCTGGACGCCATCCTGTGCCACCTGCTGTAGGTGGCCCTGCTCTGGCAGGGGGGTTGGACCAGATGATCTCCAGAGGTCCCTTCCAAACCCGAACATTCTGTGATTCTGTAGTGCTTGTGCCTGCTGCAGCTGAAAGCTGGGTGCTGCCCTGCACAGGAGAAGCCTTGCCTGTACCTGCCTCTGGTTAAATGCTGCACAGGAGTATAGAGTGTCCTGTTCTGTTGTTTTGGTTTGATTTTGTTTTGGGTTTTGGTTTTTTTTTCCATTTACCAAGGGAGCAGGGAGCTAAGAGGCAAATGGTTATTTTAACCGTCCTTGGTGTTCTGGATCCAGAAATATTCTTACATGGCAAGACCTATGAGTCAAGTCAGACTGAAGAAATGAAGTTTTTGCTTTGTCTCTTCCTTTCTCCTCTGACTGTTACTTATTCTTCTGTCTTTTTCTCACCGGCTTATCAGACCTGCTACCAGGCCTTGAACAGCTTATTGTAGCTTTCACCCAAAGAAATTCTTTTGGGGCAGACTTAGCTTTAGAGTGGTTGTGAGTAGGTCAGGCCTTAATGCTTGGGGGAGAATAAACACTGTGCTGTAATTCCCTCTCTTTCAACAGAAGGCTTAGCACAACAGCAAATTTGACTACGTTCAGCTTATAATGTGCTCTAGTAGAAATGAGGAGTGTGGTTTTAATGTTTAACCTCTCTTTGAGGCTCAGAGGTGACAATTGCTATGTGTCTCCCCAAGCTACGTGACATTTTGGTAAATGACTTATGTACTGTCAGCCTAATACAATATCTTTCTTTTAAAAATGTTTTAAAAGGCAAAGCTTTTTATAGCTCTGCAGCTGCTAAACACAAAACTCAGACATAAACTGAGCAGACTGTGGTTCTGACGAAGAAAATCACACCGGTGTGAAAATGTTCTGCATATTAACATTTTCTGCTTCCCTTCACTTTGCAGCTCTCTGCACGTGTATCCTTTTTCAACACATGAAACCAAAACAGGTTTTCAGTATTATGTATATATATAAAAAAAGATTAGCTCCACATCTCAGAGCATTTTTTTCTGTGTCTAGCTGACAAAGTGATAAGTCTGTTTTGTAGTATGTCCGTATGCATTAGCTCTGTTCAGTCTCGTAAAACATATAGTTAAGGCTTTACTGTGTTTCTCAACATAGGAAGGAATTAGTTATTTCAAATATAGCAGTGATACGTTCTTCTGGACAAGACATCTTGAACTTTAACTCTTTGGCTTGGCAGATGGATTTGTCACTTTGCCTAGTGGTTTCATTCATTTTTGGAAACTATTAAACTCCATTTAATCTTCATTTGAAGGGCTTGATGTTAAACCTGCAGGTAATTTTAGCTGTGATTATTTGCAAATGAGAGAATGGACTATATGTGCCAAATCCTGACATTTTTGGTACTGTCCAGCTTACTAAGAGTTTCTGTTGTCAGGACGGTCTGAGCATGTAAGCAGGGCAGGGGCCGGAGGGAGAGAAAACATGTTTTATTAGGCCAACTGATTTACATGGTGGAGGGAGGGAAGGAAAGAAATTAAACCAGGGACTTTTCATAGTCCTCTTCTAGCAGGTCTTTTTTTTTTTTTTTATCCCTGACTAGATCAGTTGATCCAACAAACAAAAAACTACAAAACCCCCACCCAAACCCTCTCCCTGTTAGCCATCTCCTACCTCAAGGGGGGTTAGACGTCTTCATGTTGCCTGTTGTGTCTGTAGCCAATTGCTGGGATAAAACAACTGCATCTATAAATCAAATCTCTTTATCGCAGTTATCGGAGGGACAAGGCTCTTCTCTCCTGTAATCCTGTATAAAAGTTTCTAAATCTAGCCATAAGATGAGCCAAATACTTGCTGAAGTGCTAAGTCTGAATCCTGTGGAAAAAACTAAATAGAATCTAAAAATATATTGTATTTCCCATTGATTTGGATTTTTTTCTTTAAACAGACCACCTCTAAAAACAAAAAAACACTGGTGGGGAGAGCAAACCATTTGTGCTAGTGCAATGTGCACGAAGTCTGAATTCCAGCAAACATTCTTGTAGGGAAAAGAGTTGTGCAACAGATGCAGGAGCATGAAAGACGCTTGCAGTAGAGTAGTTCAGCAGATCAGGTGGTTTCTGAGCGAGAGATGCACTTTGCACAAGATAATCTGAGGGTATTTGGAGGGATGAGGCTCTTGGGAAGAAGAGTTGAGAAGTCCTGCTGTCCCCAGTGCCTGGCAGACAGCTTGGCTGGATGGGTGGAGGGGATGGAAAGCGGTGGTGAAGGGGACCGTGCGCTCCAGGTAGGTGCGTCTACAAGAAACTTTCCAAGCGTTAAGCCGATGCTGATCGTAATGCAGAGTTCTGCCTTGTCTGCTGCTTTATACTCACCACTGAATTTGTTTACATTGGTGTCTCACAAGCTTGTCAAGTTGATCCCATCCAAACACAGACTCAGTTGCTCAAAGGTAATAAAAGAATTTTTTCCCCCCTCTCAAGTTTGGAGGATTTTCAGTCCACATACTACTGGGACTTGTTTCTCATTGCACGCATGCAACAGATTCCTCTTGGGTTTGGTAAGTTGCCCAGGTTGTGCTGTACAGCAGTATTTATTAGAAGGAGACATGTGTGACATGCCTTTCGCTCCCCGTGCTGATGCCAGCAGCTTTTACTGGCTCATGGCGGGGGGGGACAGGGGGGAAGCGCTTGCAGCAGCACAGAGGCCGCCCTGAGCGTTGCTCTTTGGTGTCGGAGAGGCAGCACGGGCTTAGGCCATTGGGAGGCTTTCCGCCCATTTCGACTTTGCACCGAGCCTTTTTTTTTTAATTTAGGAATACCCAACTGGACTGTTCAAGCTGTGAGATTATTTGATCACAAAAGGCTAAGATTAAAGGTAGAATAACGTGAAATTTCACTGTTTTGCTCGGTTAATAGCAATTAAAATGGAAGCGTACGTGAAAAATTGTGCTTACTAATTGTTTAAGCAAAAATCTCAAAGCGAAAAGGACGTTTGCCGCCATCATCAATTTCTACTGACAGAGAACCACATGAAGGCTCCAGCTGCTTCCGTAGTTGTGTATCCCAAAAATCAAAAGTGTTTTTCAGTACTCTTTATTGTAGCGTCATCTGTCCAAGCTCTTTCATCTTACTTATGTTCTTTGGAGGAACCAACTCGATGATGCATTTCTAATGCCAAAAGCTGTCATGCAGGCGAGGAGAGCTGGACTTCTTCACAAGAGCTGCTGGAAGAGAAATGAGGGCACTAAGCAAGATACCTTGGGGAGCTTGAAGCTGCCCTGGAGAGTTCTTGCGGTAGCTTAATAAAACTTATAAAAGTGCCTTTGAATTGTGACCTTCCAAATGTCTACTGGTCAAGGGTAACTGGGATTATGAAAGCAGAATGAATGCATGACTGACGCTTGCTTAAACTGGGCCACTCTCCCTCAGGACAAGTAATTGTTTTGGATTTAACATGTTAACTGTATTTCAAGTTACACGATAGCAAAGTGGTTTCTCACATAAATAGAAAAGAAGTGGTGCGTAGGTGCTGGAAAGCAGCAGCAAGACTCTGGCTGCGGCTGGAAAATAGGTTTGGTGTTGGCCACTTTCTAAAAGTTAATTGCATTTTAAAGATAAGCTTTAATGGATTTGGCAGTGAGAGTGCAACTGTAACCAGATCTTCTTGTTTTGTACAAGTGCCTTTCAGGTTTCTCTGCAAGGTCAAATGTCCTATTGACTGGCAGCTGGATCGCTTTGCTTGTAGGAATGTAACTGCTATTTGGTGGAGTTGCAAAATTAGTTTCCCACTGAAGCCAGATATAAAAGTGTATGAGAATCCAGCAGTTTCACTTCCTGCAAAGCTGGAAACCCTTGTACCATTTATTAGGATTTCCTGCAGGGAAAGAGGAATATTAATCTTGTTTGACTTACAGAATCATAATATTTGCACTGCAATTTGTAACGCAGAGGAAGAAGTTTTCAATTAGTATTTCCCGAGGAATAGCAAATTCAGTAAAGTAGATGCTTTTAACTTTTTATTTTCTGTCAGAGAATAACTAAAGCAGCTCACAGGACCTTGGACATTCCACAGCTCTGGAGTAGGGAAGAAGAGTGGTGGACATGGTTAACAGATCTAACAGGAAGCAAGGAACAGCTGAAACTGTTCTCAAGTCTTTCTCAATGTCTTTGCTTTGCATCATAATACAATCTCTGAACTGTAGTACTGTATCAAGTGTGCTTGTAGGAGGCATAAACTTCAGTTGTCTCGATAAAACAGTCACTTGGGTCAGTTCACCGCTGGTTTTAATTTTCCTGGTGTTGCAAATGTTTTCTTAGACTCTGAGCTGATTGCAATGAACCCTGGATTGCAATGGCCCCCTGATTTGGGGCCAAACTCAAACTCACTTCAAGTCCTGCGAGCCTCTTCCCTTTTGGGTTTGTAGTAATTTCAGGTTCGTAGTAATTTCATACTCTAGGAAATACTTTGTGTGTCTTGAAAAGAGGCTTCAACCTTAACTTTGAGGCAGCATTGCTTTCTCCTGTCCGGGCAGAAGAATGCTGCTCAGAGAGGTGAGGCACTTGGGCTGAGGAGCCCATAGTACGTGAGAGTTTCCAGTCTGCGGTGCGCGTGGTGGCGAGACCATCTGGAGACACGTTACTTTGTGTGTTGCAGTTATGCCTCATCTCCATTCTGGATGAGATGGGCCACGAATCTCGACTTCTGGGCATCCAGCATCTGCTTTGCATATAGTCTGTACATATGCAGAGGCTGATCAACTTTTGTGTGCGTTGGATTTATTGTCCACTTGCAGATTAACTCTGCACATGAGGCTGTAGCTCTGAGCCAACTCCTGAACTTCCAGAAATCCTGGGGTAATGGCCAAAGTCCTGGCATTTTTTCCAAAGAAAAAAGATCTAGGTGGAAAGAGAGGGCATGCCTTGAGATACTGATCCGTGAGAGAGTAGATCTTAAGGCTCGTTCTTTAGAGAGAACGTTTGTATACATAGTTGGTAATTCACCTGACAAATATGAAGTGAAGAAAAAAGATACTAGAAGTTGTAAAGGTACTTATTTATTGTTCCACAAATTAAGTAACTTCTTCATTATCTAAAATGCACCACTCCTAAGTTTCAAGTTGCAGAAAATTCTAAACCTGAAGTGGAGAGACAGAGTGCTTTGTCATGCCAGTGAGATTGTGGTTAGGCACATCATCCCTGGCTGTGATTGCCAGATTGCGGCAAAATACAGGAACTATTGAGCTTGAACATAGAAATGTGGAAAAAATATGAAAGCAATACGAATGGAAGAAATACTTGTGGCTTGTTATTTCTTATTCCTCATTCTTGGAGGCATTCAGCACATAATATGACTTTCAAGGCACGTATCATTCAATGGGGTCAGTGGTTGGACTGGATGATCTTAAAGGTCTTTTCCAACCTAAACGATTCTTTAATGCGATTCACTCGGGCACTGAAGTTCAAGCTATTGGAGTCCTGAGCACTCCCTGCATTACATCTAACACTTTTGAGCTCCGTTGTGTTCCTTCTTAAATAGTTACGGAGGGCAGTTTCTGAGTCGCTGGTACGCATTCGAGAAAGGATCGGGCAGTCCTGGGCGCTGTGGTGGTGTAGTACATTTCACATTTAGTTTTGGAGTGCTCTTCTCAGACGGGGAAATAGAGTTATTCTCGCTTCGCTTCGGCAGGAAACTGAATTTAGCTTGCCCAAGGTAATATGGAACATTTCTGGCAGACCAAGTAGGTGAACATGAGTCTCCCCAAATGAACTTAACCATTGAGCCAGCATACCTGCGTGCTCAGCTGTCTTCCAGCATCTCATACCTCTCCCAGCAATCTTCTCAACCGCAGCCTGTTAGAAGGAAATGTGATATATCAACTGCTATATCCCATTCATGCCATCAAATCTGCATTGTTTTATAAAACGAAAAGTATTTTGTGAAATGTCTCCCAAAAGCTGTGTGCAAAAGCAGCAAGCACTAATAAGCAGCTGTTCTAGGAAGACTTTTTAAAATTCTGTTTGCCAGAACTCGCTTCATTTTTTTTCCCATTAATAGTCTCAGTTAATCGCTTAAAATTTTGGTCTTTATTATGTAACAGTTCAAAACTTCCAGTCGCACTGTGTATAACTTATAGATGCCAACACCTGTAAACTTGATGTAATTACCTTTTCTTATTATTAAAGTAATAATTCAAAGAGAGAACCAAAATAGGGTAAATATTTATGCTTAAAGCTAGTGGACCAGAGATCTGGGTGTGATGTGTGGTCCCCCTGTGACTGCTGCTTGAGCATCTGATTAGATAGATGCTACAACCAGGGATTTCGTAGAAATCGGGAGATTATTGGCCTGACTCTTATTTTATTTAATGACACCTTGCAGCAAATGTCTAGGACTAGATCCAAAGCAGATTGAATTTGATGGGAAACAAACTAGTAATTACATCTCTTTGCAGTAAAGTATTCATAGCTGTAGCCTTATTGGCTTCATATTGCTTAGGAAAGTGGGCATAGGTTTTTTTGATTTAATATCCCACTGCTGTAAGACTATGAGTGTCTTCTGGCCAAAGGCTATCTGAGGGCTGGCTTTATAGGAGCACAGCTGGGTTGTAAGCAAATGGCGATGCACTTCTGCTCTCCATTCAGAGGGAAGAGAAGCAAAAAGAAAAAACAATAGTATATCTGTATTATTGAGTACTGGACAGAAGAAAATTAACTGCAAAACCAAAATTAACTGGCAGAATGAGGTTCAGACAGATTATAATGTCTCCGGTTGGCGTTTGCTTTATTAAATAGATAATAAGAAAACCAGGTAATAAATACCCTCCAGTGACACAGTCAATTCAGGTGTTAAAACTATAAATTTGCTCTCGGCTTCACACTGCTGAGGTGACCTGAAGTTTTTTCACTGTTTCCCTTTCTTCTTTTGATTAAAGGAAGGAGGAGCAGAAGAGTAATGGATGAAAGAAAGAAGAAAGTCCTGAAGCAGTATGGCAGACCTTTGTATCAGTAGCGGTCTTAGATCCTACATTCTTTAATGCTAGTGTAGGAGTTTGACCTGCCCTTCCCCTGTACTGTGCAGTGGCTGCGTAGTTTGATTGAAGTATGATTGATTAAATAGATTAAGGGTGTTTGGAGCCAGGGTTTGCCCTCAAGCCATGGAGCAGAAACCTTTTCTCTTCCTGTAGGAGTGCAATAACCCCCAAGTAGTTAGGTGTTAAATTTTGGTTCACCTTCTCTTGGTGCAAAAGTAAATACTCTGATAAATTTACTCTTCTGGTTCACAATTATCTTGTCCCAAGTCCCTCCTTCCTGGGTTTGGGAAGTTAGGGAAAACATTCAAAGTGTAGCACTAACAAAGAGCACAGGGAGGATTGCATGTAAGGTGTGGCAAAAGGAATAAAATCCCACAGCCAGGGCAAACTTGGTCTCTCCTACACATCAGCCACCTTTGCAAGAAAAAAGTCTGTGTGTTTCTTGAAAAGAAAACTGAGATCAGCAACATTATGTAAGTGTTTGGGTCTTGATCCCGCAAGTCCTTGGATGCAGTGCTTCCTGACAGCCAGGAAGTGGAATCCTATCTCCTTGATTCCATGTGGAAAGACTTATACCTGATACCAGGTCCTGAGATCTGGTAGGAAAATTCAGTGGTAGAAAGATTTGTGAGTGGTACGAATGTGGATGACCAGGTCTGCGTAAAAAGTACTCCAAAGCATGTATTTTCAGTGAGGACAAAAATAAATCCAGAATGTTTGCTTCATGCTGAGTCTTAGCAATGCTGTTCCAAGATAAACACAGCTTAGAAGTTGGTGGCTTTTGGAAAAAAGCTAATTTTATTTTTTTTAATGTCTTTTAAGTTATTCAGATAACCTCAAGTTTTGCAGAACTGCTTTTTTTTTGTCTGGGGAGAACAAGGCTTGGAGAAATATCAGGGCAACTTTTATGCAGAAATGTTGACTGAGGACAGCATAATGGCATAGGGAGATACCTGATTCTATAAACTTGCATGTAATAGAAAGCTAATTTAAAATATGCAGCTGCAGGGGCACCCCTCTGCACTCATCACAATGTTTTAGTCTGAAGTAAGATTTTGATAGGTACAAAATATGCATCCCCGACAGTATAGGATTTGGTCAACTGTAGTGTAATTTGGATACTCATCAAAGTAGAACTTTACATGAAATTTGTCTGAAACTGCTTTTCTTTTTTTTCCCCATAAGCAAGCACACACGTTTGCCTAGACCATGATTTTTGGCAGAATCTGGCCTCTTTATTCCGAGTCCTAATTCACCCCTGCTGTTCTCTGAAATGAAAACCTTCTGATTCTCCTGCAGGAAGAGGTGCTGCTACTGCCATCTGCAAAACATCAGCATCTTCTACATCATGCTAAAATCACTCTGACCTCTCAGCATATGATGACTTTTAAAGAATGTTCAAAGGCATATCCTTCTGTTATGTTAAACACTGAAGTGAAGATACTGAATACGTCTTGTCGAGTAACCAGTTCGTTAGGTGGGCATCAGGTGATTTATGGTGCTTCTTAGCAGCCACTAATTCATACTTCAGTTAGTGTGTGCTGGTGGTGGAAAAAAAGACGTGTTTATCCACTTTGCATTAACCCATTATTTTGTGCACTTCTGTATTTTACAGCTAAAAACATTTCTGTGAAGCAGTAACAGCTTTCAAGTTCTGAGTTTTGAACAGTACAAGTCTAGATGTGTTTGTGCAAGCCGTCTCTTTTAGAGCTCTCCTTTTATAAATATTGGATGAATCAAAATGCTTGGGAAATGCATTCAGAACTTCAAGCCCGAAGCTGCTTTCCATGGATAATCTGCAATGCTTTTGAGAAAAATGTGAAATGTTCCATGTTATTAATATAACCTTATTCTGAATATGACATACATGTCAAAAAGGGATTTTAATATAGCAGTGGGAGGTTTTTTTAACCATCAGGAGTGCAAGATAAGGAAAACAGAAGCAAAATCTCTGTCCTGTAATAAAATGAAGAATGATAGCAAAAGCAATTTGTTACAGTGCCTGTATCTATACTGTACTTGGGCTGGCTGGGAGGAAGCCGGGTCCTGGTTCTGCCTGTCCGTTTTTCCTGGTAAACTGCCCCACTTCAGCTTCTTTGTGAAATTCAAAGACCCTTGTGCAGACACTTTCAGGAAGAAACATGGGTGGTCTTGTCTGGTGGCATCAGGTCTCTGAGAGAAAAGGATGAGAGAGAAGGGCGTCTGAACCTCGGAGGGATCTCCTGCCCCACAGCAGCTGGATGTGTGCTTGAGTGTCCGGTAAAGCGCAGACTGTACTTTGGACCTTTCCCTAGTCGTAGCAGCCACATCACTGTGGAGATGCTCCTTAGAGGGCTTTTGAGGGGGAACAGGATGGGCAAGCGGTGAAACAGGCCTTCAACCTGGCTTTATAAAAGACATCGTAGAAGTAGGTGATATTTCTGTTTCTGAAATCTCGTATAAAATTTTTTTGTTTCCCGTGAGTTGACTGTTCTACATCTTTAAGTAAAAATAAATCTCTCCAAATGAATAAAAGAAAAACTGATGCTGTACAGTGGGGAAGGGAGTGAAGTCCACATAATGCAGCTTACAGGTATAAAATACCCCGTAGCTGCAGCGCAGTGTACTTTGCCTCTCCGTTCTGTGTCAGCAGCTCTTTGAATTTGTGGCAAATTAGTACAAATACCAGTATCTTGTGCCGTCCTGAAATCAAGGAGGAAATCCTGCCTTTAAAGCTTTACTGATGTATCGCAGGAGAGCAAAGGTGGAATGAATACGTACACCTCACTCTTGCCCTTAGAGGACTTAGTGGTGAGAATTTACCGTGGAGTTGAAGGTTTTTGAGATTATTCTATTAATCTGGCAACTTCTTTAGCTACCAGGGGAAGACTCTTTTTTTAAGCCAGATGCTTTTTGCCACATATAAATTTCTTCATGGGATATGAGCATATACCTACTTTAATTGCCTGTAGTTTACTGAACTTTCTGATACATCTAGAAAGACTTGAGGAAAACGCCTGATTTGAATTTGAATTGAGGATTTTCAATTAGAAATACTCGTCTTCACTGTTATTCGTGAGATGGCAGATTTTGGAGGTATGATGGTGTTAAAAGAGGTGTTTGTAACCTTTTAACGATTTTCAAGGATAGGTGTTGTAGATAGTAACGTATAAGCTTTTGGGGAAATGGTGGCCATAAGCTTGTTGAAAGCAGTTGGAGATTTCTCTGTGTGTGATACTTGGGAAGGTTGTAGCGTGACCTCTAAAATCAAAATGGAATATGATGTATTACCCATCTCAACACCCAGGTAATCTGCCAGATCTCAAGTGTTTTGTGATCACTAGCAGCCTTCCTTTGTCTGCTAATTGGCAGGTACGTCCTGATGCTCGTTTAACATCACAGCTGATGAGCCGCTTTGCCGTGTGAGCTAATCTCAATGACATAATTAAATGTTTGCCTTCATAATCTGGTTACAGTCTCTTAATACAGGCTTTATAGCACAAGTTCATCCCTATCTCATGGGACCATTTCAGTTGACACACGCTGTGAATGGGCCTGCTTCAAACGCTGCGTTGTACTGGATTGTTGCCGATATAAAAACTGAAGAAACCCCAAATGACATACGTCAGATGTAGGCAGTGTCTGTACTAACAAATTAAACGTACCCAAGACCATTCTTTGCTACTGAAGCCAGCTGCAAGGTCTGCCTGTACGCTGCTGAACTCTCACCCTTGAAATGAGTGGGTCTCCTTACCAGGTATGGGGTGACCCATCGTAACTCCCAAGGGCCAATCCAGGAATCACCAGTCCTATAAACAGGACTGGCTGCTGCAGAAGTTTTGAATCTTAACTGTTCTTGGGAGACATCATGTGTTTTTCAGTTAAAATATAGTATTGGTAATTACAGCTTTTGATGATCAGCAGCTGTTACATATTTATTTAATTATTCCCTACACTTGTTTTTAATATAATTTGTTATGAAACTATAATTCTACTTTCAATATTAACAAAAGTGTAATTTAGTTTTTGTTAGCAAAGGTTTCTTTAAATCTCAAAATACAGACTAGGGTTTTAGTTCTGCAGCTGATTTACAGCTTGCCTGTAGTTTTTCATTTCACCTTTTTCCATTTTTTTAGCTGGGGAAACTTTTCATTTATATTGGGGTTTTTTTTGAGGGGATGTGAGGGGTTGTGGGTTGGTTGGGTTTTTCTGTTTTGTTTGGAGTTGTATGCTTTTTCGGTGGGGAGTTTTTTTGGTTTGGGTTTTTTTTTTCACTAGTGATGATCTCAGGGTCTCGTTTCTTTAGTTACATGCTTTCTACTTAGGGACTGGTGTATGAATCCCTGCAAAAGCCTCTTCTGGATAGAAGTAGAATTTCTTAGTGGAATAGAACCTATATAAACTATAATCTTAAAATACAAAATATGCAAATAAAGTGCCCACGGCCTTACTGTCCTTGATGGTGTACCTTAGTTGTGTGGTTATATCTTTCTGTGGTTTTAGAATACGATGTGCAAATTAAATTAAGAATTACTTTTTTTCCTTTATTCTATTTTATGTGGCAGTGACTTGCTTTAGGAAGACTTCCAAAGTGGTGGCTAAAAGCTTAGAATATGGAAAAGTACACTGACCCCTTTAACTGTCAGTACAGCTCCGCTTCCCCAGCCCTCTGCGCCTGCACCTTTGCGGTGTAAATCCCGTGTGGTCTGTAAGACACCCGCTTGCTGATTTTTACACTAGTCCACAGCAGAGTCGAAGGGCTGAAGACCTCATGCAACAAACAGGGATTTCCCACCCACATATTTGTAAGGAATTCTTGAAAAATGATATTTCTTGTGGGCTACCTCAACGTTGGTGAATCATGCAGAACTAAACCCACAAATTATAGCTTGGTTAAGTGGTCCAGAGTAAACAAAAATTTCCAGTATTGGAAGAAGAATTAGTGACCCTGGAAGCTTGTCCATTTCTTCTTTTTCTGACTATATCGATTGGCATAGCCAAGCTCAAGGGGAATGATTGACATGTGCCAGGAGCTCATCATTTTGATGCTGAGAATGACAACACATACGGTTAACCCAGAAATGGTTAATGTATTCGCTGAGCATTTCCAAGTGGAAGGCTGTTCTTTGCCCCAGGATGCTGCTTTTCTGTGGATTTGGCTTTCACAGTGGCTGTTAGCATGAAAGCTGAGAAAAACATTGCAGATAACTTTACACAATTATACTGATCTTTCTAGGTTTCAAACTTTATTATTTAAAATATTTCACTCTGTAATAATGTTTTTTAAATCTTGCACTAACTAGTTACGGAGGGAAATGCTCTCCTGCCTGCAACACCTGTAAGGTCTGTGTGATTGAAGAGTACCTGCAAAGGGTACCACCATAGAGATACCTGGGTGGAAGAGGTCCCAAATGTGCAGCAAGTAGTTTGGTGGTCCTCCAAAAGTAGTACTTCATCAGCCTCAGAATAAGTGATGACTTCTGTTTCAAATAGTAGTTTGTCTTCTTCCCAAAAAGGATACTTGCCAGGGGAAGTATCATGGATGAGGTTCAGTAATCAGGTGATTGGCCTTCTGGAGTTAATGAGCCAACTTCACAGGGAGTTTGGAAAGTTAGGTCTGTTTTGCTTGTCCCTTCAGTGATTTAAGTTCATTGATTCATGCTCCATGTGGACATGCTAGACTCTTGCTCATCTTACTGCAGAAAGGGTTGTCAAGCATTGGAACAGGCTGCCCAGGGCAGTGGT
Source organism: Chionis minor (assembly GCA_013398295.1). Taxonomy (NCBI): domain Eukaryota; kingdom Metazoa; phylum Chordata; class Aves; order Charadriiformes; family Chionidae; genus Chionis; species Chionis minor. The sequence continues at coordinate 187,572 of VZSF01004986.1, forward strand.
GGAGTCGCCATCCCTGGAGGTATTTAAAAGCCGTAGAGACGTGGTGCTGAGGGACATGGGTTAGTGGTGGGTTTGACAGTGCCAGCTTTATGGTTGGGCATAATGATCTTAAAGGTCCCTTCCAACCTAGATGGGTTGCATGATTTTATGATTCTACAGAAGCAATCAACTTCAGCAAGGCTGGACAATCAAATTGGACCATCAGCGACTGTAAGATCCTAAACTGCTGCAGCAATTATTATCTTTAGGGCCTTGGGACACACATTCTACCCTAAAGCAAATGTTTGTGCTTGAACATAAAGCTTTACAGTTCACAGATCCCCCAGTGACTCTCATCTGTGAGCCCTGGAGGGGCTCTACTGATTTGTAGAGTGTTGTCAAGTCCCCTTTATACAAATAAAGGATGTGGTTTTGTATAAAAATGGAAAAGTTGTTTGAGAGCTGTCTGCAAAAAACACCCTGAGGTTCGTTAAACTCCAGGAAAAGCCCGCGGTATTTACGCTTAGCAAGGCTGGGTTCAGAAGCCTTGTCAGGTGTTGGCAGAGGGTTTCAGACAGATCCGGCGCGGGGAGGGGGATCTGACTGAGCGACTCGCGCTTTTTCTGTGCTGAACCTCAGCGCGTCAGAAAGGTGCTCGGCTCGCAGATGTATTAAGCCCCTTTCAGGAAGCGCTGCATCTTATTTTCTAGCTTCACAAGCCCGAGAGACATCGGTTTTGTCTCCACTGTTTGAGGACGACACGCATAAATCCTGTAAGTGCTGTTAGCTGGCTACGTGTAAATGTGTTAGTAGTAAAGAGCGTGTGACGGGGTTTATGCTGTTGTGCCAGAGGATGTTTGTGCCTTGCTGGTCTTTTCGGTGACAGTTCACGTAATCGGCCTCTTTTCTGTAAAGACCTTTCCCGGCCAGAGCGTTCCCCCGCTAGCAGAAGTTTGAGAGGCTCCCTGGTATATTTAGGAGTTCTCTCTGTGTGAACATATAGAAAAAAAACCCTCTGGAAAATGTAGCTGCTTTGAATCATGCTTTCTATAGAGTAAAATCTCCTTCTGGATAGCCTTGCTATCGAGTGGTGTTACATCCAAAGAGCTTCGAATTGCAAAAAACACTCTTTTCATCTACTGCTTTACAGCCTGTTCATCTGAAGCCATTCATACATGTCTTGTTGTCTCGGGGGTGCTATTTCTGTAGCGCTACCATGTTTGAGCTTATTTCAGCATTTTTGCCTAGCTGCTGTGGCTGGAACTACATGTATCTCAATTACAGGACACGCTTGAGACCGTATAGAGTTTTTTGGCCGATAAGTGATGCTAGATGATATTTGGCTCTGTTGGCAGGATTTGGCTGGTCAAGCTGACTCTTTTCTGTCCTCCCTCCACCCACCCTCTGATTTGTTTTCCCCCCATTCCGCAGCTTGGAAAGCAAAAATCTGAAAGTGAAGAAATCTCAGAGATTCCACTACTTCATTCCCAGTCCTCTGCTGTTAGGAAATCCAGTTCCCCTGTGAATAATAACTACCTCAGTGCGAAGCTTACTGTAGAAAAAGTACAATCTCGTGCTGGTGTTAAGAATCGGTTCCATGATGTGCAGCTACTTGAGTGGTTCCTGATGCTGTTTCGATGCTTTATAAACTATTGGAACATACTTCTGCCTTTTTAGGGGATCTAGTTACCAGCCACTATCTGGTAGTTGCAGAATTCCGGTTTCTGCACAAACTGTGTGGCAAGGTCCCCTGGCACATGCCTCAGCTCTGTGATGAATTGGCCTTGGAGTGTCAATGCTAAGGATGCCTGTGGAGAACCCCGCAGTAAGAAACAGTATGAAAAAAACATGAGAAACTTGAACTCATTTGGGGCTTTTTTTTGTATTCTGCCAGCCAAATGGCTCTTCGTACCCTTCCTTCCCTTGTATCTCAGGTAGCCTGATAATTTTACTGCTTGGATATGTCTATGTGGCTTTAATTAGACTGGACCATTTATTCTAGTATCATCATGGTGGCCAACAGCAGATGCTTAGGGAAAAATGGGGGTAGGCAAGCAAGCAGTGACCGCGCTTCCTGCTGCCAGCAGTTTGCCATCAGGGACGTACTGGCTTAAATCACTGCATTTAATAGCCTTTGAAATATTTTAAGATGAAGATTTGAAGATTTTGAAGATTTTCAGCCTTTAAGATGGCTGAGTGTTGCATAAAGAAATAACTCATTTTATTTTGAACCTGTGGTTTGGTGGTATTTCTGATGCCCCCTTGTTCTTTTGTTAGAAGAGGCTGAATAACTACACATTTCTCTGTCCCTCCAGGAGAAATATGATTTTCAGCAACTTCTTAAGAGAGACTTCTAGAGAATCTCAGCGCCTGAGGTGGTGGTGGGATGAAGACGTTGTTGATGAAGGCCTTGTGGCGCTGGGATGAAGGCTCTGCAGTAGGACAACATGTACTGGTCTAATTCAGTTTCTCAGCTTTGGGGACTAATTACTAGGGCTAACTAGATAGGGTGGATATCTCTATTATCCAGTCTTCTGCTTTATGTAATACATTAGTAATTCTCAGATGTTCATGACCTCCTGAATCTCAACATCATTTTTTCTGGTGTGCGGGGGGAAGAGAATAACACTAAGAGTCAGGAAATGTGGATTCCCTCTGAAGTAGATTAGGTTTTGGTCACACCAAAGTTAAAAATCAACAAGCAAAAAACCAAAAAATACCGTTCCCATCCCTTCACAAGATGATTGCCCGAAATTAGCACATATAAAATCAATTAATTTCTTAAAAGCGATTGGTTCTCAGCCAGTTGCTTAAATTCTTATGGGAAATGAGTGGAAACTTTGAAAATAGAATGGAGATTTAATAGTCAAAAGCCCTAGTGTGATGGAGTAGAGCTAGAAAATGGATTTGAAATGTGCACATATATGAACTCAATTTTCATAATAAAATAAGAATTCTAAAGCAATGTCTAGAATACAACTCTGTGATGGAAATTACTTTCATAAACTGAAGCTGTAACTTCAAGTACGTCAGATAAGCACATATTCCACAGCCTCAAACCATATTTAATAAATTGATATGGTAGAATTTAAATACAAATAACTCTGAGAGAGAGTAAACAACACCGTGGTGGTAAACCTGTAGAGCTAAGCCTTAAGGGTCTTTAGAGCAGTTTTTATATGTAGGATTTTTTAAAACAAATACCATATAAAATACATTTTTTTCTTAAAGAAGCAGTCCTTGTCTCTTTTATGTAATAGTCTACTCTGAGCCTGGCTTTAATTTAAAATAAATAAGTAGCTGTGATGCCACAGGGCTTGAAGTTTCCACGTATTTTGAAGTCATCCGCTGCACAGTGGGCTCTGAGGATTTGTCACTAGCTGGTAAGGGAGTGAATGCAAAACCAGCAGGTTCATCCTCGCAGCCTCAGCAGAAACTCCCTAGAACGTCCTGTGGAGCTGCAGGAGCAGACCCTGAAACTCCTTTATGCTCCCAATCCATCTGCTTTATCTTGCTGAGCACTCATCTGCTTCACTGAGGAGTATCTCTGAGCTGGGCTGAGTATCTCACGCTGGGCTTTGGTTCTGCAGAGAGTGTAAAGGAAAATAAGACAGAACCAAGGAAAAAAATTGCAGATTGGGAAAATACGGAGATGGAAAGCCCTGTCTCTTCATTCCAGATTGTGGGGAGGTTTTTGCCACTACAGTGCTGGAGATGACACATGAGGATGACCTGAGGGCAGGGGGGGAGCCAGGGCAACCGTGGACTTAGCCTTCAATATTGTCCTCAGAACGACACCTGTGAGGACCAGTATGACCAGTAGTGCTCATCTGCTATCTGGAGAGGTGCAGCTCTGGTAAAGTGTTTTTCAGCTTTGGCTTTAAAACACATTTCTTTCCTGACTGCATCATTTGTAAGTTTAATCTGTCAACTTTTGCACCCCAGGTGCCTGGGCAGCCCTCCTGGCAAGTGCTTCCAAGCTTCTTCTGCAGGGAGCCCTATGGGTCTGAGTGGTTTCATCTGTCTTGCCTGTTTGTCATCACCGTGGTTGGAGTTTCTGGTTTTGGTGTTTTGTTTTGTTTCTCTTTCAGACTGTAATTGGGGCCTGTGTGATGGTTGACATAATTCAGGTCACTTGCATCCAGGGAATTTGACCTGGAATTCTCTTTGTGGGTCTCTGTTGATTTGTGGTGGAGTACAAGGAAGTGAGCTCTTTTGTCTTGAAGCCCACTTAGAAGTTGGGAGTCAGCTGAAAGTTATTAGTCAGCTTTTCCAGTAGGGCTGGACAAGTGGTCAACCCAATGTCTTTGTGAATACAAACAGCCAGCAACAGCCCTTCAGTTCATAGAATCATGGAATAGTTTGGGTTGGAAGGAACCTTTAGAGATCATCTAGTCCAACGCCTCTGCAGTGAGCAGGGACATCTTCAACTAGATCAGGTTGTTCAGAGCCTCTTCCAACCTGACCTTGATTGTTTCCAGGGAGGAAGCATCTACCACCTCTCTGGGAAACCTCTGCCAGGTTGTAAAAAATTTCTTCCTTCTATCTAGTCTAAATCTACCTTCTTTTAGCTTAAAACCATTGTCCCTTGTCCTATTGCTATAGACCCTACTAAGCAGTCTGTCCCCAAGGTTCTGAAGTGAGAACTTGCTTCGGAGTCCCACTTATTTGCTGTTTAAGGCTTTTTTTCCTTTACAAAAGTATGTTTCAAAATTTTTCAGTGGAAAACTTTTGGTCAAAGTTTCCCAGCATTTGATTAAAAGGAAATACTAAACCTCTCTGTTTTTTCATTTGCTCTTTTAAGAAAGTTTTACTTTTTGTCACTAAGTACAATAAAAAGCTAACTGCAGGGTGGATTTTTTTCTTCTTCTTGTTATCACATTGGAGGGGTTTTTATTTTAACAGCTCAAACTTAAGAAGCTAGAGCTGTGAAAAGGGAATTTAAAATGTGGAAGGAGGAGGGAACTGTTATATATATATATTTATATATATATATTAGAAAGGCAGAACAACATAGAAGAAAATAAGGTTTAAATAACAAAATCCAACCTCCTCCAAGGGTTCTACAGGTGGAGGTGAACTCGCTGAACACAACCAACTGACTTTTTTAGTAATCCATCTGAGGAAAAATGAGGCAAATGGAAAAATTCTTAAAATAAATGGATTCTGGCAATTAGAGCTGTACAGCATATGTGACCTGAGGTCTGATTGTGCTAATTATGGTTAATTTAACTAGTGAGAGACACCGTTCTGTCATCTCCTACCACATGAGAAAAGCAAGGAATGAGAAAGGGAGTGATTAAAGATGAAGAGGCGTTTGGCTTTGGTTCCTTCAGGCAGATGAACAAAGACGCAGACCCTCGGTCAGCGAGTGTCAGTGCAGAACTTCAGCGGGATGAGGAGGTCTGGTGTGCCACATCTCGGCAACAAGAATTGTTTCACTTGTTCTCTGTTCCCGGTCGTTTTGTTATTAAAAAACACAACAAAACCCGGTTTGCTATGGGTATCCCAAAACATGTTCTTTTTTCTACTTTTTTCATCCCTTTTATTCTGAAAAGGGAATCTAAATAATGCGATCGGTGTTGTGCTCCAGTCACATCAGTCTCTTTGCTCTGCCAAACCCACCTGGTCTTTGCAAACTACAATGGAGGTGTGAGCTTGAGCAAGCTGACCTGCTCTGAGCAGATGTAGGACCAGATGACCTCTGGAGGTCCCTTTCCACCTAAATTAACCTGTGACTGTGTGAGGTACTCATGTAACTGAGGGACATTCTACATCAGTGAATTGTATTACAGTATTTGGGGGACAGCTAGAAGAGCAGTTATGTCCTTGTGCTTGAAGCCTTGAGCTTAAGGGTTTGAAGACTCTCATTTCTAGCGATTAATTTCTAGCTATTAAAAAAAAAAATTGGTTTGTTTCTTTTTATTTAGCTTGACATTAATTGATACTATTTTGATGCGTAAGGGATATAAAATGTAGGATTTTAATGTTCTGTAATGTTTATTTTTCAAGTGAGACCAAAATTAAACTACAACTTTTGGCAGAAAGTGTATTTTTTTAAAAATCTGTGCCAAGGAGAGACTGTTGTTTCATTTCTCCTTCCCTACTCCTAAGCACAGAGCTCTCAAAAATAAAAAACCTGCACATCCATGCAGCATCCCTGAAGCAGCGAGGAGCAAGGACATAGCTCTTGCTAGCAGGGTCTTCACAGATAACTTAAACCTGCTCTTGGACAGCGAGGAGTACTTTGACAACTTGTTTCCATGAACAAAAGTCTCTGGTTTATTTAAAACTTGAAGCCAGGGCTTGACCTGTTTTCCACTAGAAATATTTGGGCCATCGCTCAAGCTGAGAGTCCGTGTGCTCAATATAGCGCTATAGGGATGCAAAAAATTAATTCTGAGCATAGCTTCTCCTGACAGGGCTTTGTTTATGTGAAAGCCAGGCAGACAGATAGCTGCTGCCTTCTCCTATCTTGCAGCCACTGAGTTAAAATCCTTACAAATAGCAGTTCCACGCAAAAATGAATCCATGTTTTGCAACAATTTTTCAAACTTTATTGTTTTTAAAAGATTTGCACATAGGTAATTTCTTTGTTTCTTTAAAGGCCATCAGGAGGAGCTGTGAGTTGCTTATTTTAGCGATATGAGAGAGCAGAACAACTCTAATTCCAACATCTAGGCAGCATCTGCCATCTGGAAGAGCTTGATTCACAGCAAGGTGCAAGTCTGGACACGAAGTTGTTGTGCTTGAGCTCACTCAAAAAAACCCCACATAATAATTTTAAGGTCAAGTTAAGTAGCAGGAATTTTCAGGGATTCTATGCAACCTGGATTGAAATTTCATGTCTAAATAGGAAGAATGTGACATTGGATCCTTACTATTGGCTCTTCTGCCAGGACAGTGACTCTAACTGCATATATGGAGATCACAGGGGCAGAAAATACTCTCTGTATGTGGAAAATCTGGTGACCAGCATATCTGCTGCCTCACATCTTGTCTAATATTTGCCCAGAGGAGAAATGGGGAGACACTGTCAGCAATTGTTTCCTGCAGCAGCTGATCAAGGTGCGTCACAAAGAAAATTAAACCCTGGACTTGGCATGGTAAGGTGTCAGATCTGGCTGAAAAATTTGTAGTTTTAAGTGCCGCTCATACCAGCGACTACAAGGTATTTTAGATTCAGTGTTCCTACAGAGGTGAAAAGGCCAAGCATCCCCCGCAGTTGTCCTCAGCTTCGGTAAGATTATGTGTGTATGATGGAGATGATAAAAGGATGTTAAAAAGGCCTTTCAGGAGAAGGCCTTACAGGAGGTGTGGAGATGCTGAACAGTACCACACCAGAATCACTAGTATGTACCACCTTTTAATAAGGGCTTAGAAAATGGTCAAAGGGAGCAGGTACGGACTAAAAAGCAAAATAAATTCAGTTATGAAATGATAGGAAGGCAGTCTTTGAAAAGCTGAAAGCATATCCAAAGGATGAAAATGGAACCGCTCCCCAGTTCCCAGACTGGAACATCTTTCTTATGAGGAAAGGCTGAGGGAGTCGGGTCTTTTTAGTCTGGAAAAGAGAAGACTGAGGGGGGATCTTTATCAATGCTTATAAATACTTCAGGGGATGGGGCCTCTCTTTTTTCAGTGGTGCCCAGTGATAAGACAAGAGATAATGGGCACAAACTTGAACATAGGAAGTTCCATCTGAACATGAGGAGGAACTTCTTGACTTTGAGGGTGGCAGAGCCCTGGAAGAGGCTGCCCTGAGAGGTGGTGGAGTCTCTGACTCTGGAGACATTCCAAACCCGCCTGAACGCCACCCTGTGCAACCTGCTGTAGGTGGACCTGCTCTGGCAGGGGGGTTGGACCAGATGATCTCTAGAGGTCCCTGCCAACCCCGGGGATTCTGTGAAAGGATCCTAATCTCTGGCAGAGGAGGTATAAAAATATAAAGCAAAAAGAAGGAACTTGCTCATGGACTCAAAACTAGTAGTAAATTTTTCAAACATGTCAAGAGCAAAAAGCTGACCAGGGAGTCTGTAGGGTCACTTTATGATCACAGTTTAAAAAGGAGCAGCTGGAGATGATGGACACCACATTGCAGAGAAGCCAAATTAATTACTTACATTATTATTCATTATGGAAGAATCAGCTGAGACACCCATAGAGCATTTTGGGGTAAACTAAGGAGAGAATATGTCCAATATTGGGGTAAACTCAGGAGAGAATATGTCCAATATTGAGGCTACTGTGGAAGAAGTTGTGACACAGTAGATACAACAAATGTGATGGTGTTCACCTAAAAGCTCTAGGGGAACTCTTAACATTAAGTAGCTGCATTGCTTACAGTGAAATGTATCGTTGCTTAGAACTTTCTCAGTATCTGAAGACTGCAAAGTGGATGATGGATTTCCATCTGAAAAAGATTCTAAGGGAATGTGGGGAGCTACAGGCCTACAACATCAGCAAAAATAGCAGAGGTTTTATTAAAGGATAGAATGAGTAGATGCTTGGACAAATAAAATCTGCTGAGGAAGAATCCATACGGCTTCATTAAAGGCTTCCGTAAAGCTCTTGGTTTGTAAATCTCCCAAGTAATCAACAAATGTGTAGGTAACGTGGTTTGGTTGATATTGTCTGTGTGGGTTTTGATAAGGTTTTTGATACAGCCCTTGCCCAAGGCTTTTCAAGAAGCAAAGCAATTGTGATAGAGGAGGGAAGATCTTGGCATGGTTATATCAGTAATTAAAAGATAAGAAACAAAGGCCTGGGGTAAATGAAGGGAAGCTACCAGTGAAGTCCTGGAGACTGAGATCTGTCCTACTCACCTTATTCAGAAATGCCCTGCAAAAAGCGATGTCCTGGCAAAGGTCCGTAGAAGGGCAGCAGGGTTGATTGGAGATGTAGAAGGGCTTCCATATAAGGAACGATTGACCAGATTGGGACTATTTAGTTTCCAAAATAGTGAGTGGCATGGAAAGGATGGACGAAGGCAACTTTAGTTTTCCCAGGATGTACGAAATGTAGAATACCATTTTCATGAGTTATCTATTGGAAGAAAATCCCCAGGAATTAAAACAGGGAGATGAAAATGTCACAAGTTCCTTATGAATTTCTTACTACTTTCCTTACCTTTTCAGACCCTAAATTGAGATGTTAGTTTATTTTGATTGGGTTTACTTTTTCTGTTTTCATTTTGTTTCTGAAGTCCTGGCCATCTCCAGAGCTTGATGAAGTCATGTCTTCCAGTATCTAAAAGTCAGACACAAAGTGCTCCAAGACAAGAACTCAAAATTAGTGACAATTGTCAAATTCATGAGTATTGGTTGGGGTTTTTGGCTAAGACACACATTGTACTGAAGCGAATGGATCTAGAGAGACTTGAGTTTACTTGCTTCTGCTAGAAAACTGGCCAGAAATAACATAGCTCCACTTCAGAAACCTGCGGCCACGTTAGTCACTGTCGAAGTGGCCTGCTGCTTGGTTTCTAGAGTGGAGCAGCTTTGGGTCCATTTAGGCTGGAATGCAAGAACAGTAATTTTGTGCTCTTTCATGTGGGTGTACAGCACAGCCCCCAGATCGTTCATAGTCTTCTGAAAGATGGTAGAGACCTGCCAGAATAGAAGGAAGATGAGGAAAGGCATTTTTCAGGTTTACCTCTATTGGGGGGCGGGGGGGAGAATACTATTTAAATCAATTTGCATTCACTGGATAAATCAAGGGTGACAAGATTAGAAGCAGCCAAAAACATTTCAGTGCACGTTCTTTCAAGTTTACTTTGTACCCTCCTGCATTGTGCATACTTGTTTTTCATGAATCCACACGAGTCTTAGATCAGCCAGGCCAAGCTTGGAGCTGATACAGACACAAAACTTTTATCGCCTGTGGTACCGAGTCCCTATTTTCGTTTAGCCTGATTTTACCCTGTTATTATGTTAACATCAGTGGAGTTGCTCCAGGTACTGCTGATAAGTGCCATCAAAATCAAAGTTTGTTAATGAGAACTGGGCTCCTTGTTTCAAGGGAAAACGGTTCCCTCAACTGTTGCCAGAAGGAGAGCAGGGCCGATTTCCAAACCAGCCCAACCGTTGCTGACATTTACTTGCGACGAGAGTTATTGCAGAAGTATTGGGGTTTATGCTGATTGGTAAAGGGACTCCTGTAAGCCGTATGGGCCAAAGTATTAAAGCTGTGAACTTTTTCTCCGTGGATCGCTTAAAAGACTTACTTCATTAAAGGGGAGTGGACATTAAATCACTACCGTGAGCATAAAATCCTGTTGTGTTCCCGTGCAATACAATTAAAGGTTTCAGGCATTCCAATAAGGATCAGCCCACGCTGATCCGAATCACTGAACAGGAAATGCTGCTAGGCAAGATCCTGAGCTTAACTAATTAATTTTAATTTATGTATTGAAGTGTTGATCTAGATAATGCAATAATTACAAATGCTTGTGTTTGAAGACCATGGAAATTGCTAAAAACCGAAATTTTGCAATCATCAGAATGTGAAGGTTGGTCACATTTGGCAAAGAAATGTTTGTCTTGTCCCAGGACAATGCATTAGTAATTAAGATGCAAGTAAAGACTCTTGAGTAGACTTAGGTCTCTGAAGCATATACCAACTTTTAGACTCAATAATGCACTACCTTTGTTGCATGTGCAGTCACAGAAATGGATATTTTTGCAAGATGCCCAGCAAATAATTTCAAAAACCAACCCAAAGTCCTGAATACCCAAACTTTTATGCTGTGGCCTTCAAATGATAAATTTCTTTGCAGGACGTTCGGTTTAACCATATTAATTTCTGAATGATGGAATGAGACAGTGTTTTCAGGGTCAGCAGCTGATTTCACACTCCTGCTCTTTGCCTTCGGGCAATGGTTTCTCACCCACTGAAGAGACATGAAGATGTGCGTTGTTTCACCAGTCCCTAAATCAGCTACTTTCAGGAGGGCGTGAAGCGTGTCTCCAACGTTGGAGAACTAGTTAGCTTATGGCTGAGAATATTTGTCACTTCACTCTGTTTAATGAATTGCTACTCCCAGAGGTTCCCTGCAGCTGTCAGGTCACTTGGAAACTGTTTTATTGCCAGACAAAATTTAAAGGTGAGAATTAGGTTTGCCCATTATTTGCATAAAGTAAAGATTAGCATAAGTTATGATTGTACTACTTTGAACCTCTACAAAAGAAAAGCATAAGAAAATGTATTTCTAGATAATATTAGGCGAATATCCTTCCTTTTCAGTGGCAGTGGCTTGGCTCACTGCCCCTGGCTTCTCTTCCAGCCACCCGAGCTGGTTTGCCAAAGAGCTGACTCTCTTCTTTGTGGTGCCCTCGGGTCGCTCAGGCTGAGACTTCACTCAGCGTTCTGCGGATGGGACGGTGTTTCTTCATTTCTCTGTCCTTTCAGGCTTCTTGTTTCAGGGTTTTCAATAAGAATACTGCTTCAGGACTTGCATTAAATACTTGTTGAGAACGTCTGTCTTTTCCTCGCTTTGCATCTGGGCTCTGGGAGGACACCATTCCTCTGTGCTACTTCTAGGCTGGACCTTGCGTAACTTACACTACCATGTGCTCCTGCCTTAGTCAACATATCTTTTTTGGCTTTAAGCTGATTTTTTCCTTTTTACAGCCTTCAGAAAACCCACGATGTTTGAGTGCACACAACTCTCATTGGATTTGCCAGGTGAAGCTTGCTGCAAGCATTTCGTACCTCATACCCAGAACAGTGATGTACACACCAGATTTGGCACCGAGTCCTGTCCTCAATGACTCCCCCAACCTACCCGCCTTCTCTTTGTGTTAGTTGGAGCATTTTGCTGTTACAGCACCCATGGATTGCTTTGTTGCATCTGAGTGCGCTCTCCTTAAGGCATAAGATTATGTGCTGCCACATCCACAGTTTGTTTCCTTTTGAAGATGAAAATACAGATGCTCAACGTGCGCTGCGAATGTTACGTTTGTATTAGAGCTGCATTCAGTATCTCCAGAAAGGCAGTTCCTGCAGGGACCTTAAAATCTAGATGATTCACAATGTCACTCTACCGTCTATATCTCGCCTGTGATTTGTTGTCACTTTACTTTTCATCCCCTCTGGCCATATACATTTGATAGGAAAATACAATGTATAGGACACAGAAAGTTCAATGCCTTTAACAACAAAAGATCTAAAGGTGGTGTATCTCTATTGTCTTCTGGTTTTCATTTAAAGCCTAGGTGTGTATCTTGCTAAAATGTTTGTTGCCATTGTGCGAAATACAATTATGGAAGAACACCTACTTGTGCGAGTTAGAACCAGAGTGAGATGTAGATGTAGAGTGTGGCCACACGTAAGCACAATTTCAATCCTGCTGAAGTTCATGGGAAGGTAATTTGTGCTTCTACACAAGCGTTTTCTGACTTTGGGGCCACCCTTCAGATAAATACCTGTTGCATCTTCTGTGATCCTAATACAGTCAAGCAAACTCAATGCAGACCTGTGGAAGAAGTAGTAGGAAGAGAGCACAAAAGGAATTGCTGCAGCATGTCGTAAACACGGACAGCACTGCCCAGAGATTTAAAATGGGTGTTTATTGTCTCCTTTCATCAACTTTTCCCTAAGACTGTTTACTTAAGAGCTCCTCAGCTATTGCCAGGAATGCAGTTATCCTGTTTTAGGCTAGAAGTACTCAATAAAGCTCTGAGCTGTTCCCACAGTGGGCGAGAGAGGCTTTGAGCTGGTGGTGTGACGCTGCCGGGCTGTGATCCACCAAACTCTGCAGGTATTTGAGAGACCTCTTTGCTCGAAGGTGCTCACCCTCTCTGAAGTAACGAGCATACATTTCAATGTAGCTTTGTTGTTTGGTCATTTTTCTCTCACTTGTATGAACTGAACCTCCTAAAAGTACAAAAAGTTGACGCCTCCAGATAATCTACCAACATCAGCTGCAGAGAGAGGGGGAGTAGGTGATGGACACAGAAGCTGTAGGGCAGATGGAAAGGAGGAACTGATAAAAATTTAGCCTCCTTTTAAGTGTGTTGTGTATCACCAGTGCTTTTGCTGAATCATCAGGTCTTCTCTTTTTAACAAATTACCCACTGGTTATGTGTGTGAAAATACAGGAAAGAATGATTTTATATAACCTGCTGCAGAAGAGTGCTTTCTTATTCAACCTGGTAAGCTATGGGGATCATAATGCCTTCCCTGCTGTATCTGTGAATGCTTTTTGTACACTCTGCAGCCTCTACTCTATATCTAAACAAACCAACTTAAACTGAAACAGCCCAGTGAGTGAACTCAATTCAACCTCCCTGCCAGAGAGGGAGGCCTCTCTCATTAGCAATTTCAGATGGAGCAACTTTCATTTGTCTGGCCTATGTTTGTTGTACCAGGTTTTTATTTTTAGTGAATAGACTAAAAGGTGCAAAAATAGTAGCGCTGTGGGGGTGAAGAACTGAAACAACCATCTTTGAACTGCTTGCATCAGATTGCGCCCAGTAGCAGAAGTCCAACCCCAAGCAGGGCTCAATTTGGCACCATCGGACACGGCTCCACTGCTGATGGGGTGGATTTGTCCCGCCTGGAATTTGAGAAACAGGCTGTTTCTTGTGCTTTCTTCACTCTGCTGCTTATTAAGAATTTGACCTTTTGAGAGGTCAGTGTCTGGGTGCACCCTTGAGTCCTGTAGGTGAGTGGGTATTCAAGCTAAATCTTCAAATACAAGTCAGCCCTGGAGCTGTCTTAAGGAGCAACATCTTCTTGTCTGCGTATGGCTGACTTGCTGCCACTCCTCCATGGCTTTCTGTGTTGCACCGTCGCTCGTTTCTGTGAAGGCTTTTTGTTGGGACCCAGAAGCTTGTGTCTGATTTCAGCTCTCAGTTCTGCGTTCAGCTCATGTTGAAACCCTTGTGCTGGTTTGCCTCACTTCCTTCAAGTGTTCATCTAACAGTTATTTAATTTTTCCCATTGCTCTCTGCTAGGTGAAACAGGGTCATCTGTTTACAGCTACAAGCTTTTCCACTAAGCCAGTAGTTTAAAACAAATAGATTTTTTTTCTTAGACATCAGCTAATGACCTGGTGTCAACGTGAAGGATTTAAGGAAGCCTGTTTTGGCTGGCATAGCAGGCTGTCCGTCTGTGCATATGCCTAAACCAGTCTCCTGCTGGGGGTCGGGAAGGGAATTCCTCTATCAGGAGCAGCGCACAAAGAGACAAGAGCGTTTCTGAAGAAGGGAAAAGCTCACATTCCTCAAGGGCATCAGCTACCTGCAGCTCCGAGGGGGACGCACAACAGCGAACCTCCCTTTGCTCGGGGGACCAGCTTGGTTCTGGCATGTGGGTACCCACCTCTTTGACTCTCTGTGCACCGCAGCATTTGTTACACGTTCTCCAGGGGGAAACCCTGACATCCAGTTCCTACCTGCTGGATTAAAGCCCCTTAATTGTATTTCTCTGGGTGAGTCGAGGGCACTGTGGTCTGTAGCTCCCCACAGTGGGAGACCTCTGGTAATGCTTTAGGCTTGAGTGAATTTGCAGGGATGAGGGGGTGGGGTGGCTGGGTTTGGGTTTTTTAACTATCTCTGCACTTGGCCTGTTTCACCCTTTGCAGGAGGTAAAATATGTCCCGAGTAATGAGATTTTTTTGGTCAGTTTGTCTGCAAGGTTCAAAGGAGCAGAAAAGCTCGGTAGCTTTTTTTCTCTTTTTAGAAGAGTTCCCCCTTTGGGAAAGAAAAATGCAGCCCTCAAATTCCTGCTGTGCTGCTGGTGAGTGAAATCTGTCCTGAACTGGAGCCGTCCATCACTAAGGGCAGGCAGGGGAACAGCCAGACAGTTTCAAGCACATAGACATCTGCAAGCCAAAGAACATCCTCAGTCATAAATGAGGAGGTGAGGGATTGAAAAGCAGATTCTGGTTTAGCTTGGGCCAATACCTTTGGATAAGGTTTGACTCAAATGAGGTGGTTAACATTTCTTCCAGGTTTCAGTCTGCTTCTCTGAAGAGCAGTGTGTGCTCTTCAGATGAGGGCGCCTGGAGAGGTGCCCCAACTCTGCCTGTCCCTCCTAGGAAGAAGCTAGGCCAATCTGCTTGGCGTTTTCCTTGTAGTGTCCCAGCCAGCTCCTCAAATGGCCGTGGGGTTTGTTGATGACCACAAGAGAGAATGAGGGGAAGAAGATGCGGAGGAGAGTTGTGCCTTCCTCAAGTCCCACCTCCATCTGCTGCAGATGGTTGTTATATTGAGACCGGTCTTGAGCGCATGCAGTCTGCGTGGGGAGGCAAAGTCCCTCATGGCAAAGCCTTTAGCTGTAGCAGATCTTGCCTAGGACAAGTTGTCCTCTGAGATTAAAATTCAGAAAGGTCCCTGTCGCTGTTTCCACAACGTACCAATCATGGGAAGGACACTGGTGAGCAATAGGCTCCTTGGGACTGTCCCATGGATCTGGGTTACACTGAAGGAATGAACCACCCACCACTGTTGACCGGTGATTCAGTTATTTCAACAAGCACCCATTTAAGTCTAGCATTTTCCAAGCTGAAGTAATACAAAATAAGACTTTCATAGTCTAGGCACTGGCCGTCTTGCAAGTGGCTGTTACCCAGAGCAGGACAATCCTACATCCACGTCCCAGTCTTGCTCTTGAGGCTGAGATAGTCACGAAGAACAGAAGAGGATCTTCTTCCTGGTCTTCACCACATTATGTTACTGTGATTTATCTGTCTAATTGTTTACGTCTATATCTGTGGATAATGCTTTAAAACAGCTTTGAATAGTTCTTCAGAACTATGATTTACATTTTACATTTGGTGCTAACAAGCTTAGTTTTCATGTGTGTGTGTTTGCTGCCACTTGCTGAGGTTGCATTTCACACAGGTGAGATAACAAGCGTCTCCACAGATCAATCTTCTGTTCATAATCTGGTTTGATTCTAGTTCCATTCCGTGTGTGTCCCAGCACTGGGCCTCCTGCCCTCCATCCCTTCCTGCGCTGTGCAAACAGAAGAGGTATCTTCTAGCCAGGAGAGGTCTCCATGAAGGAAAGGAGATCTCTGTGTGGAATATTTCACAACCAGTGCACTAGTTTAGCATTGAAACTCTTGAACTGCACACGGACAGGAAAACAGGAATAGTCTGAAAACACCTTTCACACCATTCCTGTTGGGTTGTTTTTTCAGGCCAGTTGCAAACACAGCCAGATACTGGGTGTCTCCAGTCAATATTTCACTTTTTTCCCTTGTACCCATACATGTACTTTATATAATGTCTTTGTGGTCAAGGGAGGAGGACAGTCTTTCATATGAATACTTGGAATAACCCCCTAGTGTCTTCCCTTTGGCTGAAATAGCCTAAACTGTTTCTTGAAGACATTTTGTAGTGTTTAATTCAGCTGTGATTTCTGCACCATGTTTTTTCCCACAAAAGCCATAAATTAAAGGAAATATAAGCACAAGGTGTCCTTATTTTTGACTGCATAAAATTTATTAAACTGAGCTATAAGAATTGCTGCTTTATATTATGTGATAACTTGAAAAACAGATAGCGAAGAGCTCTAGAGAGCTCTTTGAAAAATATATTATAATAATGCTATCCAACTTGTTTCATGCAAATCATATTCAAATAGCATCAACAGGAGTAGCTGATGAGCTTCACTGGGGACTGTGCTTCACACACTTGAAGTTTTTTTACCTTCAGTGTTACACTGAATGATTCCAAGAAATAATATTATTTATAATCATTTAAAAAGCACATAAAGTTTTATTTTTAAAATCCACTGTCATCGCGTCTGTGCATTTCGGCAGCATCCCTGTGCACCGCAGCTGGGAATTGGCCTCCAGGCACTGAAAACCCCATTATTTCCAGGCAGGTTGTGACACAGGTCTATGTCACGGCTTAATTCTTGCCACAATTTTCTGAAGTTGTAAATGTCAAAAGCCAGTGCACTGGAAACTACATTTTGCTACGGATGTAGGTTAGTGAGGGCTTTTCCAGGGAAGAGGGTTCGCACAGCACGCAGTGTCCAACCATTCCTGTCCCGTGATCTCAGTGCTGTAGTGGAGGGCTGCAGTAACATCTCTGCTGCAAGCAGATTTACACAGATACACCCAGAACAAACATTTCCTGTCATTTTTTATCTCCTTTGTTGGATACAAACACAAATGTCTCCAAGGACAATCAAATGGCAACACTTTGAAATGAACCCAAGCAGTGAACAAGTGCATTAACATGCGGGATCCCATTTTAGTTTTCTAATTAAACTCACTTGTGTTCTCTGACCTGCATTTTAAATACCGAATATTTAGTGAGATTCATACTTCCCCCCCCCCCCCCCCCNCCTGGCTCCTTTCAGGCTTTGTTCATCATGTGAATAGCTCCATTAGGGAAATGTGAAAGCACTGGACTATGCATTGAGTTGCTATTTTGACATTCCAGAGGGAGATGCTACTAAGCTGTAAATTACAGAATTGGACATCATTGGTTTGAATTCAGATCAGTTTAGCCTGAAAAGCTGGCTTTAGCTATTTGACCTACCCTGACCTATTTCTGTCCTTTGTTTAATATGGTACCTGAGTTGTTTGCTAATTTCTTCCTACTCTACTATGTACAGAAATCTGAAGTATTCATATGTTTTCGTCCATATCTCTTGCTTTTGTGAAATAAAAATAATTTTGTGCTTCATCTTAGTATGAGATTTCTAAACATTTTTGTTTCTGCCCTTTCTCTTTTTTTTCCAGCTTGCCACAGTTTCAGTAGTGTAGCTACAAAAAAAAAAAAAAAAAAAAGAAGAATATTTGCTTATAAACCACATGAAACTCTGGACGTTGTTGAAGCTAACATTTAATGCAATAATTAAAAACAGCATTTGCAGTTACCTGAGATGAGATTGTAAAGGTACTGGGTTGCAAACCTTGACTCCAGGAAAAAGTAGAATACTCTGCTTGAGTCATAGCCTGGTGCAGAGCTTTGCTCGCATGTTGGAGGGACAGTGTTTGGGGAGTGAGACCAGCGCTGATGGGTCTGGGCTGTGTTCAAGCCAGATGCTGAAAAGGCAGCAGTAGCAGCCCTGAGACAGTGGGAAAGGTGGAAGTGGACCACATGGACATCAAGCTGTTGACTGCAACTCTTGGAGTACGGGCATCCAGCCAGTTCCTTATCCACTGAGTGGTCCATCCATCAAATCCATGTCTCTCCAAGTTAGAGACAACGATGTCAAATGCCTTGCACAAGTCCAGGTAGATGACATCTGTTGTTCTTCCCTTACCCACCAATGCTGTAATGTCATCATAGAAGACCACAAAATTTGTCAGGCACAACATGCCCTTAGTGAAGCCATGTTGGCTGTCTCCAATCACCTACTTCTTTTCCATGGGCCTTAGCAGAGTTTCCAGGAGGATCTGCTCCATGATCTTGCTGGGCACAAAGGTGAGACTGACCCGCCTGTAGTTCCCCGAGTCTTCCTTTTTTCCTTTTTGAAAGCGGGGGCTATGTTTCCCCTTTTCCAGTCAGCAGGAACTTCACCAGACTGCCACAGCTTCTCAAATGTGATGGATAGCGGCTTGGCAACTTCATCCGCCAGTTCCCTCAGGACCTGTGGATGAATCTCATCAGGTCCCATGGACTCATGCATGTTCAGGTTCCTCAGTTGGTCTTGGACCTGGTCTTCTCCTACAAAGCGGTTCCTCATTGTCCCAGTCTCTGCCTTTGCCTTCTGCAACTTGGGCAGTGTGGGGTAGAGCACTTGCCGGTGAAGAGCGGGCCAAAAACGTCATTGAGTACCTCAGCCTTGGCTATGTCTCAGGTGACCAGGTCTCCCTTTTCCCTCCTGAGTGGGCCCACATTTTCCCTAGTCTTCCTTTTGTCACAGACACACCTGTAGAAGCTTTTCCTGTTGCCCTTTGATTCCCCTGGCCCGATTGAGCGCCATGTGGGCTTTAGCTTTCCTAACCTGATCCCTGGCTGCTCGGACAACGTCTCTGTATTCCTCCCAAGCTACCTGTCCTCGCTTCCACCCTCTGTAGGCTTCCTTTTTCTGTTTGAGATTGTCCAGGATTCCCTTGTTAATCCATGGCCTCCTGGCATTTTTGCCCAACTTCCTCTTTGTCGGGATGCGTTGCTCCTGAGCTTGGAGGAGGCAATCCTTGAATATTAACCAGCTTTCTAGATTCCCTCTTCCCTCCAGGGCTTTATCCATGATACTCTACCAAGTAGATCCCTGAAGAGGCCAAAATCTGCTCTCCTGAAGTCCAGGGTAGTGAGCTTACTGTGTGCCCTCCTTGCGGCCCTAAGGATCTTGAACTCCACCATCTCATGGTCACTGCAGCCGAGGCTGCCACTGAACTTGACATTCCCCACCAGCCCCTCCTTGTTAGTGAGAACAAGGTCCAGCATATTACCTCTTATCATTGACTCTTCTATCATTTGGAGAAGGAAGTTAGCAACAATTCCTGAATTCCAGGAACCTGCTGGATTGCTTATGCCCTGCTGTGTTGTCCCTCTGACAGAAAACAGGGTGGTTGAATTCTCCCACAAGAACCAGGGCTTGTGAACATGAGGCTGCTCCTGTCTGGCTATAAAGGGCCTCATCCTTTCAGTCTTCCTGGCCAGATGGCCTGTAGCAGACACATGCTGTAATGGCATCTGTCCCTACCCTGCCTTTAATCCTGACCTGTGAGCTCTTGGTAGCACCTCATCCATCCCCAGGCAGAGCTCCATGCGCTCCAGCTGGTCCTGGACGTAGAGGGCAACACCGCCTCCTCGTCTCACCTGCCTGCCCTTCCTGAAAAGCCTGCATCCTTCCATTCCAGCGCTCCAGTAGCAGGAGCCATCCCACCACGTCTCTGTGATGCCAATAAGATTGTAGTCTTGCAGGCATGCGCACATCTCTAACCCCTCTTGTTTATTCTCCATGCTGTGTGCATTTGGATAGAGGCCTTTAAGTTGGGCCCTCGTTGAAGCTCATGTGATGGGATGTCATGAGCTTCACTTCAGCGAGGGCTGTGCAACAAGAAGGTCTGGAGTGAACTGAGTGGGCAATGTGGAATTTGTGATGTGGGAGATTGTTAGGACTGAAGCAAAGGTCTGTCTGGAGAGATGTAGGTGTAGCTCATCTTGCCTTGGGGTGGAAGAATGAGCTAGATGACCCTTTTACACCTGTTCCAAACACCCTTTTTTTTTTTTCTCTGATTCTGGGCCAAAAGGACAGTAACTTTGCAGGTGAGTGGACCTTAGACCCAAAGAGTATGTTGGCTGTGGGATATTTCCATGGAGACTTGACTGAGTGGGAAGGAAATGAATCCTCTCCCAAGGCCACTTCGCAGGAAACGTACTCTCTTCAGGTAAATCAATAATCACGTGTTTCCCTCTCCCCATCTCAGGAGAACTACGGATCAGGCAGCATTAGGCAAAAATAAAATGGCTAATGGCTGCAAAATTGTGCACAGATCTCCCTGCAGGTGTATTTCCTACCCTGTGCCGACTGCAGTGACTGGCAAGGAGGCAGGAGCTGGATTTGCCCCCTGAAGCTTTCACTGGGGGAACACTGTGCAAAAGGAATTCACTTCCGTTCGAGTAGCGAGCTCAGTTGGCAGCAGAAGATTTGCAGAGAGAGGCTGCTGCTGTCTGTGGATTTGTGTTGGCACTGCGAGCACAGTCTGAGAGCAGAATGATGAAAACGCTGCCCCCAGAGTGGCAAATTCCTGTTCATTGATTTTCATAACCCTCCTCGTTAAGTCTGCACCGCATAAGCAGCTCTGGGCACTTGCTTTCTCTGTCCTTCCATGCAACAAACAACCTCCTTTTTAAACCAAGAAGAAAATTGGAATCAGGTCAGAGTTTACTTTAGCGAACAAAATTACTGTTTATGCAGAATAGGAAGCAATTTCAGCTTTGAATAAGATGGTAATTGCAGTTTGTCATTTTTCCCTCGCTCGTTTCCGAAAAAATAAAAGACTGAGATGATTTGGGATTTATTTGGCAGCTTTGACACCTGTGCTTACTTCCTGGGATTGAAGGGGAGGACGCAAGTTGCAAAGTTCAGTCTCAGACAAAAAAGAAATGTCTAGGGAAAAAAACCAACTGCGATACTACTAATTCCAACGTGAGGCCATTATGGTGTGCATAGGCTTAAGCATAGTCCAAGGAGCTTTAAACTTCTGAATACTAATTCAAACATGTTTGTATAAAGTGGATAGTGGGCCTTAGCCGTAAATAAAAGGGATGAGGGAAGAGTCTCAGGGGTAGTTTTGGGTCAAACTCGGTTTTAATGAAACCCCTCAAAGTTTGGCCACTAGCTTCAGTAAGGTTAGATTTCACCCTTTGGAAATGACCCTCCTTAGAACCAGAAATAGGCTGAGCTTTTACATAGGTGGATGGGGTTTGTCTCCAGTTTCGGTGAATTTTCCAGGTTAGCTTTGGGAATTAAGTTATGCAAATAAATTAAAAGAAATGTGAAAAAGAGTGCATGTGTGTGCCTGCATGTGGTTCCAGAAAAAACACGTTGGATATATTAGCACTGAATGAGAGCAGAGGGAGTTCATAAAACCTTTTACATTCTATTAATTCCTGAGCTACGCAACAGATGTAAGAGTAAACCAAGTGGCACTGGTAGGAAAAGCTTTTTGCAGAGCTCAGCGGACATCTGGCTGCCGTTAAGGCATGCTTTTTTAATACAGGATGAATACCCTGTTAAAATAATGCAGTCCTATAGGTTCTGAACTGGGCAAGGCCTGTGTAAGTCAAGGGGACTGTAAACAAAGGTACCTGCTCTTGGGACTAGTGTTCAATGACTTGCACGTTGTGAGCGTTCAAATCGCTTT
The DNA here is from genome assembly GCA_013398295.1 of Chionis minor. Taxonomy (NCBI): domain Eukaryota; kingdom Metazoa; phylum Chordata; class Aves; order Charadriiformes; family Chionidae; genus Chionis; species Chionis minor. The sequence continues at coordinate 209,337 of VZSF01004986.1, forward strand.
GGCCCTGGATCTGAGAATTGCACTGATGGGCTGTTCAGGATTCAGAAGGAATCAAAAGAGAAAAAAAAAAGAGAGGGACCCCAAACCGTGGGGAATCTCCTTTCCTGACAGCTGCCTTCTGCTGGACGTTTGCTGCTGGAGGTTGCTGGCTCAGCTCATGACCTTGCTCCAGGTCCTACTGGTGTAGCCCAGTAGTGCTGCTGGTAGTGGCGTTGCCTTGTTTGTAGGCTCCATGAAGAGGTTGATGCAGAGACCTGGAGCTTTTGGTCAGCGTAGATTCCTCACAAGGGTTTTTGAAGGCTAGGAATTTACTTTTAAGGAGCACAAGGCTTTATGTGGCTGTTTTAAGGCTGAACAAACTTTTCACATCAAAATATTCAACTTGTTTCCATGGGACGGGAGTTGTGCATTCCCAGGTTATTGTCATTCCATTGGCTCTACTTCACCCTTTCGGAGGTTTAGCTGTGTGTTTCATCCACATGTTTCTCCCTTTCTCCTGTTGGCAGCTGAGTTGTGCCTTAAGAAAGTCATAAATCCTTTGCATCCAAATTTTCTTTTTTGTAGAGGGAACAGCTGTGACAACCAGAAATTGGAAGTCAGTGGACCAGATCCTGATGATGTGGGAGTTTCTCTTTTAATAAAAGTTCAAATGCAGCATTTCTCTGTCTCTAAATAACTGTGTGATACACACTGATTAATCCTGCTGGGAGCAACATTTCTAGTGACCTCATCTTAGGAAAAGCTCAAAGTTGGTATTTTATACCCTTCCTTCTATCCCACTGTCAGCCACCTTCAGCAGAGTCCATGACATCTCTCTTGCAATCCTGACACGCTTGGCTGTCTGTGGCTATTTGTCTCTGCTCGTATTTCTCTCACCACATTTTTCTTTTCTTGTCACTGGCGGACTTCTTGGTGGAGGATCTTCTGTCATTTGTCCCCTTCTCCTTCTCTTTCCTTGGTCTTAGAGAATTCTTAACCATAACCACAAATGCAACTACTATCACTGTGTGTGTTATCTGTCTTACAGTTATATTTCTCCACGTGCAAACCTCTTTCCAAACTACAGTCCTTTCTCTCTTGAGCTGCAATTTTAGCCTAATTCAGATACAGTCTTATCTGACCTCTCCTAAGGGGTAAGCTCACTTCTGTGTACTTGGGGTAGAGAACTTGATATTTCATTCCTACCTTCTTCTGGATCACTGTAAGCAGCAGCAACCTCCATCCTCATGTGTAACCCACACCTGGGTCTCTCTACAGGTTGTACTCAGTCTGTCAGCACGTTATCGATTGCTTTTTGCATAACATCTCTACTGTCCGCTCTTTCTTATGCTAAAATGTCACACAGCTATAATTTCATCGAGGCTTTTAGAATTCTGTATCTGGATTAACCTGAAGCATTTTTGCTTTGTTGCTTGCCTTTGTGCGTGCTGCTCTTCTTTCACCATCTTTCCATTGTGAATCAAACCAGCCTTTGCCGTAGGAGCGGTTCACAGGTGATTCTTGTTGCAAGGCTGCTTTTATTTATTGTCAAGATGCTGACTCCACATTCAAAGCAGCCTGCAACATGAGCCCCCACCGCGCTCCCTTGTTACATTCTCTGCTTTCTTTCATTCCCTCCCATTAGAAAGAGCTTGTTCTGAGTACCACCAAAGCTGCTACGCTGCCAGCTTTTCAAAAAACAGCCACCTTACCAAGTTAGGCTACTGGTGTATCAGAACCATTGCTTATCTTGCACGTACATATTTGTGTCTGTACCAGCTGGACCTTCTTATGCTTTATAATCTATTTTGGGCAGGTTTTTGCTCTGTTAAGACCATCTCCAGGACAACCGCTCTGGATCTCACTAGCTAGCACCCCCTGCTAAGCTGCCATGCTAATTGAAGAAGAGAAAGAAGTTTGCAGGATATTTGGTAGGCTTCATCTGGTCACCTCTGAGCCCTGGCCTTAGAGAGTCTTTCTTTAACCTTTTGTCCAGTATGGAAACAATGAATTGATTCCTTTCTCGTTTTAGGGAAAGCTCTGTAAACCTTTAGCCTGTGACCTCCCTGAAGAGCTGTGCTGGCTGGGTTGTGCTTTGCGTGTGCTTCTCGGCCCTTCCTGCAAGGCTGGAGCTAAACATCCACGTTTGGCTGCAGTTCTTCTGCAGTCTGGAAAAACTTCCCTTTGGTGCAGTAAAACCGAGAACTCATTTTGCATGCTTCAGCCGCAGGCCACGAAATTCAACTTGTGAACTTTGCATGGCAGCGCTGTTGGAAAGCTGGAGTGTCTTCGTGTTCGCAGTAAAATGTGTATGGAAAGTGAGCTATTGGGGGAATTGAGATCAGATTTAATTTGTTATTTACTACATGTCAGATTCATACGATCACCAATTTATTGAAAAAATTTGTGAATGAGTGTAACAGGACTGAATTAGAACTCTCTGATGATGGACTGCTACTAGTAGCCATCTATACCCTTTGGTGTAGAGCCATTCCCAGACATCTCCCAGCCTCCTGACCTGCCTTTGATGCGCACAGGGTGTAGGTATCTACACCAAAGGTCCTTCACTGGTCTTCCCTTAGAACCAGTGGGAAGAAATAAGCACCTATAGGGCACTCTCACCCCAGCTGAGAATCCGCCTGAAGATGGGATACGGGAATATTACCTCCATTAGGGTTTTTTTTCCTCAGCTGTGAGAAGTAGTGTTGCTTTACCCAAACCTTAGCTTTGCTTAGATACCTGTGCCCTGCGAGGAGCTCTCTGGTGAGGCAGAAGACCACCAGCATTAACAATGATGGGGCATTCCTGGTGGGAGCGGGGGGTGCCATTAATCCAGGTTGAGCCCAAGCCACCAGGTAGGAGAACATGAGGAAGGACTCTCTGTCTTTGTTTATATATAAATACAGGATAAATACAGTTAAATACAAATAATACAGGACAGGAGGAGTTTGAGTTTCATTGAGATCTCCTAAGAAGAGTCACCACATAACAATCCACATGTTTCTATTTTTTATTTTTTTTTACTTTAGAAATTAATGAGTGATAAAAGTAACGTCTTTAGGGACTCAAATACCAGATTTCTGAGCATTCAAACATACCCCACTTGGAACATTAACTATCTTTTAACTTTTGTTTAGATTGCTGGCTTCTAGTATTTGTCTTTGTTTTTCACTAGTATAAATAGATGATCTATAACATGTAGTGCTATAACTAGCTAAGTCTGGTCAACAAAAACATATATAGCCACGTTCTGTGGAAATATGCCTGTTCGAGGTAAATGTCATGAAATTACTTTCTAGGCACATGATCATGTCTCCACCAAAGAAACACAAGCTGTTTCTAGCCCCACAGCTTCCCCCTTAGGGTCTTCCCCAGTTTACACCAATTGTATTGGTGTAAAAGAAGCGGTAATTCTACTTCTGGGGTTGTTAGAGTGGAGAATCATCAGCATCACGCCGTTACGGGCATCACACCATTACGCTTTCCTAGTTTTTTTCCTTTTGAACGTCTCTAAGAAAATATTGTTTAAAATTTTGGGAGAACTTAGACCTGGTCTCCTGCTGCTGTTGAGTGGCATTAGCAGGAAAAATCTCATATAGTTTATTCTGTCCTTCCTGGCCTACCCAATTAATTCTGAGGGCAACTGTTGCATATTAGGTAGCTAATGATTGAGTAATTTATGCTGATTGTGTACCTCCTGGGGCTGGTAATGCATCCCAATTATGTGAAGCAAGGCGGATATTTGGAGCTTTTCTTGCTCAGTGTTTCTTGCTCTTACAGAGACCAACGTGCTCTCTTTTCTGCTCTGCTGCATAGATCCGTAGTGTCTGTTCAAGAGCTCCGTAGTCCCTTGGAGGAAGCATTCCTTGGCTGTCGGTTGTGCTATGGCACGGTTTTCCTGCTCAGCCACATCCTTCCCCGGCAGGCCCGGTGACTGCCGAAGCTGGCACTGAGAGCTCCTAATTTGTGTGGCGTGCTCAGCTGGGCGTCACGCAGCTCCTTGGGAGCAGCCTGATTTTCTACGCAGCCATTTCAGTGGAGCCCTAGGCAATACATCGGTGTCCTATGGCAAGGGTTTTTTCTCCGTGTCACTCACAATAAGAATTCAGCCCAAGATCCTCTGTGTTTTGCCTCTGAGAGGAATGTCATCCTAGAGCAAAACGACTTGCGCAGAAGGATTAGTTTAACATAACAAATATTTTTGAGCTGACTTACCGACTTGGCTGCGGGCGTGCTGACAGTGCTGCGAGACTTGTGCTGAGGACGAAGCTCGTTGTGCTAATCAGTATTGCTCCTCTGCTGTCTCCTGCCTCTCTTTACCCGTTCTCTCTTTGGGATTCAGCCTATCTTTTTATTCATTGCTTTGTTTTGATCTTCTCTTCCTTTTTTTACAGCGTGCTTCAGACCCTAAGGCTGCGATGCATGACAAGAGCTATTCTAATACAAATATTTTTGAGGGTTTGGTCATAGTCCAGAACGAAACTTTAGCATTTGTTGAAAGGAAATATGCTCCCATTCTTTCAGTCTGTCTGCAGCTCGCAGTCCTCTCCTAGTACCTGGAGTTCCTTCAGCTTATTTGTCTGTGCTGCTGCTAAGCAGTGCGCTGAAGTGTGGTCATCTATACTAAATGCTGCCAAGCTGTTTCTGTAAAGGGCTATGTTTCACCTCTGGGGTTTTTTTGTAAGGAAATTTATGTTAATTACTTAAAACAAGTAAAATGTTCAAAATGCTATAAATGGTAGTGTTCCCTCCTTATTTTCAATGGAGTTTTACTGAGAAACGAGTAACGCAGTACACCCTAGATTTAGACAATAATGACGTAGGAGATAAGGTAAAAGGTAAGAAATCAAGCCTAGGACTCCCATTCACTAAAGAATGGCGTGTACACTTGACATTACATGTCAAATGAAGAAAAAAAGCATGTCCAAAAGCCTTAGTAAAGCAGGGGGCCTTAACTTCCAGTGTTTGGAAAAGAATGAAGTCAGAGGAGGAAGGATGTGCAGGGCAGTTTTCCATGAGAGAGACAAAATGACCATAAGGAGAAGATTCAGACCTTCAGTGATGAACACAATGAAAAAACTCTTTTCCCCTCACTCAAGTAAAAGACCCCAAAGAATCTGGATAAGAAATGTAGAGTGAAATGGCAGTAGAGACACATTAAGATTACCTGGGTACCCAGTCCCAAGGGACCACCAGACTTCTCCAGTTATGTCTTTGCAAAAACCTTCCCCGTAACATTCCTGCTCTTAGTGCTACGCTGCTCAACAAGCTTTAAACCAGAATATGGGTATCCTGTGTGTATATAATGTCTGGCCCGGGCAGGCATCAGTCCTTGTTGGAGGGTGCAGGTGCCACCAGACTCCAAGGTGGAGTCTGCTCTGAGCCTGTGAGAGGGGAGGGAACCAAATCCAGAACTGGCAAATCCCCCTGTGATGAATTACCTGTGGCTATTCTTTCTGCTCTGGTGGGAGCACGCAGCTCTGATCTCAGCTGGAATTTGGGGGCTTTCCTTCAAACTGAATAGCACAGGACATGCTACAGAGGCGACGTGTCAGGAGCAGAGCTGTGCTTTGTGCAAGGATGGGCTGCGAGCGACAGCCTGTAATGAAAGTCCGGTGAAGCCTTCTGAGCCCCCTGCCACGTGTGACAAAAGGAATCGGATATTGTGCATCCCAGAGCTCACTCGGAGGTGGCACCATGGGATTTTGACCATCTGCAAAAGTCCCTTTCCCTCTTCACCTGGAGGGTTTCTCCTCCTGGAGTTGGTTCTGGTCTAATGAAGGAGCAAAGGACAAGCAGTGAAGTGGCGAAAAGGGGATATTCATATTGCCTCTGGTTTGGGCATGTCTGGATGAACTCCTGGTTTGACCTGAAGACTACTTTTTCTTTTTTTTTTTTTCCCCCTCTCTCTTTCTAGCCAGCATTAGGGAATTCCTCACCAGCTTGTTCTTGCAGTAGCCTGGCCAACAATGACAAGAATGTGGAAATCAACTAAGCAATTATATTCACAGTGGTGGTTAACAGCATCCCTTCATCTGAAACAAATCAGTTACAGTCCAGTGAAACCTGCTGTACCTAGTGCCTGCACATAATAGAGCCCTTGTTGTGCATTTCCAGAGCATGCCAGATCACTTAAAACACGGTCGATGAGAGGCAACAGGAGAGAAATCTTATGTTTTATTAACCAGAGACATGGAAACCTGGATATCGTATTATTTAACTTCCCTCCACACAGAGGAATCTGCCACTGTATTTATAAAGGTATTTCTCCAGGTGCTGCAACATGTTGTAGGTATGAAGTCCAGGAGTATAAATTAGAATTAACTGTGAACGAGAGCGATGAGCAATTGCCAAGGTAGGAAAAGTCAACTGAGAGACTTAAAGTTAGTGGAGTTACTCTGACCTTGGTCACCTCTGAATATCTGCAATAAATGGTGTAATACTGGTGGTAAATACCACCAGTGTTTAACCTGTGAACGCCTGGGGTCTGTGACTTGTTTCTGAGCGTGTGGTTGAAGGGTGGTTAGGGACACAGGCACATGTCTGCTGCGCAAGGTAGGGACATTCGTAAAAAAAAAATATTTGCACCTCACTGGAAAACTTTCAGTGACCTCCAAATCAAACAAGACGACACAAACACAACACCTTGGGCTAGACAGAAGCTTATAGAAGACAGCCGGGATGTGCGAGTGGCAATTTGGAAGGCCTGCCCTAAGTTATGCGCTCATTAATGTCAGCCCCGACGTATGTCTTGTGCAGAATTTGATCCTTGGTGTTCCCTGACCTAAAGAATCAGCTCCTGCTCTTGGAAGTGAAAGGCATTAATGGTCCCAGGCTGTGCACCATAGAAACTCCTTGTTTATTGGGCTTTTGTCGTCTTTTTTCTGAAATGAGGGGGAAGATGCTCCTTCAATGTTTTCATTGACTTAATGGCTTGTAGAAGGTTGGGGGAGATTCTGCAGCTGGGTCTGTCCGTGTCCACCCGGCAGTCATGTGGTTAATGCAGCCAATGCCTGCTGTCGCCGAATTTGTTCTTTGAATTACTCTCTGGTCTGTGCAATTCTCTTGAAAGGGAAAACAAGCTAGTTCAGAGAGAACTGAACAACAGGGTCCTAAATGGGAGTGCAATGTGAATTACAGTAGCAAATTTTCATGGATTAATGGCCAAATTGTTGTCTCATTAAAGTCCGATGGCAAAATTCCCGTAGGCTTCAATAGGGACAGGATTTGACCCTAAGAAAAGATTCCATCTGAAGCATTTGAGTATCTCCCAAAAGCCAATTATTAAATCAGAGGCACCATAATAACTGAGCTCAAATTTATTTCAGGACAAGGAAAGGCAGTTGGGAGGTCAGTAAATGCTCGCCGTGTCATTTCTATGGTGACTTCATTGCAGACCTCAGCTCTGGCCTGTGCACAGTACCGACAGTAAGGCTGAGATGGGAAAGGGCCTGAAAGAATCGCACTGTAACTGAGGAAAAGGAGCCGTTTCCATCAGCCACCTCGTCAAGCAACTTGGCAAAGTGGAAGCAGAAAGGTCTCATCTGGTGACTGACCTCCACTGCATTTCTCTTCTTTCCATGTGCGGTGGGTTTGACCCTGGCTGGACACCAGGTCCCTCTCACTCCCCTCCTCAGCTGGACTGGGGGGAGAAAATACAACCAAAGGCTCGTGGGTCGAGATGAGGACAGGGAGATCACTCAGCAATCACTGTCACGGGCAAAACAGACTCGAGTCAGGGAAATTATTTTATTGCTAATCAGTAAAGAGAGTAGGATAATAAGAAATAAGAACAAATCTTAAAACAGCTTCCCCTACCCCCTCCCTTCTTCCTGGGCTCAACTTCACTCCCCATTTCTCCACCTCCTACCCCTGAGCAGCGCAGGGGCACAGGGAATGGGGCTGTGGTCAGTTCATCACACGCTGTCTGTGCTGCTCCTGCCTCCTCCAGGGGAGGACTCCTCACACTCTTCCCCTGCTCCTGCATGGGGTCCCTTCCACGGGAGACAGTCCTCCATGAACTTCTCCAATGTGGGTCCTTCCCATGGGCTGCAGTTCTCCATGAACTGCTCCAGTGTGGGCTCTCCATGGGATCACAGCCTCCTTTGGGTATCCACCTGCTCCGGTGTGGGGTCCTCCATGGGCTGCAGGTGGATCTCTGTAAAACTCACGTGACCCTCTGAATGAGGTGAAACCTGGTAGTGGAAGCAACTCACCGGCTACAACACTGTGGTGCAGAAACAGCATCCAGCTGGAGTAAATCCTCTGGAGGAGAGTGCTGGCTCTCTGAAGGGAGATGGGCTGCCTCAGAACAAACAGCAACACTGATTCTGTATTTTTTTCTGTGTTTTCCTAAATGTTCTTTCTCTTTGGCTGGCAAGGCTTACGCATGTGTTTGTCGATAAGTAAGTTCTTGTTATCAGAAGGCAGCCCCAAAATTTTGTTTTTACTTAAGCAGTCAGGTAGCTTGTCTAGATCCATTCATATGTGTTCTTCTTTTTTCCCTTTCCAGATGCTTTACTCTGATTTTATATTAGGGCTATTTGGCTAGAAATTAGAGCTCTCTTTGAAAGCAATTTTTGATGTCTTTTTGTGTGTGTGTGTGTAGCCAGCCCCTCTTAGGATAATTTTATTTTACTAAGAAAAGCAAATGTATAAAATAAATAAATTATTAACAGCCACTAGAGAATCTGTAGTTTCTTGTTACCTTTCCAATCAGAGTTGTGGAGATATTTAGGTAGTGCTATATTAAATCTCTGCGATCTGAACACAATCCAAATTAGAGACCTATCCTATTAATATATCTTTGATAATCCCAGTAGATATCTTTCTGTGTCTACAGTACCTAAATACCCCTAGAAAAGATGCCTCTGTTTTCATTTTTCTTTTGAGTAAATACATTTGATTACAGAATCACAGAATCACAGAATATTAAGGGTTGGAAGGCACCTCTAGAGATCATCTGGTCCAACCCCCCTGTCAGAGCAGCTCCACCTACAGCAGGTTGCACAGGATGGTGTCCAGGAGGGTTTGGAATGTCTCCAGAGTCGGAGACTCCACCACCTCTCTGGGCAGCCTGTGCCCGTGCTCTGCCACCCTCAAAGGAAAGAAGTTCCTCCTCATGTTCAGATGGAGCTTCCTATGTTCAAGTTTGTACCCACTGCCTCTTGTCCTGTCACTGGGCACCACTGAAAAAAGCCTGGCCCCCTCCTCCTGGCCCCCTCCCTTTAGGGATTTGTAAACATTGATGAGATCCCCCCTCAGTCTTCTCTTCTCCAGACTAAAAAGACTCAACTCCCTCAGCCTTTCTTAATTCTGTTGTGGTAAAAGAATGGAAAAGGAAAACAAGTTCTCCTTTATCAAATATAAATTGGTTTTCCAACTTTGTGGCTAGACCAAATGGGGAAAAAGTCCTGTACCTGCTAGCTAAACTCAAATCCAAAGACGTTAAGATGAGACATTTCAGAGCAGCAGAAATGAAAGGATTTATGTTTGAAAGAGTGTACTACTTTGGCATTTGTTACATACGGTACCTGATACTGGATTTTGACTCTGTTGATTCTATGTAAATTGAAAAGCATGAGTTTTCCTTCCAAGAAATGTAGCTTAATAATGTAACATTTCTTGTGTTACAGGAGTTATATTTATTTTAAAAACCTTAGGTCTATAATATCATAGAATGATAGTTTAGCTCAAGTTGGAAGGGACCCATAAGGATCGAGTCCAACTCCCTGCTCCTCACAGGACCTCGCAGATTTGATATGATTAAACCTTGGTATGTCTTCCCGTCACTTCAACTTTCACTTAAAGAAGGTTTTATTTTTGAATAATAATGGAATAATTGTCATTATTTACATTTATTTTTTTGTCTAGTGAACAAATCCCAAAGACTTCTGGTATCTGATCTGCTCTGGAATCAACATGAGTTTTGCTGTGTAATTCGCCGGAGCCAGGGTTTTACCACTGGAATCCAATTTGTCTTAAGCTGGAAAGAAGGTCTGGGCTGAGTGCTAAGCCAAAGCCTCCAGCTAAGGAACAAAGAAAGCTTAGTCCACTTTGCTTTTCCTTTCAGTACATACAGGGTATGGTTTTGCGTGGCCTAAATGCCAGCGTCATAATTTCCACCCTAGGCTGCTGCTGAACAAAGCTGCATTAAGCTCAGAACAACACCGCAAGCCTTGGGCAGAAGAGATGGCTTTCAGAAAAACTTCTGAAGTTGGCTTTAAAGTTTTCATGTTTGAAATTTATTCTAGCAGAAGGATTAACTCAGCACTTTTGGCTTTAGGTCCTCCTAGTTGCTCGTCTTTAGACTTCATATCACTGACTGTCGTCCTGGCTCTCAGCCAGGGAGACGCTGCCCTCATTCCTTCAGGGAGTCCCGGCTCTGTGGTCTCCTTCATTGTGCTTTGTGTTTTTGAAGGGTTGAGTTGATAGAGCTTTAGGAATAAAAGGTTGGTTTGAATTGTGAGGGGTATGTTTGCTGAAGGGAAAGGCCTTTGGTCATTTCCAGAAGGTCACTCCCTGGATCTGCTTGACTTTGAAAGTTTCTTCCAAAGCTAGATATCCTTGGCAGCGTCTATGCAGCACAACTTGCCCAGGGACGCAATATCTGCCCTGTCTCAGAATCGTAGAACCATAGAATCACTTGGGTTGGAAGAGACCTTCAAGATCATCAAGTCCAACCACAAACCTATGCCAAAACCACCCCTAAACCATGTCCCTCAGCACCATGTCTACCCGGCTTTTAAATCCCTCCACGGATGGCGATTCCACCACCTCCCTGGGCAGCCTGTTCCAATGCTT
>VZSF01004986.1:220141-263459 GCA_013398295.1 Chionis minor
CGATACTGCGGTGCCCAAAACTGAACACAGCACTCAAGCTGCGGCCTCACCAGTGCTGAGTCCAGGGGCACAATCACTTCCCTGCTCCTGCTGGTCACACTATTCCTGATACAGGCCAGGATGGTGTGGAGGCTGGGAGGAGACTGAGGCGAGACCTTCTCGCTCTCTACAACTACCTGAAAGGAGTTTGTACTGAGGTGAGGGTTGGTCTCTTCTCCCAAGTAACAAGCGATAGGACAAGAGGAGATGGCCTCAAGTTTTTCCAGGGGAGGTTTAGATTGGATATTAGGAAATATTTCTTCACTAAAAGGGTTATCAAGCACTGGAACAGGCTGTCCAGAGAAGTGATAGAATCACCATCCCTGGAGGAACTTAAAAGACGTGTAGACGTGGTGCTGAGGGACATGGTTTAGGGCTGATTTCTGTCAGTGTTAGGTTGATGGATGGACTCAATGATCTTAAAAGTCTCTTCCAACCTAAGTGATTCTGTGATTCTGTGAAAACGACCAAATTTGTTTGGCAAGTTTTATTTATTGTGTGCTGAAATAGCAGTAAGGTTCATCCTGCAGATTTGGCAGTAAGTGTTTGTTTCCTTGGTTTTTGGCATGGACACATCTCGTACCAGCTAGAAAAAAAGTCATCTGAGGAAATACAATGAGAGTGTGTGGAAATATGATGGCAGTGTGCGACTGCTACAGCCCAAACACAATGTTCACTGACATTCTTGGAAACTCCAAATGATACATCCTGGGAATAGCAACTTGCACAAGATAATCTGGCATTAATTATCAGTTCTGCCACTTAACTTCTTTGCATTATATAGGAAAGTAAATCAAAAGAGAGAGAGAGATACGGAACTGAAAGAGCAAGCTACATCTGTATTGTAGTAAAGCAGTAGCAATTCCATTAGGCCTGAAAATGCAATTGAGCTTGGAAATGCTGGTGCCCAAGTGACTTCCCCCAGGAGCTCCCCTTGGGTGCCGGAGGAACGGAATCAGCTCTTGGGGCAGGGCATGGCCCTGCCATGGGGGCTGAAGTGTCCCACAGGCTTCCTCCTGACCACCACATGGTATTAGAGAACCGCACAGTTCGTAACCCATCCACTGCTCGTTTTCCCCTTGCCCATCCCATTCTGCTTTTTTTGGTCACATCGGTTTTGACAGGAAGGTCTAGGAAGTGTGTCAAGTTTCTTAACCAGCTGGCTGGACTCACTTGGCACTCGGTTAGCGTGGCGCTTCTGTTGTCATTACGGCCTTTCAGAGCTGCAGGATATGGTTCTCTTGAATTACTGAGTGTGAGACGTGATGGCCTCAACAACTGCAAGAGGTCTTGTGCTCAGGTGCTCCTCCTGCTGCCCTGATGAGGGCTTCCCAGCAGAAAACGTTCCCCTCAAACAGACCACCCCGATGTTACCAGCTTGCAAACCAATCTGCGCAGCTCGGTGAAGGACAAGCTTGCTGCCTCTGGCTGAACCTCATCTTGTACTGAGTTGTGTGTCCAGAGGGACTGGATTAGCGCCCTCCTGTAGGGATCGCCGCTTCCTCAAGTAGAGATCCCCTGCGCTTTGTCATCTGCTCTTTTGCTCTTAGGCAGCTTTTCAGGCACAAGGATATAGCATCAAGCACATGGAGGTGTAATAATTACAGAGCTATGAAAGCACAAGCAGAACACTGTCCTGTTCTTCTTACATTGCTGTTTGGTTCTTCCAACCAACAAACGGAGCTGTCAGGTTGCTTACACAGGTATCAAGACTGGGATCCCATCTTTAGGGTTCCCCGACCCTTGTCCAGAGCATGTTTTTTTTTCTGAAGAGGCTGTTGATGCAGTTGTATGTGCATCCTTAAATAACTGTTAAATAACTCCCTGGGGTGCCGTTCAGCTTCACGCCGTCCCTCTCGGAGCATCCTTTAGTTCATCAACATCAATAATGGATCAGTCAGTCAAAACTGCTGACCTCATCTCCTGGGCTGGGAAAGGGTGCTGGCATGTGGCAGCAGGGTGGAGACAGAGCCAGAAAGAACATGATGTTGGTGAATGACTGGCCTGATAAAGTCAGCACTTCTATGTGCTGATGGAACAGAAGACAAATCTTTGTTTAAATGCACGAAAGACGTGCCATACGGACACATACTCTGACATCCATGTTCTTACTGTAAAGGATAATGAAGCAGAGTGTGACTTTTTAGGTTTTGTTCAATGCCAAACATAATCATAACCCAACAACTTCAGGAGTTAGTGCTCCCTCACTCAGATTTTACGGATATTGTGATATATCTTATATCTTCTTATATCTTATAACTTCTTATATCTGAGTTTCTGCCCCAGGAAGAAGGAGGTTGTGTCTGATAAAACCTCAAATAGCCATTGAGAACTGACAAAATTGTACTGACGCTGAAATGTAGCCTTCTTTTCCCTGGAATATAGACTCATGGAATGGTCTGGGTTGGGAGGGACCTTTAAAAACCATCTAGTCCAAACCCCCTGACATGGGCAAGGATGTCTTCAACTAGACCAGGTTAGTCAAAGCCCCATCCAGCCTGGCGTTGAACATTTCCAATGATGTGGGATCCACAGCTTCTTGGGGAAACCTGTTCCAGTGTCTCACCACCCTCATCTTAAAAAATGTCTTCCTTACGTTTAATCTAAATATAACCCTCTTTCAATTTAAAACCCCCTTGTCCTCTTGCAACAAGGCCTAGTAAAAAGCCTGTCTCCATGTTTCTTATAAGAGTGCCCTTTGTATTTTGAAAGGTTGCAATAAGCTCTTCCTCAAGCTTTTCAGCTCTGAATACCCAGGGCTTTGGGTTTTTCAAACACTGAGCAAGTTCAAAATTATTTTACATTTGACTGTGGTGCCAGGCAGAGGAGAATCAAAACCCTGGCCTGAAACCTGAGTCTGAGAGGTCTGTTCCCAAAGATGTGCCCTATGTCATCAACTGGTTTTGAAGAAAACAAAATCAGGGGCCATCCTGTTGTCCTGCATGCAGGTCTTTCACAGCCGGTCGTAAGGGAAAATCATTTCAACCTTCCCCATCTTTGCAGACTCTGGCTGGCTCTTCCTCTGGTGCTCCCCACACTGCACCATGCTCTTTCACCAAGGCAGGTATTGCTAAGTGCCCAGGTGGCCAAGAAGGCCAATGGCATCTTGGCCTGTGTCAAGAATGGTGTGACCAGCAGGAGCAGGGAAGTGATTGTGCCCCTGGACTCAGCACTGGTGAGGCCGCAGCTTGAGTGCTGTGTTCAGTTTTGGGCACCGCAGTATCGGAGAGACATTGAGGTGCTGGAGCGTGTCCAGAGAAGGGCAACAGAGCTGGTGAGGGGTCTGGAGAACAAGTCTTATGAGGAGCGGCTGAGAGAGTTGGGATTGTTTAGCCTGGAGAAGAGAAGGTTGAGGGGAGACCTTCTCACTCTCTACAACTACCTGAAAGGAGGTTGTAGCCAGGTGGGGGTCAATCTCTTCTCCCAAGTAACAAGCGATAGGACAAGAGGAAATGGCCTTAAGTTGTGCCAGGGGAGGTTTAGGTTAGATATTAGGAAAAACTTCTTTACCGAAAGGGTTATCAGGCATTGGAACAGGCTGCCCAGGGAGGTGGTGGAATCGCCGTCCCTGGAGGGATTTAAAAGCCGGGTAGACGTGGTGCTGAGGGACATGGTTTAGGGGTGGTTTTGGCATAGGTTTATGGTTGGACTCGATGATCTTGAAGGTCTCTTCCAACCCAAGTGATTCTATGATTCTAAGTTGAAATCCAGCTTTGACTGGCACGTCTGAAAGTTTGAGGCATCAGTTGGTGTCTCCTAACAGAGGTGCATGAGTGAAAGCAATGCTTTAGCCATCATCTTCTCCTGGTCATCCATACAGCAAATTATTTTGGGATAATGCTTGCGTTTTCAAGGAATCTGGACTGTGTTTGTTACTCTTACTGCAGTCATGCTTCATCTTTGCGTCACTTAGTGAAATTGTTTTGCATAGAGAAGAATAGATGTTCTGTTGGAGGAAGGAAGCTGCTGTGTTGGCCTGGGACGATACTTGTCTAAGCTAGGAGAGGCTGGAGTAATTGTGTCGAGGTGGACAGGCAGCAGCCATGCCAAGAACAATATTATTTGCATTTTAAGTTATAGCATCTAATGGAATCAAGAACAGAACCTTTTTTTTTTTTTCCGAAACCCATTTGAAAGTTTGCCAAAGGGGCGATTTACAGCTTCCTAGTAATAACGAACAGTTCAGCTGTCTTGACCAACATGTGGTCACGCATGTTGCAAACTGACATAAATATTTTATAACATCTTGCTGCAGTTCCTGTGCCACAGAAGTGTTTGTCAAACAGCTCAGGGAATCAAAAAGGTTTTAATCTTTAATTTTCGTCTCAAACTAATTGTACTCTTTTTTTTCTTTTTTTTTTCCCCCCCTTCTGAACTTGGATAACTTGTTTTATACTGCCCTTGATTAAAAACAGTTGGAAAGGGAGGACGGGATTTTTCATTTTTTAACTTTTTTGGAGAAATCTCAGGAACTTTATTAGTTACTTGATTTATAGTCTAGTGTAAATATCTTTCTAGCGTGGTGGGTGCTTTTGAAACTGGAAGCGGTTAAGCTCAATCTTGAGAAAGTGATAAAAATTAAAGCGCTTGTTTGAAATCAGTGGTATTTTGTCACCTGGAATATTTGGACGTAGTTCTACTCCCACCATATGGAAAAAAATAGAGCTGAAATTTTGAGGAGCAAAGAGAGTGGAAAATAAAAGGACTATATCATTGGAAGAATATTTAGAGGTCCTGGGGGGGAAGTTTGATAGAAAGGATGTATCATTCTGTATTTGTGTTGTTGTACAAATTGCAGTCCAGATGCTCCAGTGTTGGGGCCAAACGCGCCGAGTGCTGTGCGTTCCGCTGCCTGGGATTCGGAGACGGCTCCAATCAAGCTGACGATAGCCCGAGGCAGCGGGGAGAGTGCACGCAAAGGTGCTGAGAGCTGCGGGCACGAAAGGTCAGATCGCACGTATGCGAGCACTTCGTGCATCTTCCTTTTTCCTCTCTGCGTTAAACAGGACGAAAAGGTTGAAGTTAAATATTCAGACGAGGAGGAAGACGAGGGGCCGGGTCGTAGGGTAGTCACGGTAGGCTAGCTGCTCTCCTGGTGATGCCAAAAGTAGTTTGGACACTTGGATGACTGATTATCAGCATTTAAGCAAAACATGTGCTTGGCAAAAAAACAGCCCCTGAGGTCAGCACGGAGATCATCTCCGGGCCGGCTGGAGGCTGGGTTGGAAAAGGAGATAGGTTTGTGCTTGGTGTGTGTGTGTATGTGTGCGTACATACAGCTTTAGCTACCTGTTAAAAAGGGGGGTTGTAAAATACAGTTGTAGAAATGCCGGAGTAGAGAGAGGGAAGCATCTTGCTTCATGCCTGGAAAAACAAAACAGACGACCATCGGGGGGCTGAGTCTGCGGAAGGTGGAGAAGTGGGAAGAAAAATGCCATCACGGTGCAAAGCAGAGCTAAACTCTGAGGTGAGCTGCCGAATGAGAACAGCACGAAGATCTCCTCTTGCCATCCAGAGGGAAGCTGGATACTCTCAGGAGCACTGTACGGCTCTCAGCCGGTGTGTTGCAGCGCCGATGGGTGACACGATGGGTGACGCAGTGGGTGACGGTCCCTCGGCCCCGCGCACACCACGATGGCTGCGGTTTCTCTCTCTCGAGTGCCAGCGTAAGCTGCCTGGGTTGAAGTCCCTCCACGGCCTCGCGGTGCGGACGGAGTGCCGAAGCGGCGAGGGGAAAACAAAAGCAGTGCCAATTACTCAGACGGGAAGTGGAGGCTCGCACAGATTTCCTGCGGGATGCGCTGTGTTTACCTGCACATTTCGCTGTCTTCAAGGGCCAGTTGTGTAATTGGAGGGCAGCTTAGTGGGGGTTTTTCTAGTGCATTCTTATTTAGAGCCTTCTTTATTTCTCTTATTTCTGCTTTTTAAAGGCAAACATTGCCTTTCTCTAGACTCTTTTATCTGTGGGGGTATCTGAATGTTTTGTAAGCATCTCAAATGGCCTGTAGTGCTCTGAAGCAGGCATATGTTACATCTCATTAAACAGCTATCAAAATTGTGGTTCAGAAGCCAAGCCTGCTTGTCCTGGATTGGATGGGAATGAGCAGAGAGCATCTGGCACTGCTCAAGAAGCTGCTGCTGATAGTTCCTTGAGCTTTGATAGAAGCAGCGTACAAGGACATACGAATGGTACAGTGGAGGAATCATCTCTGGTAAAGCCAGTAACAAAACTACTCGTGGGTTCATTCAGATTAAGCTTCCATCCAAGCGATCTTCATGTGAATCAGTTAGTTCTGGGGCTTCGGCAGTGCTTTTCCGTGGGGTTCAACCACATCAGGAATCGTCCATGAACTGTAATCCGGTTCCAACCTCCATTTGGAGCAGCCTCGTTTGCTGGAGTGTCGATAGCAAACGAGATACAAGTTGTGGAGAGACTCCCATCCTCCAAACCCACAGCACGATGCAGTTTGCGTGCGAGCAGTAAGTGCACAAGCCTCGTTTTATGTAATTTGCTGGAACCTCAAAAGGAAGTTAGAGCTCTCTATAGCACCGAACCCAAATTATATGCAACCACAATTCACATGACCAGCTGCCTGTACAATGGGAGAGGCTTCCAGCCGCTGTAAAGCTGGCTTTTAAAACTGTATTCTCTTAATGGTTTGGATCACATTTAAATCTTAAAATTGCCTTGATCTTTCTTCTCAGACATACTTGCTTGTTCAGATTGAGGATGAGGGCTGGTTTTCATAGACTTAGGAATGCAAGCGTTGTAATTTATGCTGAATTCTTACTGTCTAGGAAAAACAAGATATTTGGGAGAAACGAATATCTGCAGCATCACAGAAACTGCCATACTCTGACAGAAATACTGGGATCTGTGCTTGGCAAACCTCCTACAGAAACTGATTTTACCTACTCCCTCTCTCCCCAAGAGGTGAAAGAATAGCATCCCCCACAGCTGAGATAGCCACCTGGACTACGAGCTTCTCATTCCTATCCTGGACTAGCTTGTTTCACTTGCTAATTGGCATTAAAAGGTGTGACAGTGATAGGTGTAAAACAGATGTGGAATTACACAGGGAGGCTGGGAATCACATAGAGGAGACGCCAGGGTGTATTCATTTTCTTGTGAGTCAGCAGGGCCAATCCACTGGGATCTGTGTGCCAAGACCATGTGGGATATTTTTGATAGGGGGCTGAGAATTCGGGTTTCGGCTCAGGAAGCTGCCCATGCATTTGACTGTAGCACAAAACCTGATGTTCTCGTTGCTGCTTGCTCCATCCGGCCTCCCTTCCCCACCAAGTATTTTGCTACACATGAAGAGGCAGCCAGTGAGTGTTTTGTGTTTTAAGCTCATCCAGGCATGAACAGTCTTTGCTGTATGCGTGTACGCGTGCACCATGTGTCCCACCCCGTTTGGGACTCTGTGCTGCTCTGCTGCTCCCCATAATTTCTCAGTTTTTCTCCATTTTTCCCCCATTACACCAAGTTTTTCTGTAGCATGGCAATCCTATTCTCCATGCAGTGATTTTACTCTTCTCCTTTACTGAAAGACACTGAAGCTTCATGCATGTAAAGACATTTGTGAATCCAGTCATAATCAAAAGAAATGTCAGCCTAATCTATTTCTTACTAACGCCAAAGAAGTATTCCCATTAGCTTGGCTGGAACTCTGTGAGGATCTTAATATTGCTTTTGTGGGAAGAAGGAAGGCATTGAATTTGGCCCAAAATTTGAGTTTCTTTAAAAAACAGCTGTATCTTATCATCTCTTACTTGGCATTAATGGTCTGTCTCCACCTTTCCTATCAATAGAGCAATGATGCTATTTTTAACCACCTGTGAAATTCATGGATCCTTCACAAAACCAGCCTGCCAAACTGGCTGTTCTTTGGGGAATTTTGTCTAGCTCAGTTTTAAAAATCTGTTTTTCTCAATGCACCAGAGGATTGTTTGCAGACAAAACACACATAACTTCTAGCATATGGATTTTATTTTATTTTTTTTCCCTGTGGAGGAAAAATTGCTGCCCTGGAGGCTGGCAAACTATGGGAAATAGTAATGAGTTCTCTGCTTAATTCCGTATAGACCTGTACCCCTGTGATCTGAAATTACAGTGCAGGGCTTGAGGAGCTTTGCACTGAAGTTCTTCCTATGGATTAATGAATAAAAGCCTGAAGACGTTTGGCTTATGACTTTTATTTATTGAAGTAAATTTCTTGTAACATGTGGGAACAGCGTGGCTTTGCTTCTTCTTGCCTGTGACCCTGCCACATCTTGTCTGTCACATGCCCATCAGGGATGTCCCACCAGGAGAGCACGTACT
Source organism: Chionis minor (assembly GCA_013398295.1). Lineage (NCBI taxonomy): Eukaryota > Metazoa > Chordata > Aves > Charadriiformes > Chionidae > Chionis > Chionis minor. Next base: position 228,507 of record VZSF01004986.1, read on the forward strand.
TACTTCTGTGAGATAAAAACCATGCAGGATCAGGTCCCTGGTGAGTAATTATTCTGGCACAGGGACTTTGTCATGTTCCAGTTCTGCTCACTCGTACATTGGTGTAGATCAAAAGTCACTGTTGTAAGACAAGGTAAAAGCCTGAAGGCTGATGGAAATATGTCCCTCTGATCCAGTGAAAGGAAGTTACTTGCACAAAACAAACCAGTTACTGGTAAAGCCTCATTAACAGTAGGGACAGCTTGTGTTGTAGCTGAATTAGTGGACCTCATTAAAGATGGTTCCCCAGGAACTGAAACAAACACGATGTTGAGTTGCTTAATTATCTTTGTCTTGGAGGTGTTTTTAGCATTCCCAGGCTGTGTGGGAGAGGAAGGAACAACGATATGAAAGGATTAGAAATCCACAATTATATCACTTTGTAACAAAGGGGGTGGCCGAGAGCGTGGGATTTTTTCAACTAGTGACTTTGAACCCAGGAAAAGACCTAGACGCTGTGAGAAGGGTTTGTAAATCACGGTCAACAAAAGGTTTGCCCAGCAATAACTTGTGAGAAGTCACAGTGGGGAATCTTCTTTCCACATTTCAGAGAAGACAAGCTGAACGATGTCTTCCCCATACCCCAAAGCATCGTGGATTTGGGTTTTTTCCAAGCTGAAGAGCACACACGCATATAAACTAAAGGTAAAGAGAAGCTACAAGACATTGAAAATGAGAACTTCCCTCATCTTTATGCAAATAATATTTTCCATCAAGCTTTTCCAGGGTGGGATGCAGTGCAGGACAGGGCCTGTGGCAGTCTGTCCGCGCCAGCAAGACAAGCTTGAGAAGCTGAGAAGGAGCGCTGTGAAGAGGGTTATCAAGTCAGCCAGCGCTGAGGAGGCCACAGTAGGATCTGACCTTTGTAGAAAAAACTTTCGCAGTGTAGAAAATTAATGTTTTCTGCCGTTGCTCTCTTCTCCCCAGCCCCTGCCTGCAGTCTCAGTGGAGATGAGTTTAGTTCCTGGCGCCAACCCCTTATGGGAGGAACTTTTGGTTGCAGACAGTCAAAATCTGTCTGTAAAATCGGACTGGTGCAAATATCTATGGAAAACGCATTACAGGGAAAATATGTATGGAATAAGCTTATTAAATTGCCTGGCTATTAGGACTTACCTAGCATGGCTGTTAACATACTAGTTATAAAGGAGAAGTGGATTAGCTGTGTCTGCTCTTACAGCCTGCAGTGGTGATCCCTGTGTGTCTGTATTTCCCCCGTCCCCTTCCAGCACACTGCTCTTGTCAGACTAGGAAGTTCCCTGTTCCAGGGACTGTTTCCAAAGGGTTGGGACATGTCTGCTGATCCTTACCTGCTCAGCTCAGAGACTGCTGGGCCAGCTTTCAGTTCACAGAATCACAGAAAACTGTTAAGGGTTGGAAGGGACCTCTGGAGATCATCTGGTCCAACCCCCCTGCCAGAGCAGGTCCACCTACAGCGGGTTGCACAGGATGGCGTTCAGGCAGGTTGGAATGTCTCCAGAGTCGGAGACTCCACCACCTCTCTGGGCAGCCTCTTCCAGTGCTCTGCCACCGGCAAAGTCAAGAAGTTCCTCCTCATGTTGAGATGGAACTTCCTATGTTCAAGTTTGTACCCATTGCCTCTTGTCCTTGCCTGGATTAGGGACTGTGTTCCCAAAGGCTGCCTGAGAACCGCAGCTTGAGTCCCGGCGTCATGGAGGACAACGGCCTGGGACTGTACAGACTGTATGAACCCCTTGGTGGGGCCATCCAGGCCACCCCACAGCCATCCCCAGCTACTAGTTGCGCTGCAGAGCTCAGGGATATGGAAAGGTACGGTAAGCCAAGAGTTTGCTCCAAAAAGATGCTGAAGCAGCTGGAGGTGGTCTGAGCTGCAGGGGGCTCTGCATGTTCTTCACTAGGTAAGGCCTAATTCAGCCCTTGATTAAGCCCCTATTGCCTAACAATATGGTTTCCTGATAGCCTAGGAATTACCATTTTGCATCTTTGTTCCCACCTACAGAAGTATGGTCTATAATGAGCAAATTATAAGGCTAAGCCATGGTAGCATCCCGCCTGCTTGTATTCGTCCCTGAGTGAAACACCCCCAGCATGCTGCAGTGATAAATGTAATTGTTATCTGTGAACGGGCTTTGCCCTTCAGTTTCCGAAATAAGTAGCTTTTATGGGTTGAGCTGCAAAGAGGGAGCTGCCACATAACAGACCTGGTGCTGTCAGCGATAAGAAAACAGAAGCACTTGAGGTTCTTTACAGCAGTCCTTACCCATCACTTAGCGCCTGCGTAGCGTGAAGCCTTGTGGGCAGCAGATATTTTTGCCTTTGTTTTTGGGTAGTGACATAGCATCTGCCCTCTCCACGCGAACTCATTTCCCACACATTTAAAAATGAATCGGAGCACCTGGCTTTAGCCCTGCAGGGCTGTGGCTCACCATCATTAGACCTTTCAAGATGAGAAAAAGAGTGATACAATATGGCTTTCAGGCAGTCTTAAAAAAAAAAAAAAAAAAAAAACCAGCCCTAAAAGCTTTAATCTTAAACATAGCAATACCTCAGTGAATTCCAGCTTTTGATCTGGGGCAGAATGTGTTTCCAAATTCATTTCACGCTGTGCTGTTCCAGTGAATATAACCACTTCACCCGGGGGTCCTACTCCTAGACCTCGCAAGGAACTTCAGAAAGCAGCCTCCAAAGTCGGGGCAGGCCATTTCGGCTCCACTGCTGACCCTGCCTCGGAGACACCGTCCAATGGAACAGCTCTGTACTTAAAAGTGGGTTGGGGATTTAACTGGTTGGGAAGGCAGCGACGTCCTCATCACACATGGTTGCAAGCGCTCCAGTATGAAGATGCTTATACTGGTGTAGCTCATTCAGGTGCAGTGAATGTGAAAATGCAGTGAGCTAGAGATGTTGTGTGTTAGTATGACCATGCTCACCCTTGGGCTGTTAACAGCACAACTGTGGTTGTGTTTAAACAGTTTAATCTGCTCTTGCAATCCAAAAAACGTTCGTTCGTGCGCGTAGATCTCCAAATTACTTAAAATTCCAGTTCAGAGTCTTGCATTTGCTGTGTCTTGAAACGGTGAGTTGGCACTGGAGACCGGACTCCTGGCATTATGCAGACCTAAAAACTAGCTAGAAATTAAGCGCCGCCGAGCAGAATTGTGCCCAAGCCGTGCGCACATGTCCCTCCCAGCCCAAGCTACCGGACAGACAGCTCTACTACCCCACGCTCCCTTTTGATCCTATTCAGTCTTATTAATGATGACATTAATTCCCAATACCACTTCAAGAGGTTTCCCAGCACACTGCTGAACACTTTTCAGCACGGCGTGTTCCTCCTAAAAGCAAAAAAAAATACCCAGCAGGACTGAAGGGCAAGTGCCCAAGTGCTTCGCCTTCATGGCAGCTGTGATTCCATCACAGCTCTCACACCGCCCCTGGGAAAAGGGAAGCTGGATGCTCCCGACCATGCTGTGCTGCTGGAGATGGCATCCAGGTAGAGTCCAACCCACTGGAAAACAAAAGGGGGGATATTAGTCGGCGTGCAGACTGCTGTTTCTGTAAGGCATCATGGTATTATTTTTCACAGAAATGAGCTGAAATAAGGAACTTTTTCTTGAATTCGGTGTGGGATCATTTGCTGAAATATTGAAACTTTTCACTGTTTTAGTGGGTGGAAAGTAACTGAAAGACCGTTTTTTCCTATTGAAAAAATACCGCAAGAAGATGTTTAGTGGCTGGGGGCAGCAATGCCTAGAATACCCCATTTCTGCCTTTTCTGTCCCTTTTGGATGAGGAACTGCCACTGGTTTAGGTTTTTTGCTGAGCTTTATTTCTGTTCCAGGGGATGACGAGGGGTCAGATCTGTGGTCAGCCTGTGATGGGACTCTCTAGACAAGCAAGTGGAGTATTTACTGCCAAATACTTCTGTCGCCCGTTATCTATCCTCCATGGTCAAAGGTCACAGGAAGTAAATGATTTGAAAATGTAGTGCTTTTTTTTGCTATTCACGGCAGATAAACTTTGACATTCGCAGTAGCTGTATTTTCCCTGCTGTGATACAACATTGTGGGTGTAAAGCCAAATGCTGACACTGATCTTAGTCTAGTATTTCAGAAGTCTCCAGTCTGGAGAATATAGATGGTTGCAAGTTTTCTGATGAGAATGTGTTGGGTTTTTTAAATAAAAAAATCAATGACTCAAAACCCACAAACTTTATCTTGTGGGAACATACCGATTCTGCTATGAAACTCATTTTGGGGAAGGCTTCTCAGGTCCAGGAGGGAAATTTGTGTCAGAGATGCCAGATACTTCACCAATGACGAATGACTACAGAGACCTTGATGCCATTTCTGGGTTTGACAGCAAAATCTTGACCTCCTACCTCCTGGGCAACTGCTGGCTCCTTCTCTGCTGGCTGGAAGAGGAATGACTTCTCTCTGCCATGTTCTTGCATCAAAGATTTGGAAAATCCTTGACTCTATCCTGATACAGAGCAGAAAAAAACTAAGAAGATGCTTGTGGGATAGAGATTGGTTTTGTCTCTGATGTCTTGGAGGCTGTATATCTTTTCTGATATGTACAAAGCCTATTTTTTTGGTTGGCACCATTGCACAATTTAGTAATAAGAGTGATGCTGTGTATGAGGCATGGATCTGTCAAACAGGAAAATCAGTTTCAGTCCTTTCCTCTATCCTTTTACAGGCTACATGACATCACTGAGAGTTTGACAAATGTTTTCATCAGCATCCACGCGACTTACAAGTAGAACAGCTCTTCCAGTGGTCCTTTCCCACTGCTGTACGTCCCCAGTGGCTGTGCCCAGGTTTGCCAGTGTCTGCAGAGCCATCTATGGTGTATCATCAGCCAGGGGAGCAGCTCTGAGCTCAAATGACCTGGTTATTTTTAATCCAGGTACTTCCTCTCCCTGATTAACCATGTGACTGCACACATGCTTGTGCTGGCACAACTGGTGGGATGGCACAGGGACAGGAACAAGCAACGGGAGGCGAAGGAAAGCTGCCAAAAACCAAGTTCATCGAGATGTGTCTTCAGTTTTTCTTGTGCAACATTAATAACAGTTATTTGTCATAGGGAAACACTAAATCTGTGGAAGAAAATAGCAGTTTAAAAGCTATGTAGTCATAAAGCTGCTCATTAAGATTTTTTCAAGCATTTGTCTGTGTGCTTGAGTAGACATAGTCCAATAATTACCAATTTTGAATATTTTACTGCCAGCTGTGCATCAAAATATGAATCAGTTGGTTAGTTATGGGTGAAGTTTTCATTAGGATTTAAGCTCCTTAGATGCTTCTGAAAATGTTTCCTTCTATCCTGCTGTCTAATCTGCTATCAGCATAGCAGAAATCCCATTAATTAAGGACTAAGACCTTTCATAATCTTCTTCTCAGACTGCAGAATGCATTTACCGATGCTGTTCATCGGGCCGAGTCCAGCACAGGGCGCTGCTGGTTGTCTGAGGCATCAGCCCCTGCATGCACGGGAGCAGAACGCGCTCAGGCTTCTGCTAGGGAGGATGAAATTGTCCCACAAGAGCAGGGTTATCCCGTGCAATCCAGCATCTGAGCTTCAGCTGTGGGCCAGTGTCAGCTACCTAATAAGACTTGTGGTACTCTGCGTGCTCCTTGAATACAAAAATTAGCACTGAGAAAGCATCCTACATGTCATGTCTGTCTTCTGTGCTGCTAATATGCCATTAATACACCTTTTGTCTGGTGGAAAACTAGAAGGTAACTGAAGTTGGTGAGTTGGGTATGCTATGATGAGTTGATGAGTTAATGAGCTGGGCATACTATTCAGTATCCAAATCTAAGACTTTGCTAACTGGAGGTTAGCAAATGTGACATCCATCTACAAGAAGGGCTGGAAGGAGGATCTGGGGAACTATAGGCCTGTCAGTCTGACCTTGGTGCCAGGGAAGGTTATGGAGCAGATCATCCTGAGTGCCATCACATGGCACGTACAGGACAACCAAGTGATCGGGCCCGGTCAGCATGGGTTCATGAAAGGCATGTCCTGCTTGACTAACCTGATCTCCTTCTGTGACGAGGTTACCAGTTAAGTGGATGAGGGAAAGGCTGTGGGTGTTGTCTACCCAGACCTGAGTAAAGCCTTCGGCACAGTTTCCCACAGCATTCCCCTGGAGAAGCTGGCTGTTCATGGCTTGGATGGTCACATGCTTCACTGGGTCAAAAACTGGAAGGTCGGGCCCAAAGAGTGGTGGCGAATGGAATTAAATCCAGCTGGCAGCCGGTCACAAGTGGTGTTCCCGAGGGCTCAGTACTGTTCAGTATCTTTATCAACGACCTGGCTGAGGGGATCAAGTGCACCCTCAGTAAGTTTGCAGATGACACCAAGTTGGGTGGGAGTGTTGATCTGCTTGAGGACAGGATGGCCCTACAGAGGGATCTGGACAGGCTGGATTGATGGCATGAGGCCAGTGGGATAAGGTTCAACACGGCCAAGTGCTGGGTCCTGCACTTGGGTCACAACAACCCCAGGCAGCGCTACAGGCTTGGGGAAGAGTGGCTGGAAAGCTGCCCCGCGGAAAAGGACCTGGGGTGTTGGTCGACAGGCGGTTGAATATGAGCCTGCAGTGTGCCCAGGTGGCCAAGAAGGCCAGCAGCATCCTGGCTCGTATCAGGAATAGTGTGGCCAGCAGGACTAGGGAAGTGATCGTCCCCTGGTACTCAGCACTGGTGAGGCCCCACCTCAAACACTGTGTTCAGTTTTGGGCCCCTCACTGAAAGAAAGACATTGAGGTGCTGGAGCGTGTCCAGAGAAGGACAGCGGAGCTGGTGAGGGGTCTGGAGAACAAGTGCTGTGAGGAGCAGCTGAGGGAACTGGGGTTGCTCAGCCTGCAGAAGAGGAGGCTGAGGGGAGACCTTCTCCCTCTCTACAACTACCTGAAAGGAGGGTGTACTGAGGTGAGGGTTGGTTTCTTCTCACAAGCAACAAGTGATAGGATGACAGGAAGTGACTTCCAAGTTGTGCCAGGGGAGGTTTAGATTGGATATTAGGAAAAACTTCTTTACGGAAAGGGTTATCAAGCATTGGAACAGGCTGCCCAGGGAAGTGGACGGAAGTCACTGTCCCTGGAGGTGTTTAAAAGACATGTAGATGTGGTACTAATGGACATGGTTTAGTGGTGGTTTTGGCAGTGTTAGGTTGATGGATGGACTAGATGATCTTAAGGGTCTTTTCCAGCCTAGATGATTGTATGATTCTAAACCTGTGAAGTGATTTGTAAAGGATTGTGAGAGCTGGACTTTCAGGAAGGCCACTGAAACCAGTAGGCATGAGCTAACTATGTAATGTAAGAAAAGCATAAATGAAAGAAACCCTAAGAATGTATAGACTGTAAACTTGTATACCCTGGAAACACCAACCAAATTCAAATGGCAAAAGAGCATGAATCACCAAAGCCCTGATGGCACTGGGGCTGCTCATCCAGAAGCTGTATGGTCTGGGTGGTCTGAGCTCCATGGTCCCTGCAGGGGAGGACTGCCTCCAGGGCCTCGGGGGCTGCATGCTTTTTCCTGCTTTCCTCTTGGTTGTCCTGTCTGGTAGTGCATATTGTGCTGTTTGAACGTGCCTTCCTCTTTTCTTGCCAGGGAATGGCTTTTACACTTGAAGAGAGGCTGCAGCTGGGAATTCATGGCCTCCTTCCTCCTTGCTTCTTGAGCCAAGACGTTCAAGTCCTCCGTGTGATGAAAAACTATGAGAACAAATCTAGTGATCTAGACAAGTATGTTAAAACATCTTTTTTCCTCCTCCCTCCCCCTTTAATTTTCAGTCCTTTAAAGCCCGCAGACTTGACGATCGTGCTTGGAGGCACACAGGTTAGCGCACAGGTTTCCCTCAGAGTCACTTTTTTCCAACTGTCCTACTCTCCAGCACCAGGAGTGTTTATTCTGGCCTCTCTACCTTCACCTCAGTTATGTGCCATCCCAGTCCCAGAATAGCACTGGCACTGCTTTTTTCTACCACCACATTGCTGGAGAGCTCTGGTGTTGGCCTGGCAATTCGCTGTACTTGGGTACAAGTGCACGACGAAAAGGCAGCCCCTGCCCCGGAGCGCTGGAGGTAGAGTGGACATATGTACTGTGTGCTTGTCCATATATTCACTAAAATACTGGGTGGAAGAACAGGAAGAACCTGCCAACTGGTAGGAAAAAAAAGTTAAAAAAGCCAGGAGCGATGATATATATTTACTAATCTTTCCGTTCCTGAGCTTCCATTGAATCCAGTATTCATCATGGTTACTGATGGAAGATGGTGTGTGACTCCTGTCGTGATGGACGGTAGGGTTTGCATCTCCATCTTTCTCAGCTGCCGTTGATCCGGGGGCTGAGGCAGCAGGGCTCTTTCCCCAAAGAGCAATTGTGTTGGCTTTTCTGTGTCACAAATGCCCATGTTGATCTTGCGGGTGATATATTGTTGGCAGCGTATGATGCCTTTTTGAAGCCACGCTACAAGATTGGATGCTGAACACAAAAAGGAGTTTGTCATTATGTTCGTCCAAGTTGCTCAGGCAGAAAATCATTTGCAATCCCTCTTTATGAGTTTTTCATTTTTCGGGTCTCAAATTGACAAATTCAATCTTAGCCAATGAAGCATTTTCAAGAAAGAAAAATGTTTGGAGAAATGTAATGTATTCTAAGTCACTAAGTGGTCATATAAACCCAATGATGCACGTGTGAGTTTGGACAACACTAAGAATACAAAGGTGATTTAACATTTTCATTTTCTACATTAATGGTTTTGTCTTTTTTTTTCAAAGATGGAATTTAACTGTCTTTCTGGGTTTAGTGATTAAGTAACAGAAAATGCAGGACGATGGAGAGAGGGGTTTAGTGGAAATATTTTAGGAAAGACAGTGCTTTGAAATGTGCATATTAACATTTGTGTATATGCATATTTTATCTTCTAGATTCCATAATAAATTTTGACAACAAATACGATGTCCCGCTCTGTCCCAGGTAGCCCTGAAGTCTACTTTTAACCTTGTCCATTGCAGCTGTTTCTAATGCGAATTCCCAAATTCTGAGGGTTTGCATGGGTCTGACTTCCAGCTCTGCCGAGTCTTCGTGAGCTGTCAGTGAGGATGGCGGAGCCCGGCAGGTCCTCTGGGAAATTTTACTCCAAGTGTCTTCTTACGATGTAGGACTGAGGAGTGTTGGGGCTTGGGAGAACCGAGTACATACTGAGCAAGCCAGCTACTGCTTTTTATGAAACTGCCAACGTCCGTAAACACTGATAGATATCTATTTCATTTTACTTTTAAGGTACATTGTTCTTATGACATTACAAGACAGGAATGAGAAGCTGTTTTATCGAGTGCTGACCTCTGACATCGAGAGATTCATGCCCATTGTTTACACCCCAACGGTCGGCCTGGCTTGTCAGCAGTACGGTTTGGCTTTCAGGAGACCACGGTGAGTGAAGGGACCGTTCTTGCCCCTTTTTTTTACTTCCCCGTGAATGTTTCTTTTGTACCGACAGTCCATCTTTATGTGGGTGGCCCGAAATGTCTAAAACTCGATCCCTCATCAAGAGATGCACCAGCAAGCAGCTTTATGTGTGTACATTTGATGATGAGCCGGGGAGTCGAGAATAGCTCTGCCTCCTGCCTATAAGCAGAGAACAGAGTGGTTTTGTTCTCCAGCAGTACTGTACACTCCGTGCAGCTGAGCTCCAAGCGCCTCTCTGAACGTAGGGCTGCAGCCCTCCCCATCCGCCCTCTCAGGAGCGCTCAGTGCCTTCTGCCGTGCTGGCATTTGTTTGTTGGATTCGGGATACATTGTGCTGATTTGGAACTTTTGTACGCGCTTCCACAAACTGCCCCGCAAGAATCTTTTTCATAGGAGGCGACGCTCTGCATCAGTGCCTTCCTCCCTGCTCTGTGTAAATTCATGCAACATTAAACACTGTGTACCGTGTTGGAAGGCCCCGTTCCGCATAATTCTTTTTAATGATTAATGTTTAGATAAAGCCCTCATTAGCATTCCGAAATACATTTTAGTCCTAGCCTGAAAATTCAGTGGTAAGGTTCAGTTTTCTTTGCAAGCTTTTTATTTTTTATGTCCATGAAATGTGCCAGCAGGCAGATAAAAACTTTAGCTTCTGCTAGAGAAATATGCAAAGTAAAGGAATGGAACGATTCTGGTTTAAAAGCATTCCACAAGCATGGGGTTTAGCTGCAGTTTCAGCTGAGAGTGGTGCGATAGATGGGGAGACTGAGGCAGTTCTACTCACTGGCTCAAGGTCACAGTGGGGACCTTAAGGCAGACCTCGAAGATGTAAGGGCTGTGTAGACAGATAATAAATAACATTATGGATAAGATTATCTTGGCAAACACACTTGCATTCTCTTTGTCAGCCAAATTTCTAGTAAAGCCACCGATTCCTTCACATGAGCTGCTCCTCAGGATTGTTTTTTGGCTTGTGTCTATCCCTTGGTAATTGTGTTCTGTTCCCTGATACCCAACTTCTACACCTGCTGGGCTGTGGTGAAGTCAATCATCTAGTCAAGCTTTGATCCCCTCCTCCTCCTCAGGGCCTATGAGGAAACCAGAGAAGGAATTGTCCTCGGTCCAGGGGAGGACACTTACTTCTTCTGGGCAGGAGTAAAAGGTAGCAGAGATAGGAGAGCCCAGACTCTGTCTCCGGGTGCTGAGCTGCGAGCACTGTCCGGCAGGGAAGAGCACGCTACCGGTTCTCAACTAATCAAGATTCACAGCAGCAATTGCTGCTGTGCAGCCACTGTGTCTCTGCCTTCAGTCTGCCCTTACCTTGCAAGAAGTTAATATTTGGGAGCTTTGCTTCTTTTATTTTCCATCCCTGATGTTATCCTCAGGAAAGCAGGGCTTTCTTTCCCTATAGTAGACTCTTTCTGCTGTTGTTGCTGTTGGAGAATTCCCCTTCCTGTAATTCACTTCTTTCTCACGTTTTAAACCCACCAATGTGGTAAGAACATCTGTTCTCACAGTCTGACAGCTTTGCTGCTGAACTTGGCTTTGGAGCTGTTCTGGATCCCAGCTGGTGGCTTCCACAGGAAAGGGCAAACTGTCATGCCCTTGGTACACTGGATTTCCTATGGCGGGGAGTTTGTTTCCCTGAAGGTGTAGAGTGAATTTCAGCCTAGCCTCAGATTTGGTTTTAATCAAGGTTGGGTTAGCAAAAGGGTGTTTTTGTTGCAAAAAGAAAAGAGCTATTATATCACATACAGTGATGAGATGAAAATGAGACACATTCATATGTGCTTTTTTTGTCAATCTGACTCTTATTGCCTTGCAGTACATATTTTGTCTTCTGGAACATGTTATGTACATCAGGAGCTGGCCTGCAAGACACTTAGGTCAGGGTAGGATTGCCAACACTTTCTGCTAAAATCATTGGGAGCTCAGGAATTAAGATCTAAATTTGAATTTCTGCCTCTTACCATGTTTGTTATCCTAAGTCGCACTGGCAGCCTGAAAAGCTGATTCTTCTAACCTAATTTTATTTGTATCTGAAGGTTTTTAAAATGAAGTGACAGCCATGTAAATATATTTCACTGTTGTTTTAGGAAGAACATAGCACCTAGAACTGGAGAGGATGTCTGAGCCATTCACTTTTGCTCTGCTGTCACAGGGAGCCCTATAATATAATCCTATTCATTAACTGATTATCTTTTATTTTAAAGCTGCAATAAAGCTGCCTTACATAGCCCATTTCTGTACTTAACTCTGATATAAGCAGCAAGTGGTTTTCTGCTAGTACATAACCTAAATGTTCTTTGCCAGTGTTATCCTCTCTACAGTAGCTTTTCCATGGTAGAAGACTGGGATCATGTTCTGCCTGCTGGTTTTCTCGCCTGTAGTTCTTGCTGTTCCATACAGGTTGTCCCACTCTGGAGTCTCCTGTTTGGCTACATTTCTTCTGAAATGCACCGCTGAAGAGTGAGCACCGCTTCACCGGGGAGGACGGGCAGTGACAAGGAGACTGGAGCAGTTAGATTTCAGCTTTTGCTATCGTGTCCCAGTGTGCCCTCGCCTTTTTTGGCGTTATCTGAGCGGTCTGGTCACTGTAATGCATTTTGTCAGCTTCTCCCTTTTCTTTGACACGATTACCCCACCAGATATGTGCCACTCCGTAATTGTGCTCAGCGTTCCTCCTCGCTACGTATCCTGCTGTGAACTCTGTCTGGTCGGTTTGGGCTCATCTCTCCAGGGAATCAAAGTCTTTCTAAATCTGTCCTCTGGAGTGCCATGCCTCCCAGCCCGGCTCTGTGGGCAACAGGGAAGCGCTTTGAATGTTTGCTGCAGAAATTACCTTTTCATCCAAACTGTCACACTTCATACTATTGATCAGGCGAGGGAGATATCTGAGTTTTAAAACCACGTGGTGCTCCACCGTGGATGGATACGCACATACAGCACAGCTTACAGTAAGGAGGGAAGTCTACAGAATATTAGACGGTCTTTCTGCAGCCACAGCAGCAGCAATTAGTGACCTCTGGACACAATAAACTTCTTCCCCGTGTTGAGATCTTTCTCACCCCCATTAGTGCTTGGCTTTATATTTGAAGGTTGAGCCTGGAAAAATTAAAGCACAAGTAACTTGCTTACAAAGCAACTCTTGTACAAGAGCATCTGAAAATAGTCCTATGAGGTCCAGCAGGGCTTCTCTCATCAGAATGCATTTATCAGTGTTCGCATGGCTGCAGATTTTGTTTGCCAGATTCTGCTGTCGTAATTGCAGGACTCGATGCCTGTTTTACCCTTCCTGGTCTCTGCGTACAAAATCTTAAGGGTGGAATTTTTACCTGTGCTTCTATGGGGCTGGTGTCCGGAGTTCTCCTCCCAGGTCAGGGCTCCGGCATCCTCTCTGCCAGCAGATTTATCTGCTCCAAACGGGATCAGACCTCTGCTGTTCTGTCCTTCCGAAAATCTACACAACCAGCAGTCTTAAAACACAGGTTTTCTCTGTTTACCCCTAGAAAAGAGCTACTGGGGAAAAAAAAGACTTGCAAACATGCAACTCTTGGCATGCTCATCTATGATGCCCGTAGTCTCCCTGCTTCTGCTGGTGCGCCAGGCAGAGTTCCTGTGCCCCAGCAGGTTCCTGTCTCTTCCCCAAACTCCTACTGCCTTTCTCTTCAGGAGTTGCTTTAAATCCTCCGAGCAGGCTTTTCTTTTTCTGTGGCCTCAGACTTTTTTCCTATGTGCTGAAAAATCAGTTTTTTAGAACAGCTGTAAGGGAGGTAGAACCATCAAATTATGAAAAAACAGCATTCTGGCAGTGTCCCCTAAGAGAGCTGAAGTTTTTGCTGGAAGGTGTCTATGTTGAATAACATTTTTCCTATCTTGTTTTCCAGACAGCTCCCTGCTGAGTTACCAATATTTGTTTATTCAAAGTCATGCGATAAGCATTAAAATCCTCAGGCGAAAGTACAGTGTCATTTTGTATTTTTAAAATATTAAAAAAAAAAGATATTATTGTATAATCTGTAAGTACAGGTTGAAGTACCGAGCAATTTCACCTCTGTCACAATTACGAGGTCAAAATCTCAGTATTCAGTGATCAGACCATGTTAAATAAGCACAAGAGAAGAGCAACTGCGTCCGAAGAGAAGTCTTGTTAGCCACGGACCCTGTCTGCAGCAGCGGCTGGTAGCAAGTACCTCAGGAGGAGAATAAGACTAGGGTAGGCAAATATGGTCACTTTTGGGGAGCTTCTGAGGTTATGCTCCTCCATACTTTGTATCTCGGGGTCTGGCGGCTGTAGTTTTGTTAGAAAAAAATCTGCTGCCACATTTGTCTTCACACGTTCTGGAACGACTGTGAGGGGACCCAGATGTATTCACATTGCCAAGACCAAAGTATATTGCCGGAATAGTGTCCCAAGGTGACGTGGTTTGAATCGTGTATAGCTGTGCTTACTGATGCTCAAGGGTGGCCCGAATTTAAAGGAGATTTCTTGCAGAGTTGTACAGCTTGAGATCCTATGACTGAAATACACAGCTTTGCAGTCTGTCTCCTGCAATCCATTCCTGGTTATTCACTCCTCCTTTCCACCATCCCTGTGCCTGCACAGATGTCCATGCGTCTGTGCAATGATCTGGTCTAGGAATAAATGTAGGTAGATCCAAGTCTTTTTTTGAGCCAAACTAGCAGTAATCTGGATAGCCAGTTCACCACCAGCTACAAGAGTTGTGCTGACATGGTGAAAGGGTTGTGCAGAAGCAGGAGCAAGCTGCTGAAGGCATGGGGAGGACAGCTTTGCTTACGTTCCACAGCAGTGGTGACAGAATTGTAGCTTCAAGCAAAGGGTACCTGAGGTACTAAAGAACATGGGCCTTGGAAGTGTTTGCTTTTCAAAGCCTGGGGATCCTTTATCACAGAATCACAGAGGTTGGAAGGGACCTCTGGAGATCATCTGGTCCAACCCCCCTGCCAGAGCAGGTCCACCTACAGCAGGTTGCACAGGATGGCATCCAGGTGGGTTTGGAATGTCTCAAGAGTCGGAGACTCCACCAGCTCTCTGGGCAGCCTGTGCCAGTGCTCTGCCACCCTCAAAGGAAAGAAGTTGGGATGGAACTTCCTATGTTCAAGTTTGTGCCCATTCCCTCTTGTCCTGTCACTGGGCACCACTGAAAAAAGCCTGGCCCCCTCCTCCCGGCACCCTCCCTTTAAGTATTTGTAAACGTTTTTGAGATTCCCCCCTCAGTCTTCTCCAGGCTAAAAAGACCCAACTCCCTCAGCCTTTCCTCATAAGAAAGATGCTCCAGCCCCCTGATCATCTTTGTAGCCCTTCGCTGTCCCCTCTCCAGCAGTTCCCTGTCGTTCTTAAACTGGGGAGCCCAGAACTGGACACAGCATGCCAGATGGGGCCTCACCAGGGCAGAGTAGAAGGGGAGGGTGACCTCCCTCGACCTGCTGGCCACACTTGATGCACTCCAGGATGCCATTGGCCTTCTTGGCCACAAGGGCACATTGCTGGCTCATGGTCAAGTTGTCCACCAGGACTCCCAGGTCCCTCTCTGCAGAGCTGCTTTCCAGCAGGTCAGCCCCCAACCTGTGCTGGTGCAGGGGGTTATTCCTCCCCAGGTGCAAGACCCTACACCTGCCTTTGTTGAATTTCATATGGTTTCTCTCCACCCGAATCTCCAGCCTGTCCAGGTCAATCATCAGAAGGTCATCCTCATCAGAAGTTTGGTAGGGGGAAGGAATGACATGTAACAGAGCAGGGCTTGCAACTTTCTGGGACACTAAATGAGGGAAGGAGGAATTTTTATTCTTTGATCTCTTTAATAGAAAGAGTTGCCATTATCTTAGGAAATGCTTTCAGCAGCCCTAAAAGCTTTGAAACTGTGATTGAGAGTCCTTTTTGCTTTACAGTGAAGATACAAAGTCTTCTATGAAGAAAAGTGCATAGCGGTATGGGGATCTTTTTTCCTTTTTTGTTTTTTTTCCCAGTATAAAGTGTACTTAATGAATATTATGGGGTCCTTATGCAGCACAGGACAGAACGTGTGCAGTGTTCCATTTAAAAGGTATTTTTTAAGCTGGAGGATCTCTTTTAATTGTGACAGTATCTTTGGATGGATACTTTATACTTTTTCACAAAGAGAAAGCAGAGAGGGAACTTAGGTCATGGAATCAGGGTTTTATAGATTTTTGGTAGTGAGGGATAGTCTATTGCAGCAGCATAAGGCCACAGTCTCTCAAGACACTGGGTAATTCATGAGCATACCGGTATTTGAAAGTATAGAGTTGTCAGCTGCTCTGCAAAAGCTTTTGGTACCCCCTGAGAGCAGGACTGGAGCAGGTTGGTGCCCCACTATTGGAGGAAAAAACTTGCTTAAGTTCACTCTTCTTTTCTGGAGACATAAATATCCTTGAGGAATGATGGCAGAACAATGCGAAACATGTTGGGGTGAAGCTGAACCTGGAGAATGAAAGCTAACAGGATGCAGATGGTGTGAAAATCAAGTCTGACAGAATAATGAGCTGTGTCTCTGATGAAAAATGAGCAAGTGAAACATCGGTCAATCTAAAGAATTGTCTTGTCAACAGATCTGACTCTGCTGAGGCTTTTTCTTTAATGGTGTTGCACAGTCTGAGCATCAGAAGAGAAAGTAACCTGCTGTTTCTAGACTCTTTAAGCCCAAACCAAATGGAAATTAGAACAAAGATCCCTAACCACAGAATTGTCTGCTCTCCTTCTTCTATAAAACAATGGAGACCAAAAGTCAGTGGGAACACTGGGTTTGGATTATTGTCCTGAAAATTGTACTTTGAAACCCTTTAGGGTTTTGTCTCCTGGCAGAAATACTGATTATTATAACTCCTCTTGTTGCCACCAGCTGAGTTCATCCTTCTTCCAGAAGGAGCTGAAGTCAGTGTTGGTGAATGTGTTTAATGATCTACGTTTAGGTAACATCACCACGAGCAGACTGGTCTTGTGACAGACTGAAGGGGGGGATCTGTGCAAAGTGTCATGGGGACAGTGCGTAGTCAGGAGGCCCTGAACACATTGCTAGATGATGTAGGTGGGACATAGTCATAGAATGATTTGGGTGGGAAAGGACATTTAAAGGTCATCTAGTCCACCCCCCCTGCATCTTCAACTGGATCAGGTCGCTCAGAGCCCCGTCCAACCTGACCTTGAATGTTTCCAGGGATGGAGTATCTTCTACCTCTCTGGGCAACCTGTGCCAGTGTCTCACCACCTTCATCGTAAAAAATGTTGTTCTCAGATCTGGTCTTAGTTATGGGGCCAGCTTATGGCACGAGGAGGAAAAGACCATGGCTGGTGAGAGGGAAGCAGTTAGTGCAGAGGGAGCCCAGGGCTGCTGAGAACGGCTCAGCCTGTCTAGAAACCTCTGCTGAGATGTGGCTGTCATGGTTTGGGCTGGATTGGCTCACACGGGCAGAGCAACAAATGGTCCCTCTGTCCTGCAGAGCAGCAGAGAGAAAAAGAGAGACTACTTCACTAGGAACTAAACTACTTTAATGAAATAGAAAAAAAAAAGAATAAAAAGAAAATAATTAAATATATACAAAACTGCATGAAGCTCCCAGGACGTCAGTCACGTCACCAGCAGGCACTGGGGAAGTCCCAGACTGGACTCAGTGACAGACAAGAACTGCGTTCCAGATCTGGATTCAAGAACACACGGATCGGGGTCAAAGGGAGACAAACAGACAGCATCCTCCTCGGACGCCGGCCATTGAAGAACGAGGCTGAGCCTTTGGTCCCTCAGCTTTTATACTGGGCATGAGGCAGATGGGGTGGAACACCCTGTTGGTCAGTTTGGGGTCACCTGTCCTGTCCGCTCCTCCCCGCAGGTGTGACCCCTCTACGATTTTCTGCTTCCCACCCTCCAGCGGGGCAAATACCAAAGTTGGCTGCCCTTGGGTGTGACAGTACTAAGGATAAGGAAGAGCCTCTCTGCATCCCATTCCTTGGCATCAGCTATAAATATGGGTCTTATCACTCTGGGAGCGACACTGTTGGGATGGACACTGTTGGGGCTGCGAGGCTGTACCAGAGTTATTGAATTGGGCTGGGAGTGGAAAAGGACTTAGATTCCTTTTCTCCTTAGAAGAACAGTCAGTGCTCCTCCTATATCTCCAGCCTTCTTTCTCTCCCTCTGTTACGTTATCTGAGTGAAATGTACATGCGATGGCTTGAACACTCAAGAGAAACTTCCATGGGCACGAGGTAAAATTTCAGGCCCACTGAAGTTAACAGCAAAGTCTCACATTAATTTGTGAAGGTCAGTCTTTCCTCTGCTGCCAGAAGAGATTTAGATTTAAGTCTGTTGAAATTCCCTGATTTAAGAGGAGAAGCTCAAAGGAAGAGGTGGGGTTGGCCAAAAGAAAGAGGTTGACCTGGTGAAGGAAATTCAAGAGGATGTGTTCGCATTTAAACTGGCATAAATCTGTGCTGCTGCCACAAGGAACAACCCCACCTTAAACACAAAATGCCAAAGACAGGGAGGAAGGAGGAGAATTATTTAGAATAATGAATACCAGGATGTAAATTGCAGGGGAAATAACACCAGCTATCATGAAAACCTTGGACAGCATTATCCATTGGGCTGTGAGACAGCCTCCTATGGACTCCACATCGTGATTTGGGGATATTTTTTATGCAGAGCAATCCTCTTTTATGACTGTTTGGTTTATGGAATATTTATATTAAGAAATAATATCTTTTCATTATATGATTTATATTGACTTTTCTATGCCAGTGCAGAGTAGCTGTGAGATGCAGTCTCATGTTGCTGTGTGATGGATGTGTCAGAGCTAGCAAGGACCTTTATCCTCCAATAACAGGGCATCTGTTTCTGAAAGAGAAGGGAAGGGAAGGGAAGGGAAGGGAAGGGTAGAAAAGTTTGAATTGAAATAAGCAAACAAGTACTTAAAAGATGGCAGGATNGGAAGGGAAGGGAAGGGAAGGGAAAGGAAGGGAAGGGAAAGGAAGGGAAGGGGAGAAGGGAAGGGAAGGGAAGGGAAGGGAAGAGGAATCAATAGGCAGCATGAAGAGCTGGTTTGCATTTGCCAAAGACTTTCCCAACAGCTCTGCACAGAGTGAGGGCTTCTGTGCTTTGCTACTGTAATTCTTACCTTTCTTGGGTTTTGCTCTGGTTTGGGTTTTTTCCTCTGGAGAACTCTGTGTCCAGATACACCGTTCAAACATTTTGGCAAGGCAAGCCACACACATCTTCAGTACACGATTGTGGAAGACCTGCTGTAAAAGGTGCTGATATTTTCTGCATTTGCTGCAAATTATGGCAAAAGTTAAACATTTTTCTTAGGTGGATGGACTGAGACAGAATACGCCAGGTTAGATTTAATTTGTCTGAAAGCTGGTTGCTCTGGTATTGTCAAAATATTTCTTTTCTTTGTCAAACTTCGGCCTAATTCTGTGTTCGTTCTCGAGGCTCCCAGCAGCGCACTAAAAGTGAAGGTGTGGGTCTTGGAAGAATTTGCACAGCACAGGAAGGAAATATAATCAGGGTAGGACTTAATTCAACTTCCCAGGGATTTTTGATCCCACCTTAACTTCTGTACTATCAAGTAAAACAGAATACGTTATGTGCTTAGCAGTGAAAACAGGTAAGAGTTCCTTGATCAACATGACTGAGCAACAGCGCTGATTGCCCATCTCAACAGGTTTCTCTTGGCAAGCCTGTAATCTTCCAGTTACAGAGATAGTGCTAGGATCCATCACACAGGACTGTCGTGGTTTGGGCTGGATTGGCTCACACGGGCAGAGCAACAAATGGTCCCTCTGTCCTGCAGAGCAGCAGAGAGAAAAAGAGAGACTACTTCACTAGGAACTAAACTACTTTAATGAAGTAGAAAAAAAAAAAGAATAAAAAGAAAATAATTAAATATATACAAAACTGTATGAAGCTCCCAGGACGTCAATCACGTCACCAGCAGGCACTGGGGAAGTCCCAGACTGGACTCAGTGACAGACAAGAACTGCGTTCCAGATCTGGATTCAAGAACACACGGATCGGGGTCAAAGGCAGACAAACAGATAGCATCCTCCTCGGACGCCGGCCATTGAAGAACGAGGCTGAGCCTTTGGTCCCTCAGCTTTTATACTGGGCATGAGGCAGATGGGGTGGAACACCCTGTTGGTCAGTTTGGGGTCACCTGTCCTGTCCGCTCCTCCCCGCAGGTGCCACCCCTCTACACTTTTCTGCTTCCCACCCTCCAACGGGGCAAATACCAAAGTTGGCTGCCCTTGGGTGTGACAGCACTAAGGATAAGGAAGAGCCTCTCTGCATCCCATTCCTTGGCATCAGCTATAAACATGGGTCTTATCACTCTAGGAGCAAACAGTTTTCTTGACAAGAGGCTGTTAACTGCAGCAGTTAGAAGAGGCCTAGTTAGAAAGTAGAGTTACTGAACAAAATTGGTCCCATCTTACCTCAAACCAGGACAAGGACTAAGCCTCCAGAAAGGCAGAGAAAAATAAGAGCTGAGCCAGATTTTCCTACACTTAAAGTTGTTTTTGAATGGAAGACTTCAAGCCCCTTGAGCATGCTGAGCTTAAATGCAGCAAAGGATACTGAATATGGGAAATGCCCACACTCGCTGGTTGGTGGGGAGCCTGATTGGTGGGATCTTACATCTCATCTCAGAACCTGGTCTTTACCTGGGTACACCTGTGTATTTACAGGTGGGTGGCAGCGTAGTTATGAACAGCCTGGTTTCTCCCTCTCCCTCCAGCACACCAGCAAGAAGGGAGCTCTGGGTGCAGGAGAGATCCCACTCTGCAGACCTGCTTGGCTCTTACCCAGCCCTTGGCTCTGGCGGCTCAATCCATATGTAGATCTTCTCTGAGCTCTTCTTAAACACACCAGTGTTGAAACACCACTGCTGAAAAGGACACGGGAAAAAAAGTGTTTCTGAAGTTTGAAATACACACAGGATTTAACCGCTGAATTATGCTATAAGATGACAACTCCGTGGGCGCCTACAAGAAAGGTGGAGGGGGACTTTTTACAAGGGCATGTAGTGATAGGACAAGAGGTAATGGCTTCAAACTGGAAGAGGGGAGATTCAGCATAGATATTAGGAAGAAATTTTTCACTCTGAGGGTGGTGAGACACTGGAACAGGTTGCCCAGGGAAGCTGTGGAGGCCCCATCCCTGGAAGTGTTCAAGGGCGGGTTGGATGGGGCTTTGAGCAACCTGGTCTAGTGGAAGGTGTCCCTGCCCATGGCAGGGGGGTTGGAACGAGATGGTCTTTAAGGTCCCTTCCAACCTAAACCGTTCTAGGATTCTATGAAACCCTTCTGTCCTGAGAATCCATCAGGGCCAAGTGGCTCGTGACAAGACAAAAGCAATGTGAGTCTGTTGGGCTCCCTTAATCCTTCACTATGGACAGCAGAGGTTCACTGGGCACCTGATGCCAACCCTCTGCATTTTCACATTGCTGCATCATGACCACTATCAGTAGTTACTGCACTGGTCTTTCTCGATCGGCCCTCCATGGGAAGGAAGAGAGGGCTATTTATTCTTTAGGCTGCTTCCTGACTAGCAGAATCAATGAATCTAGCATTCCTCCCGATTTCTGTCCACTGGCCACTCACACATCCCCTTTGCAAGACCTTCTGTTCCCTTCTACATCCCTTTCATCCTTTCTCCATATCCACCTGTGCTCCACCATAGCCACCCACACAATCTCATGCATCTCCCCTTCCCTCTTCTCTTCTTCAGGGAGCAGCAGGCACAGCTCTGGGTGCTCTGCTCGCTGTCCCCTCTGGTTCCCACCTGTGCATATTTGATCCTGCCCCATAACCGTTCCCTTTTTTCATTTGGTTTCCTCTATGGTCACTGTTTTCCTCCTTTTCTCTACCTTCTGCTTAGTCCTGCAGCCCAGGAAGGCTTTGAGGCTTTGCTAGGGCTGGGCTGGTGAGGGCTCAGGAGGATCTAGGTGTGAAGCAGGACATGGTGTGTCTAGCTGGGAGCTATCTTTTTGGTCAGCTGTCAGAATCGCTGTCAGAGGAACGCCTATGTTCCCCTGCACAGAGTGGTGGGGACATGAACCTCATTATGTTTTCCCTTCATATCAAAAGTGATTTCCATAAAAGTGTGCAGGAACGCACTTTGAGACCTTTGCCTTTCTGATAAATTTGCTTGAAGTGAACTAGCAGGTAAGAGGGGACACAGAGTGGTTGTATACACTCCCTTTTCCTGGAAAAAAACATTCTGCTAAAAGCAGTGCTGAGTGTTAACAACTTGGCAGACCAGGAGATGGATCTGAAAGCTTTGCTTTGGGTTCTGATCTGAACCTTCCTGCTGTGGCAGGAGGTTGGACTGTGCCAAAGAACTGGGAGGGCTGCAGCTTCCACTGCAGCCTTCGGGTGTTGCTGCCTGCGTTTGGGAGCCGTCACCTGGATGTGCTCATTGAAATCTCCCCGTTCCTGGTCTTTGGCAGCTTCCTACAGCTTAGCTGCTTGCCATCCCTTAGGATCATGGAGGTTTCCTTGGGTGGATTTGGGGGGTTGGTGTGAGTAGTGAATCTTTCGTTATTGTGCCTTGTGCCTTGGAGCCTGCATCTTCTGACTCCCACGCTGAATTTTGGTTTTCCTGCCATTTATAAACTACATGATGACAACTTTAAGGACATTTATAATATTAATGCAATCATTCATCTTACAGATTATTTGAAATTAAATCTCTTACCATAGTTAAATTATAGGGCCGTGCCTTATAAGTGTCTGTAAATATTTCATTAATAGTTGATTGTGCTTGGCTTCTATTATTTTTTCATCAGTACCTCAGAAGAGTACTGTTCAGCGTTCTACAATTTACAAAGAAAATTATCTAAAACAACAGAAAGTTCTTGGCTTTTATTATAAACAAATCTGTAAAAATCGCTGATGGATTACCACGGAGGTTTTGTCCAATTTGATGATTAATTGTACTGTATTTAGACAAATCAGTGCATGCTAGCACATACTTTCTCTCCAAAGCCTGTAGCCCACAGGCATTTCTAATCTCAAGCTCCCTAAAAGAGCCAAGCAATTTCAAAGTTTATTTTGTTGTTCTGAAGACTCTTATCCTGTTCTGGCAGAGACCTGAACCAAAAAAATCAACAATAGGGGCGCAGCTGGTGGAAATGTCTCTCGAGGCTCGTATTGCTCAACCTGTCGATTTTGTATATGAGTCTTGAAAGTGTAAATAAATAAAACCAAATGTAGGGCTTTACTGTAACCACATTTTACTGCATCTCTAGCACAGGCTAGCTTTGAATCCAGAGTGGGTCCTCCAGCCTGTTCTTCTGGCTCAGCAGCGACAATTCGCCGGGGTTAGCGTGCAATGAAAGCCAAGGTCATCAGCTGATCCCTGCCTCATGTGTGTCCCTGCTGCAGCCGTGGACAACCCAAATACCTCCCAGTCATCTGGGCTTGGGGCGGAATTCAACCA
This sequence comes from Chionis minor, assembly GCA_013398295.1. NCBI lineage: Eukaryota > Metazoa > Chordata > Aves > Charadriiformes > Chionidae > Chionis > Chionis minor. The sequence goes on from VZSF01004986.1 coordinate 251,491, forward strand.
AACCCCAAACTGCACAGAGCGGCGTGCGGCAGCAGTCAGCATCCTTCCAGAGTGACAAGCTAACTTGTCTTTTTCTTCCCTGAGCTTGAAGGTAATTTTGCCAGGGGAGACTCAGCGTTACTCTGAGGCAGTCTTGCTCAAAGGTTCCTCAGACCATCCTGCCTTTCCGTAAGGCAACGGCTGGGATCGCTGCGGAAGCTCAGCTTGTGCCGTGCCCATCAGAGCCCTCTCCTGGGCAACCGCGGATCTCAGTGTAGGGTCCTGACCACTGTTGCACAACTTTTTCCTCATTGTTCAACAACGGCCTCATGAAGGCTCAGATGGTGGCTGAGATCTGGCTCATTTCTTTTATTTGCTGCTTTTTTAAGCACTTTTATTTGTTGCTTTTTTAAGCAATGGCTTCCCATGGACTTCCTACCCATTCTGAAGGAAGTCCAGGCCCTATTAAGTCAAAACACGCAAAGGCTTTTATGTGGGCAGGATTTCATCACTTCAGGTTGTGAGTGGAGATGCTTAACCTTTGTCCTGAGCATTTCTGTTGTGAGAATGAGCCTTTCCTGTCCGGATGAAAACATTGACTCATGATGCCTGCCTGTCTGATATAAGTATTGTGAATATGTTCGTTTTCTTGATGCCAGCCCACCCAGTAGTCTCTAATTGTCTCCTCACTTGTGGAACAAGTTCCCCTTATAGCACAAAGACTAACAGTTAATGAGTGGAAAGAAAATTAAATCAAAGCCTGGGTTTTGTTGCCATATTCATGGCTTATTCTTGTAATTCATTGCACACTGATTGTGTGTGTAGCACACACACGAGGAGCCAGACTCCTTGCAAGCGCCCATTCTTGTGTTGGATGACAAGCAGTGTGAGAGACCATTTAATCTACTATTTTAATCTGCTTCTGTTCATCAGTCCCTCTTCTCAGGAACAAGTAATTACCTAAGGCAAAGACTGGTAGCCCATTAAAGAAGACATCTCTGATGTTTCTTTTCTGAGATCCAGTAAGCAGGACAGATGGACTGATGTGCTGAAAGCCTGTGGAACTTGAAGTTCAGTTTTTTGCATTCTTCATGCTTTATACCAAACACTAATGTATTGGGTTTGCATGGCAAGGTTTTGGTAGTGGGGTGGTTTCTGTGAGAAGCAGCCAGAACCTTCTCCCACATCTGATAGAGACAACATCAGACGGCTCCAAGAAGGACCTGCCACTGGGCAAGACTGAGCCTATCAGCAACAGTGGTAGCACATCTGGGATAATATATTTAAGAAGCGGGAAAAAACTGCAACAGAAACTGCAGCCAGGGAGAGGCGTGAGAATATGTGAGAGCAACAGCTCTGCAGACACCATGGTCAGTGCAGAAGGAGGGGAGAAGGTGCTGCAGGCATCAGAGCAGAGTCCCCTGCAGGCTGTGGTGAAGACCATGGTGAGGCAGGCTGTCCCCCTGCAGCCCATGGAGGTCCACAGGGGAGCAGAGATCCACCTGCAGCCCATGGAGGTCCAACAGCAGAGCAGAGACCCACCTGTGGCCCATGGAGGTCCATGGTGGAGCAGAGATCCACCTGCAGCCCATGGAGGACACCACACGGGAGCAGGTGGATACCCAAAGGAGGTGGATTCTAAAGGTGGATACCATGATCCCATGGGGAGCCCACACTGGAGCAGGCTCCTGGCAGGACTTGTGGCCCCATGGAGGGAGAAGCCCAGGCCGGAGCAGGTTTGCTGCAGGACTTGTGACCCCGTGGAGGACCCACGCTGGAGCAGTCTGTTCCTGAAGGACTGCAGCCTGTGGAAAGGACCCACACTGGAGCAGTTCATGGAGAACTGCAGCCCATGGGAAGGACCCACATTGGAGAAGTTCGTGGAGGACTGTCTCCCATGGGAGGGACCCCATGCAGGAGCAAGGGAAGAGTGTGAGGAGTCCTCCCCTGGAGGAGGCAGGAGCAGCAGAGACAACATGTGATGAACTGACCACAGCCCCATTCCCTGTGCCCCTGCGCTGCTCAGGGGGAGGAGGTGGAGAAATGGGGAGTGAAGTTGAGCCCAGGAAGAAGGGAGGGGGTAGGGGAAGCTGTTTTAAGATTTGTTCTTATTTCTTATTATCCTACTCTCTTTACTGATTAGCAATAAAATAATTTCCCTGACTCGAGTCTGTTTTGCCCGTGACAGTGATTGCTGAGTGATCTCCCTGTCCTCATCTCGACCCACGAGCCTTTGGTTATATTTTCCCCCCCCTTGTCCGGCTGAGGAGGGGAGCGATAGAGTGGCTTTGGTGGGCACCTGGCATCCACCCAGTGTCAAACCCACCACACCTGAACAGTCCTGACCGTTGCAGTATCTGTAAATATTGGATAATGCTGTTTAAATACATTTCTCCCTTACTAAGCAGGTATCTTTTTCTTCAGAGAGTAATCCTTTTAGGGTGGCAAGGGAGGTAAAAAAGGATGAAGCTGCATTGGTTGAGTGGGGTTTTTTGCGCTTTTCGAGTCCTGTCAAATTAGGAGCTTTTGAGATCTTTCTAGCAATGTCTCTTTTCCTCCATAAGGACATAAATATCATACAAATACAGTTCTGTCTCAGCTATTAAGGGAAATTCAAGTGAAGCAAAGAGTCAGGGCCTTTTGCTTCATGTTAGTATACAAGTCAGTCATCCAGTGCCATCGTCCGTTCTGCCTTCTGTGGCTTCTGACCAGGATGGTAAAGTTGGTGGATATAATTGCTGCCTGTTCTTCATATATAAGTTTAAAGAGGCCATTAATTATGTAGATGTAAACATGCAACTGCAGTCATAGGAGTGCTACCCTAAACCACAAAACACGACAAGACCTTAAGAGGAGCACAGCAGTGACCAAAGAGGTTTTATATGGCCCCTGATAAAGCAAAGGCATTGATTGGGTTGGATTTCTGCTTGACTGCATGTCAGAGGCAGCATCGGGCTAGAAGAGCGGGGCGAGACAACATAGAACGACAGAATGTTCAGGGTTGGAAGGGAACTCCAGAGATCATCTGGTCCAACCCCCCTGCCAGAGCAGGGCCACCTACAGCAGGTTGCACAGGATGGCGTCCAGGTGGGTTTGGAATGTCTCCAGAGTTGGAGACTCCACCACCTCTCTGGGCAGCCTGTGCCAGGGCTCTGCCACCCTCAAAGGAAAGAAGTTCCTCCACACATTCAGATGGAACTTCCCATATTCAAGTTTGTGCCCATTCCCTCTTATCCTGTCACTGGGCACCACTGAAAAAAGCCTGGCCCCCTCCTCCTGGCACCTCCCTTTAAGGATTTGTAAACATTGATGAGATCCCCCCTCAGTCTTCTCTTCTCCAGGCTAAAAAGACCCAAATCCCTCAGCCTTTCCTCATAGGAGAGATGCTCCAGCCCCCCACCAGAGGGTTGCAAACACAGCCACAGAAGCACTGGTAACTGCCGAGGAAAAGCTATTAGGGGGGGAGACTTCTGGGCAGAAGGGAAGTGAGGAGAAATTTGGAGCTGTGAGGAAAGAAGTTGCATGTTTTTCACTCCCCTTTGAGTTTTCGGAAATGAAGCTTTGCATATTGTCTGTAAATAAACAACAGTGCTTTAGAAATAGCACTCCTGGCTCTGACGTGCAGTGTTTCTTCTAAGGGGAAAGAGCTCACAAGGCAGCATTGCTGACCACGAAGATCAGGAAGGGGAACACCATGCTGCCTTTTTGAAGAAGTGACCGCTGATTGAATGAAAGCACTAAAGAATGGTTTTGTCTCTTAATACCTGAGACGTGGTAAAACTTGTCGCTTCTGAAATGTCTAAAAGAAACGAATGTTAACCTAAAAAGCGAGCACCACTGTCTGGCATTGTTTTCTCTGAGCATCAAATGGGTCCTGTCTCCCACACCCCTGAACTGTCTCTAAAATGAGCTTTGCAATTCTGGGATTGTCTTCATTGTGGGTCTTTCAAAATGCCATTGGGATGGCCAAGACCTAACCAGTACTGAGCACCACAGCAGGATCCTTCCCATGGCTCAACGTGGTAGGCTGTGTGGATGGACCTGGAGCACTTCCATGAAGTCAGCCAGACCAAAATCAGAAAGGAAAAGAATATGTTCCTGGCTTAGGATTCCTTCCTGGATGAGGAAAGGTCTTGTGTGTATAGGTGAGCATATCCAACCCCTCTGAGATTCTGCAGTGATGATCTGCAGTCTGCAGGATCCTGCAGTCCGGTTCAGGCAGCTTGCCTTGACTTGCTGAAGTCCAGAGAGAAATACTGTCTCAGTGACAAACTGAGGAGTTGGAACCCTCCTCAAAGTTTCCTGGAACCTTACAGACGTGCTCAGTGGCACAATAAAATCTAGTCCAATGCTGTGATTCCACCTTAAATAAAGGCAGCTGTAGCGAAACCTGTGATGTTAATGAACTGACTGGGAGACTGGAGCTCTAATGAAACCCTAATGAATGCAGGCTGGAGCGCTTCCCACGCTCAATTATGCCCACAAAGGTATCAGCCCTCTGAAGGTTACTGTTTAGCCAGAAATAGCGGCACAGTGGGTACATTCTGGCTTGAGATTGCTGGGGCAGTTAATTTTTACAAAGCTCTATTTCTTGTATCTTTACCCCCACGCACGTGCGTTTGGCTTCCAGCTGCCTGTGTGCACAGCTGCTTCCAGGGGGGAATAAAGATATGCAATGACTAAGCCTACGGAGAATGGCAGGATACTGGGTACAGGTGAGTCTTCTGGTCCGGAAAACCAGGATGTGTGTTTGCTCCACACAGTGCCCGTGTTACATGACTTGATCAAAATGATTTATCTTTTTAGCTTCTTATTTTAATTGAACTATTCCTATTGAGTCCCAAGGGGAGTAAAGTAAAACTGCCTCATTGTCCTTTTGTTTCTCTGAAGCAATTCATCAAATGCAATCCTAAGAGAGATGGAGAAGGCATGATGATAAAGGCAGCATCTGTTGCATTCCCTCTACAGAATGCTTAGGCTGCATCTTTTCCGCAGAAAAATCAAGTTAATTGGTTTTATTGCCGCTTGGGTGTTTCTTATTTACTACTGGTCCACACAGACCAGCCTGTCACTCTCAGTATTCAGAGCTCTACCTTGCTCTCCTCAAAGGCACAAAGAAGCTTTTGCTCCCGTTGCCTCCCCTGTAAGCGGGGTACCCTTGAGAGAAACCTGGCTGCTGCTCTTCCCGTTCAGTCAGCAGCAAACCTTTTGCTGAGTTTTGTTTGCAGAGCTTGCCCATTCCTTCTGCCTGCCTTGCAGAAGGGATTTTTGGAAAGATTAACCCTCTGCCCATTTTAGGCATCTTGTTTCAGCAGGTACATTGGCCAACTCATCAGTGTGGGTAACCATTATTGTAGGGGGAGAGAGCACAAATCTTCTGGGGACCATTCAAATTGAGGACTTACTTCTGGCTCCCAAGTCTAAACTCTGGCATGTGTTTGTTTCCCTTTACATCTTCTTAAAAACTGAATTCGCTGAACTGCCTGTCAGAGTTGGTCGTTTCATACTCGATCTGCAATGGGAATTCCACCTCACCGCTACCAGGAGCCTCATCTGATTGCTTGAACACCTGGTGGAGTCCACAGATCCAGGTTCAGGATCATGCTCCAGCTGGGTGCCTAAAGGCATTGGAAACTTTCGTGGTTTATTGAAACTGGGCCCTTGGCTGTCAGATTCAGCGTTAGGGGAATATGATGCTTGCTCAGGTATGTGCCCACTTACCCATCCCAATGGGGTTGTGTCAGGGCGAGAGGTCAGTTTCCACAGGTGGATCACCACTTCAGCTCCTGAAGGTTTCTCTTCCAAAGCTGGTAGTGCCGTTACTGTGTTAATTGTTTAGTTTAAATTAAGCCTTCGGATTTTGCCTGGAGTAAAGTAAGGAGAAATATTTCACCTGCATTGCTCCATGCCTGGGACTGCAGAGTCCCAGCTGGGACTAGGGATCCGGTCAATGGCATGGCCTGCAGGGAGAATGAATGTGTGGTGTAGCCATTTTGTTTTCAGAAAAGGATCCACAGAAGCCAGCAGACTCAATGGGAGGACCTGTTCAACAGCAAATAAATACAGTATTAAGGAAGGGAATGCAAATTCTGAGAAGGGGGCTTGGTTCTCCATCCATGCTTGGAACCATGCTTGGCTCTCCATCACCTGCCTGGTGATCCAAGCCAAGCCAGTCCTTCCTCGGTCAAAACAGAGCATGATGGTAGCTGTGAGAGCCCTTCTCCCAGGTAACGTAGTCAGAGAGCAGTCATCAGATTTTGGAAGACCCAGGCTGAACTCTGTCTACTGCCAGCTCTGGAGCAGGGATTGGAAACCAGCCCACTGCCTTCCCGAGACAACGGTCAGAGTTGGGAGCTCTTCAGAGGCAGCGGGTGTCCGTCCCCGGCCCTTCGCCTCAAACACTCACAATTCCTCCAGCCGCCGGACTCGTGGTGGGCAGGCGGCTGGGTTCCAGCTTCTCCTGCGAGCGCTGGGTGTCTTTCAGAGGTTAAATAGCTGGTGGACTCCCTTCGGCACTGAAGAGGTACGAATGTATGAGACAGGTAGACACCTAACCAATAGGTGTCTTTATGATGTGTGGAAAATGTTAGGTTAAAACAGTAGCATTCTTTCAAAAGCACGTCCCAACTTGAAGTATCTGCAATGATGCTACTAATTTGTGCTTGTAATTATTGTAATAATTAATGTCTCTTTTCTAAATGTCGATGGCAGCAGTACAGTACCCCTTTTTTATGAAGATTAGCATCGGTGAATACTGCCTTTGAGATAGGCCATGGGTATGTGATTAGTTCATTGGTTTCTGGGCACAGTTTTAAAGAATTATGCTGAATAAATGAACCGCTACTTTCTTTTTTTTTTTTTTTTTGCGTTTCTGATTTTTCTGTGTGATTACGACCTGATCGGTGTTGAAGTCAGCACTTTTATTTTTCTTCTTTTCAAAGTAAAGGGCTTTTTCATTAGGATTCCCAGAGTTAACTATGGGAAGATATCTGCCCCCCCAGAAGAGTCTTGTGAGAGAAGTGCTTGCTGTAGAGAGTAGCCCAATTATGTCTGATTATTCATCACTCCTATAGACTTACAATGGAAGTTGTTTTCAGCCTCTTCTTAAAATGAGACTTTTTCTAGCTAACATTTCACATTAAAACCCCAAACCATGACCAGATCTGAACTTACCAGGGCTGAGCAATAAGCAGGAAAAATGCATTTCTCTGTTGTTCTAGCTGATACTAATCACTGGGGCAATTCCTGCTTTTGTGAGCAGGTAACAAGGCAAGGAAAATGGGTGCCTTCTCCTGCCAAGGGGAGTCATTGAGTTAGAGCCCTTGATTTGTGCTAATTAGAGACCACTGTGAGCAACATAAACAACGTCCCCTGAGACACATATGGAGGAGGTTGCTTCTTTGAGGTTAGCGCTGCCTAAAAGGAGCTTCAAAATATCCCCAAATATCTGAGCAGAGATTAGCCAGTGTGAATAATCCTGTCCTGGCTCTTGGAAGAATCCCTCCTAAGGATGCTATTTTTGGTAATAACAGCAAAGAGGAGAAAAATAAACCACAAGTCTAAAACGTGTTCCAAGAACATTGTCCTCCAGTTCCTAATTTGATTAAAAAGAAGACATTCTAATTTAAACCTTGAAGACCTTTATGCTGAGAAGTGATTAGCCTTAATGCAATCAGATATGCTGTTGTCCGTGTGAGTACTTCATACTGAGGTTTCATCCACACATTTAATTTTCTGTTTCGCTTCTCCTAAGTTTTTGTGGGTTTCATTTGATGAATGCAAATGCCAAAAACTGGGGGCAGATATTCAGGGAAAATGGTATTCCAGGGGCAGGTTTGGCTCGGTCAAAGCAGATGCTATGGCAAATATTGATCCCATTGGATCCAGTCGGAGCTCTGTTGACTGGAGAGGCGACCTGAAATGTCTAGTTCTGCAATAGCCACCCACATTATTGACCTTAGTAGCTGGGTGAGAAGCATCATGCTTTCACTGTATGAACTGCCAGCTACAAGCTCCACGGGTAAGAGCGTGTAACAAGGTTTAAGGTAAAATCACCATCCTCCCCTGCATTTATAATAATTATTTAACTAGAAAGCTCTTCTGCACTAAAGCAGTTTGCTCCCCAAAGCGAAGATGTTTCACAGGAGTGAAAAGAGCAACACTAGTGGCTGTTGGGTTAAGTTGCCATTAAAGATCTCAAGCCTTGGGGCTTTGAAATGAGAACTAAACTTCTTATTAGCAGTCCCTTGAGGTCTCATTTCCATGCTTGTGAATAACCTGGTTTTCTGCTTGGTAGCTCATTTCCCTGCATTTTCGAGTTTAACCTGTTTTATTTTATCTTGGAGTTATTAATTTTATGACAAGGCTTCTTTTTTTTTTTTTTTTTTTNGGGGCTGTTTATCACCATCCATGATAAAGGCCATATTGCAACAATGCTAAACTCTTGGCCTGAAGAAAATATTAAGGTATGTGGCATGTCTCCTATGGACTGTGAAATTGGAGGGAGCTGGGTGGAAAATGGGATGTTGAACGGAATTGCTTGTCATTATTTACAGAATTGCCTTTTAAAAAGGACAAGCTAAGAAATATTCCCTTCCTCCGAGTGTTTCCAGGCTAGTGGTTGGATTTCAGTGACTCTTTCATGTGTGTATGTGGTCAAGACCATCTTTTATGAAAGGTAGAAGAACCTTGGTCAATAAAAAGAGTGTGCATGGTGATAAATTTGTACAGAATAGGATTCCTAGCAAAGAAGTAAGATTGAATAATTCTGTGGCTGACTCACAACTTGTTAGATGTACCAAAGCTCTTGAAGATACCTCTGTAACTGACTTGCTTGTATGACTCCTTCCCAAATCCAATGAGTCACGCAGCATTCAGAACACTGGCAGCTCTGCAAATAATGTTTGATATCCAGCAGCTGAAAATATTACTGACACCCCACCCAAAAATTGATCCTGTGAAGTGTTTTTCACTAGAGCTTGGCGCTGGGCAAGTCCCTGGCATGAAATAAAGTCAAAACTCAAGACAGGTCTTGCCAGTCACCTGCTTCCGTCATTCTGAAAGTACATGTGTCTAGGAATTCCCCTGGCTATTGACAGAGCTTCGGTCCCCTGTCGGTCAGCTGTTTCTTCTAGGAACAAAGGTTTGGCAGCTGAGAAAATCTTGCAAGCATTTTCCATTTCTAAGGAGAAGAAAAAAAAAAAGGGAATTTAACATTTTTCCACATAAAGTCATCATATTTCCTATAACCTTGTCTTTGGAACCATGGAGAACAGATGCAAACTAGCTATTTTGTCCTTGCTTTGTCCAAAGTTCTCAGTATTTCCATTTGTTCCTGACTAAGGACCATGAGCAGAACTCGTTATGGCTAATAGATATGTTTTTGCAGATGGGGAAACTGGCACAGAAAGATTAGGTTGTTGTTGAAACAGCCCGCTCTGGCACCCAAAACAGACCATAGGAAGGGCAGTGGTCCATGGAAGAGGCTCAGACTATCTACTTTCCAGGTTTGCCAGACTCCAAAGGCAGCTAATTTCATCAGTATCGCTGATTTGGACGGCAGGGTTGCCTGTGTGTTTGTACACAGACTTCTCCATGCCTGAACTGGTAGGCACTGGAACATGGGAGATTGTGAGATAAGTAGGGAGGCACCTGGACTGCACCTAAGTCCCTGGAGGGACCCAGTTTTTTAAAAAGGCTGAACACCAACACCAGTAAGTCCCATTAAAAGACAGTGAAGAAACGCCTGGAGATGCTGCCCCACCTTTTGCTTTGTGACTCCTTCATGGCAACAGCATTTACTGTGGAAATGGGAAGTCAGGGTTGTGGGCCTGGATCCTCTGCCTGGAAGGGCTGGCAGGGTGCTCTGCTTAGCTTGGCAAAGCCTCAGCCAGGCTCCGATGGGCCCCACCTCCATCCCTCCTGTTGAAGCTGGGCTGCTCGGAAGGAATCAGAGTGCCGGAAGCAGAACAAACGAAAAAAGCTATTTCTGAGCACACCCATGTGGGAGTGCAGGTTTTTTGTGTCTTTTCCAGGGTGGCTAAGGAATCCTGCCATAAAGAAACATGGGATAAAATGCTGATAGCCCTCATCAGTGCCTCCCCTTGCCAATTTTCTCTCTGGTTCCTTAATTTTGTACTCTTTTCTGCATGATGGCCCAACTAGAGCAGGAGGAATGCAGAGATTCATACAGGATAGTGTTGTGGGAGGGTGTCATCCTGGCAGCTATGAGGTCAAACCACCTCAAAGGGAGGATAATCTGGAAACGGTATCTCCTGTTCCAAGATGAGTGTGCTGCCATGCTAGCTACTGCACTGGCCTTCCATCCTTCCTTCTCTCCCTCCTTCCTTCTGTAGGGTGCTCACCCTAGAAGCGCACTCAGCATCTTGAGTCCCTGTCAGGGTTACTCTTGCAAAGGGCTGGTCAAAGTCATGGTGCCCTCAAGGCAGAGTATCGGTTCATCCGTGGTGAAGGCTGACCTTGTGCAATCAATACAGGGAAGCAGGAATGCCAGCAGTGGCACTCACCTCCCTGCATTGCCTGGGAAGCTTGGAGATCACCGCAGTGCTCTGCATCTCTCTGCTGGGCCAGATGCCTCCTACTTGGGCATTGCAAAACTGGGTCCTGTGGTCCGGAGTCGTCTCCACGAACATCAGCTGCCTGAAGACTCAGTGCCTGATCTCAGCTTGCGAGTGCTTCTGCAGTGATCAATGAAGAGGGAGATGAGCGTCTTCAAAGAGAAATACCCCTTTCATCCCTTCCCAAAACAGCTGCTGGAGGGAGGAGGTGCACTCTGGAGGTTTCTGTCTCTCCCCATCAGCTAGCAAAGAAGCTTAGAAACCGGTCAGATGATTGGCTTAGGCTGCACACCTAACTTTTAGCCAAGGACTTGACTGGAGTCATCAAGAAAATTTGTAGCACAGCTGGAAGCAGAAAACAAGTTCCCGATTGTTAAACCAGTGGTTCAGTGAGAGGGTCTGTCCTGCTCAGCCAGAGATTCATGGCCTGTTTGTTGAGTTCTGACCACATGAACGTGAGCGATTAAAAACATTAATGTGCTTATATATCAGGTACCCACTAAAGCTTTGTTCTTTTTTTTTACGGCGTTTCTCAAATCTGAAGAGCCACAAACAAATGTGAATCCAGTTCCCCCTCTCTGATACAGACAGCAATGAATGTCTCCCAGGCTGTATTTTCTGTTCTCCTGTATTTTTCAGCGTTACCTTGAGGAGCTTTGGTACCTGTAGAGTGTAGCACATCTAAGGCTGAAGAAATTTTATATCTCTGATGAATATCTAAGTGCTATTGAGAAGTTTTTTGGCTTGCTTGAGAGCGCTTATTTGTTTGGATGAAAGGAGGTCTGTGCACCAAAGAAATATTTTGATTCATTAGAACTTAATTATTTAGAAAAAAACCCCAAACTCTCGGCATAGTTAGCATTTTACCTCCTTTTCATATAATTTGCATCGGTTTCAGGATAAATCTGTAGCAGTGCACATGCTTGCTGCTTCCCCTGTTCCCATTACTGCTTTCCAGTCCCAATTGCATCCTCTGGGTGTGGTGAAGAAGTGAGTGTACACCCAGAAACAGATGGAGCCCACCCAAAAAGAGACCTTCCTATCACTAACACTTCACATTATGACTCAGAAGAGAAAACAAGTAGGAAAATGTTTGAAAATGGAGGTGAATAAGTGCATGACTGCCCGGATTGTGAATTTCCTGTGGCAGGGCTTGTTCAGCCTCTGGCCTAAGGATAGGTGTATAGTCCTTTTTCTTTTAGGAGGCTTTTTATTGAAGATTCACTTTTAGGAATTCCGACTCCTAGTGACAAGAAACTGGCAACAGCACAAAAACATTACCCTATATATAGGAGGACCATTTCAAAGTAACCCCTATTACATATAGGTTGTCACCACTACTATGTGCATTATGACCCTGAAATGTATCATGCCTGAAACTACTAAAGGGTTTTTTTTTAAAAATAAATGTAA
>VZSF01005000.1:475-19673 GCA_013398295.1 Chionis minor
GGCCCACATTCTCTCTAGTTTTTCTTTTGCCTCCAGTGTACTTGAAGAATCCCTTCCTGTTGACCTTGACATCCCTTGCCAGATCTAATTCCAAGGAGGTCTCTACTTTCCTTGTTTCAACCATGCATATTCTGACAGCATTCTTGTAATCTTCCCAAGTGGCCAGTCCCTTCTTCACATATTGCAAACTTCCCCCTTTCACTTGAGTTTTTCAGGAGCTTCCTTCTCAACCATGCTGGTCTCCTGCTTCCTCTGCCCGATTTCTTGCTCTTAGGGATGCACCGGTCCTGAGCTTGGAGGAAGGGTTTCTTGAGTCCCCCTACCCTCTAGAGCCCTAACCCATGGGATTTGTCCAAGCAGTTTCTTGAAGAGATCAAAGTCAGCCCTCCTAAAGTCAGCTATTTTGTGTGTGGGTGAACCAGAAGATTGTGTTGTAGCTACCAAGAATGTTAACATAATTTTTGGTACACTGCATTAATAAAACAAGTGTAATGAGCCATAGTGGTATGCAATATCAGGTCAATGTGAGAATTAAACTGCAAGTAATTATAATACTAAGATTGGTTGTATTCTAATTATCCTATGGCTAATAGTGCAGAGACATTTAGCCAAGGCTACCCCCAACCTTAATGCCCTCCACCAAACCCGCTTTTGTTTGTCAGTACTTGATTCAGTAGTGCACCTCTCCTTGTTGGCACTTCCACCTCCTGAGTCAAAAAGTTATCATCAATACAATGGAGGAACCTCCTGGACTGTACATGCCTGGCCATGTAGCCTTCCCAGCAGATACTGAGGTGGTTGAAGTCTCCTATGAGGACCAAGGCCTATGATTGTGAGGCAGCTCTCAGCTGCCTGTATAAGGCCTTGTCCACCTCCATATCCTGATCAGGTGGCCTGTAACAGATCCCCACAACAGTGTATCTTCCTATTAGCCTGGCCTTTAATCCTAACCCACAAGCTCTCAGCTCGATCTTCATCTGCCCCCAGGGACAGCTCAATACATTCCAATTGCTCTCTCACATAAGGAGCAACTCCCCTACCTCACCTTGCTGGCCTGTCTTTCCTAAAAAAACCATAGTCATCCATAAAAACATTCCATTCATGCGAGCTATTCCACCATGTCTCAGTAATTGCTATGAGATCATGGCCTCATGTCCGCACACAGATCTCCAGTTCTTCCTGTTTGTTCCCCATACTGCGTGCATTGACATTTAAACATTTCAGGGAGGCAGTTGGTCATGTAGTCTTTGACCTTAAGGGGCAATGGGCTTTCTGCATCTCAAAAATGCTAGCACTTTGTCCCACAATTGCCAGGCTACCACCCCCACGTGCCTCTCCAGAGAACCCAGTTACATCCCCGTCCCCCTTCAAATCTAGTTTAAAGCCCTCTTAATGAGGGCATACTAGAAATTGTTGGAAATTAACACTTTGTTCTCATTTCCCAAAGCTGCAAAAAACACCACTTCATTCGATTGTTTGGGAAGAGTCTGTATGATTTGAGTCATTATCCTGGTGTGAAATGTTGTGTTTTTAAAAGCATACTACTTTTGCTGAATAAATGTTAATATTTCAGGCAAAGTTGAGATGGTCCTTTTACTCTGAATGCGTAATTCTTTATGCAGTTTCTTTTCCTATCATTTACCATCCTGTAAACTTTTTATCAGATAAACTGCATACATATTACAGCCTCTATTTCTTTATTGAAATCCAATATGAATTTCTGAAGTTGCTAGTCATAATAATTGCAGGTATTCACAAGATGTACTGTCGTATACTATAATGTACTATATCTTACTATTTTTTTCCTTTAGCTTCTCCAAATAAAGGCTGGAAATCTGGATCAAGATTGATGACTTGGGCCTAAAAAAGAAGTCTAATCTAGTAGCCTTGAATTTTAATAAGCTGTGAATTTAATACTGTTTCTGATACTGTGTATTCTGAGATTAGAGTCTGTCTTTCATGAAGTGTTTTTGCAGTATCTGTAGCAGAATGGTCTTCTGGTCAATATAAATGAGGTACTTATAAACTGGCAGTGGTAATATAACTGTTTATATGTTGCCTCCTCCTCCAAACATCTCAAGGAGTGAATTGGCTTCCATTGAATGCACTAATATTTTGGACCTCGTGTGAAGATTTCACCCAGTAATCCCATTTTCCCATGCATTCTGGAAGAACTTGGGAATCTATACAACTTGGTTCAACAAAAATTGCTAAACATGCCATTCAAAGAACTCCAGAGAACCTTCTTTCGTGAAAAGGTGTTTCCGCCAAGTATAAGGTGTCACTCCAGGTTAGGCAAGGCTTTCCTGGAGGGTTTTCTTTATTTCAGTGTCTTAATTCTTGCCTAAATGGTGAACTGGAGACTATCAGATGATGTCAGTAATAACTAAAATGTGTTCTTTTAGATTGGTTGTGTTGGAGTATGTTACTCAGCTGTTGCCTGTTTACTCAGACGTGTGGGTAATGTGGCTTTTTCCATGACTGATACCCAGATTTTGTTTTTGTGGTCTGCATTTTAATCAATCTTATTAAGAATCAGTAAGTAAGTGTGGGTGTTTCACTGGAAAAGAAACACTTAAAAAAATACTCAGCAATGATAGACCATTAATTTCGAAACTGATAAATCTTGTCTGTAATTTCTGTTAACAAGTTTCTAGGTTTTCCTTTCATTTTTTCTTTTAATTCTTTTCTATGAGCTTTCTCTTGTGTTTGCTTCACAGAAGCATCATTAACAGGCAAAGCCTGGAAAAAAAACAGATTATTTCTTTTTAATAGAAAAGAAGATTAATTTGTTGTGCTGTAGACAAAATAACATTTTAATGATAATTAGGGGTATATAAATAGTTTTCAATAAGAAAGATTAATGCACTTTTGATAACCATTATAGCAAAATATTAAGGGCAAACTACTAATACACTAGCATCACTGATTTTATGAACTCATTTCATTTCAATTCCTGCTGCCATATAATGCAGTATCTCCGAATGTTGCAGAAGCATATATAAATATAATTTTCTACAAACATAGGATGGTTAGGAATATGTGGTGAAAAATACCTGAATAATTATGTAAATTGTTGTGAGTGTTGGAAAGCAGAGTCTAACTAAGCGTTTAAGTTTTACTGTGATATTTTTATTATTATTACTATTATTTCACCTTTAATGGAGGCTATTTTGTGTGTGGGTGAACCAGAAGATTGTGTTGTAGCTACCAAGAATGTTAACATAATTTTTGGTACACTGCATTAATAAAACAAGTGTAATGAGCCATAGTGGTATGCAATATCAGGTCAATGTGAGAATTAAACTGCAAGTAATTATAATACTAAGATTGGTTGTATTCTAATTATCCTATGGCTAATAGTGCAGAGACATTTAGCTGAAACCAAAATTATGAGGGCTGGAGTAGTTTTAGTACAGATGAATATTAGCTGTTACATTGTCATTGTGCTTCTGTGAAACAATATGGTAATTTGGTTTTCAGTAAAAAACCCCATACCTCTCAAAAAAGGATTTAAGTTTTGCATCTGAATAAAAACTAAAAATGTTGCTAGATTTTGAGAAGCCTGACACAAACTCCCTGCGTTTATTCTAGGTTTTATGATGTAAGTAATGTCAAACAAATTTGTCTTACATGTATTTCATAATGCAAGAACATGACAGAAATAATAATTCCCATGAAACTAGGAAATACCACAGAAAAGCGGTAGATGGTTATAGTTATATTCCGAGCACAAACAGGACACTGGTTTTCAGTGCAAACTTACTTCATGCACAAGCTGTTTGAATGCAAGCTTATTCTCAGCTGGGAACTTCAGGAAAATTTCCAGGCATATTGAAAAATGGTGGGGGAAGTGTTGGAGTTTGTTAGATTAGCATGTCATCACCGACATAAAAGGCACAGTCAGAAGTATACCCTTATTAGGTAGGACTCACCTCATCTGACTATCCTGACATAGCTACAACTAGTTGTCCAAAGCTAATCTGATCACTGCTTCCCTTGGAATTCGAGAGGAGAAACAGATGTTCTGTGCAATCAGATAATCATCCGTCCTATTTATGAATCTTTTCTTGGGATGTGGTAAATACCTATCTGACACTGACTGTTTCATTCTGGTGATTATAAAACATCTATGATGAGTTCAATCTTAGAGGCTTTTAGACACTTTATATCATACATCTGCCTGTAAGAAATATCATGTGTTTAAGAGAAGGCAGAAAGGTCAGCCACTTGGTTCGTCATTGCCATATGCCAAAATCTTATGTTGTAAGATTCAAAGGAATTAGTACGAAGCCTCCTTCATGTGGCTCTTTGGATGAGAACATCTGGATTACACCAAGTTGTAACTGCCCTACATTTGGCAGCCAGATACCAAGGTCAGGTCTGCAAATGATACCAGACTTTGGCTGTCTTCTGGGCTTAAAATTTTGAGAAGAGAAATAACATAGGCAACGCAGGGGAACTTAAATAAAATAAAACTAAAAATATGTATGGATCGCAAGTCTGTCCTGGGGGATATTAGCTGTGGGGAGGGTCTGATATTTGAAAACATTGTAAGTTCTACTCATCATATAGTTTTAGCAAGCAAAACAGTTTGGCTAGGTGGAAATTTTGCCCAAAGGAAACAGTTCCTAAAGGGACCATTTGACAGAGGTCCCTGCCCCATCCCTAGGAGCAAATAATACACACTGTCTTTGTAGTTAAATTCGTTCTTTGACTGAGTATGTAAATTTATTTCATGTATAACTTTCACAACAAGTAATGTTCTCAAACAGTTTTTATCAACACCGGAATTTTCAGCAAATTTATCCCTCTTTCTCATTGTAATTTATCAGGGAGCAAGCTTTTTGTTGCATGAATCTCTTTATTATTCAAAATCTCCATAAAGATGAGAATGCAGTTTATTTTAGAGATTGTTCATCAGTTTTGCTCCAAGACTATTACAAAGAATACTGGCTCATCATAATTTGCAATTCATGCTGCCTAATGGATTGCATCACTCACAAGTTTCTGATTCTGTGCTTTGTTTATTTCCCCATTAAGAGACTTACAAGCAGGAGCTGAAGCAGAAGCAGACATGCATGTCTTCACTCCTAGGACCTAGGGAGACACTATCCTACTGGGCTTCTGTCTCATTTTGAGAAGCCTCACATTGGAGATTACCAGCCAATTCCCCTCATTTTCTAAGCTGATGAGGATTCAGGTAATAAGTTTTTTAGAAACAAAGAAAGTATTCACCCATGAACAAATTCTTGTTATTGATATAAATGAAAGACCATTACGTACATCAGTGACTTCAGCATAAAAACTAACACTCATCTAGTTACCAGTGTAAAAGCCACAGAACAGAATGGGCTGGCTGCTCTGTTAGGGCAGGGGAGCCAGGAGTAAGGAATTAGGAGCCAAGCATTGTAAAAAGGCAGTGGATTTGCCAACACAGGGTAGTCCCACAGCACCCAAGTGAGGTGAGCAGAGCATATCCAGAGATGGGAACCAGGGCTGGCTGAAAGTCCAGATCCTCTGATGAGTCTGTGGTGAAGGAGAAAATCCAAGAAGAAACCAGGAATAAGAGCCACTAATTCAGGGTCAGGATCACGCTTGGTGACGGCAACCAGCATCAGCCACTACCCAGAAATCATCAGACAAGTCCATAGAGGTGAAGTTGTGGGTTTTTTTAAGACTGTACAAATGAAATTTAGAAGAAGATCTGGATTAATAAGTAATAACACTGGCTATACAATTCCATTGCTTTGTAATTACTGTAGAAGATAAAGTCTATTAGACTTGTAGGTACATCCTGTTTAACACAGGCTCAGAGGACTATAGGCTTTTCTCCAGAAGGAGGGTCACTTTTCATGTTATTTAAGAAAGAAAATAAAGAAAGAAAAGTATAAAGACAGTTCTGCAGTCTGTAGTGAAGATCAGAGGCTTTTCACCACAATAAAAATAGTAGTTTGTCACATAAAATTCAATTCAGGTTAGTGAAATTAATATTATAGAGATTCCATCAGGAAACTGGTAACAAAGTGATCTGGTTTTATTACAGACACAGAGGACCTTCAGGTTTTCACTAAAAGATGTCTAGGTATGGGTCTGCTATATAGCCTTCTCCTCTATTCCTCGAACCTGTGTCTTACATCCATTCTACAGATGTGATAATCTGTAAGGCTGGGATCAGCTAGAGAAGCGTGTCATGGACTGAAGTGGACTGGAGTGGAAAAGAAAAGAAAAGAAAAGAAAAGAAAAGAAAAGAAAAGAAAAGAAAAGAAAAGAAAAGAAAAGAAAAGAAAAGAAAAGAAAAGAAAAGAAAAGAAAAGAGAAAAGAAAAGAAAAGAAAAGAAAAGAAAAGAAAAGAAAAGAATATTTTCAATTGGAAGAGACATAGAATCATCATCTGATCACTTCAGGGCTGATTAAAAGTTAAAGCAATGTAATTATGTATGCACGCATTAAGCAATGGAGTTTCTACCATTTACTACATTATTATTAGCAAAGATTTTCCCTCTCTTCTTTGGATGCTAGCAAATTAGCAGAACGTGTCTAACTGCACAGTTTCAAAGAAACACAGCTCACTTTGCCTGGTTTCAACATAGCTGGACAAAAGCTATTGTCAGGGAGTTGTGTATTTTCATCTATATGACACCATGTCTTGTTCTCTTAACACCTGTATTTAGAGTCCAAGTGAATGTTTGTTCTTCCATCACTACATACATGCGGCCAGCACACAGAGGAAAGCTGAAGTTTGCTTAAGTAGTCATATCTCCTTTATTGTGCTCACAGTGTCAGATCTTAAATTGACATCTGTTAACATCAGTAGGGTTGGGACTAAGCTTTCCAAATCTAAAACAGCAGAGCTCTACTGAAGGATGAGTAGCATCCTAAAGAGGATCTCTGAACTAACCATATGTGAGAATGTTGATTTCTTTTCACTGATAAAGAGAAAATAGAGTCAAGACGACTCGCTCAGATGTAAGATTATTTTGGTTTATAGCAGTTGAAAAGTCTCATCTATCTTAACTATTCTTAAAAGCCAGGATATGTCCAGGTTAAATCCCAGTGAAAATGAAATTCACAGCAGCCCACCTGTCAGACACTACAGGTAGAAAATCTTGTATTGTTCCTCATGGGGTTTTGTGTTTGTATTTTTGGATGGTGTGTGAGGCGTGTTTAAACAAAACAATTGTAAGAATACAGCACAATAAGTGTTTAATCAAGAGCATCCATAATAGAGAGAGATAAATTAGGGAGACTCTGAATGGTATGCAGAAACAATCTGTTAAATAGGATCAGAAATAATAACATGGTAAAGTGGAAATCCTTTGTGGCTAATTTCCTACCAGGTGTACCTATGGTTTAAGAAGGACAGTGACGAAAATGCTATTCACTAATTAAATTCAGTTACTACAGAACTTTTTTGCAGCATTAATCACCATCTGGAGACATAACCAATTTTTAGGAAAAGTTCCACAGATGTGCCTAATAGTAGTAATAACAGTGCATACTTATATCCAGTCTAATATTTGGGAATAACAAACACTTCATAAATACAGTGAAAACTTTCAAGACCACAGTAAGGAAGTTGTAAGGAAGAGCTAGAAAGTCTTGTAGGTCAAAGAGAAAAAAACTTTGTGTTTATCTGTTAATATTTAAAGTGACCATTGAACAGTCTGAGGTTTGCATGGACTTCTAATTAGAAGATTTTACCCAGCGAAAAACTCTGTTCCAAGGAACAGGGCCTGCTCTTCTCTGAACTGTTCATGATGTAGTTGTGAAGATAACAATTATGTCTCTTTATTCAGTGTCCAAATTGAAGGTGAACAAATTATTTAGAATGACCTCATATTAATGCATTTTTTTAAAGATTAATTCTAACCAAAAATGTATATCAAACAAGACATTCTAACCAAAGTGAAAAATCTATTTTGCAGCACTTCCAAAACACTTAAAGCTATGGAGATATCAGTGTTATATCCACCTCCCACTCACCCCCTTTGTTGCTGATAGTCCTCATAGAATCACCACGTGAAATATGGATGATCCATATTCAGGTTCTTTTTTTTGCTTAATTCAGAAGAATGTCTCAAAATCCCACAGTTTTAATCGGGGCAAAACGGTCACAAGTTTGATCTATTACCAGGATATGTTCTGAGCCTTGGCATGAGCCTCAGAATAACTACTTTAGGAAACTGAAGATAAACACACTCTTCAATAATTACAGGAAATGGGTTATTCCATAGTAATTTATGTATTTAATTTATTAATTTATTTAATTTCACTCCTTTCCAAGTACACATTTATATGACTCTCACTCATCTATTGTCTGAGTGATTTCCTGTAGTACAATAAGCAAAATGTTCACCATCTGTCATGTGTGCCTCATTCTTAGCATAGTAGGAGTGATAGATGACCGGTGAAGTGTTTTGTTTCGGCAATGTTTTGTTTTATTTCATTTTTTAAATACATTCTGATGTATATTTCATAGAATCATAGAATGGGTTAGGTTGGAAGGGACCTTAAAGATCATCTAGTTCCAACCCCCCTGCCACGGGCAGAGAAACCTTTAACTAGACCAGGTTGCTCAAAGTGCCATCCAACCTGGCCTTGAACACCTCCAGGGATGGCGCTGGAACTTCATGACGTTTGCACGGGTCCACTTCTCAAGGCTGTCCAGGTGCCTCTGGATGGCATGCCTTTCCTCAAGCTTGTTGATCCCACCACATACCTTGGTGTCATTGGTAAACTCACTGAGAGTGCACTCAATCCCAACATCTGTGTCATCAGCAAAGATGTTAAATAGTACTGGTCCCAGTACCAACCCTTGAGAAACTCTACTCATCACTGCTCATGAGTTGGACATAGAGCCATTGACTGCAACTCTTTGAGAGCCACCATCCAGCCAATTCCTTATCCACTGAGTGCTCCATTAGTCAAGTCCATGTGTCTCCGATTTAGAGACAAGGGTGTTGTGTGAGACAGTGTTAAATATTTTGCACAAGTCCAGGTAGATGACGTTAGTTGCTCTTCTCTTGTCCCCCAGTGCTGTAACCACATCATAGAAGGCCACCAGATTTGTCAGACACTATTTACCCTTAGTGAAGCCATACTGGCTTTCACCAATCACCTCCTTATTTTCTGTGTGCCTTAGCAGAGTTTCTGGGCAGATCTGCTCCATGATCTTACTGGGCACAGAGATGAGACTGACTGACCTGTTAGTCCCTGAATCTTCCTTTTTTTCATTTTTAAAAAATAGGAATTATGTTTCCCCTTTCCCAGTCAATGGGAATCACAGAATCACAGAATCACTTAGGTTGGAAGAGACCTTTAAGATCATCGAGTCCAACCATAAACCTATGGATTCACTGCGCTGGCATGACTTGTCAAATATGATGGACAGCAGCTTAGCAACTTTGCCCACCATTTCCCTTGGGGTCCATGGATACATCTCATCAGGTCCCATGGACTTGTGCACCTTCAGGTTCCTTAGATGGTCTTGATTTGATCTTCTCCTATAGTGGGCAGTTTTTCATTCTCCCTGTCCCTGCCTTTGACTGATGCAGCGTGTGCGGTGTTGCTAGAGCACTTGCTGCGGAAGACCAAGGCAAAAAAGTCGTTGAGCACCTCAGCCTTGCCCTTGTCTCCTATTTCCTTCCAGAGAGGGTCCAGATTTTCCCTAGTCTTCCTTATATCACTGACATCCCTGTAGAAGCTTTTCTTGATGCCCTTGACATCGCTGGGCAGATTTAATTCTATCTGGGCTTTATCTTTCTTAAAGTGATTCCTGGCTGCTCAGACAATTTTATTGTGTTCCTCCCAAGCTAGCTTCCGTCCTTGCTTCTGCCCTCCGTAGCCTTCCTTTTTCTGTTTGATGTTGTCCAGAGGCTCCTTGTTCATCCATGCAGGTCTCCTGGCATTTTTGCCTGACTTCCTCTTTGTCGGAATGCATTGCTCCTGCGCTCGGAGATGATCCTTAAATATGAACCAGCTTTCTTGGGTCCTTCTTCCCCCCAGAGCTTTATCCCGTCATAGTCTACCAAGCAGACCCCTGACGCTCGGAGATGATCCTTAAATATGAACCAGCTTTCTTGGGTCCTTCTTCCCCCCAGAGCTTTATCCCGTCATAGTCTACCAAGCAGACCCCTGAAGAGGCTGGCTCATCTCTGGCTACAATGGGCCTCATCTGCTCAGTTTTCCTGGCCAGGTGACCTGTAGCACACCCCGACTGTAATGTCACCTGTCTCTGCCCTCCCTTTAATCCCGACCCATAAATTCTCAGTCAGCTCCACATCCATCTGCGGTTAGAAGTGCAGGCACTCCAGCTGGTCATTACCAGGTGAGACACCCCTCCTCGTTTTCCCTGCGTGTCCTTCCTAAATAGCCTGTATCCGTCCATACCAACGCTCCAGCCATAGGAGACATCTCACCATGTCTCTGTGATACCAATAAGATCATAGGCCTGAAGGCAAGCACGTCTCTCACTAATCTTGTTTGTTCCCCATGCTATGTACATTTGCATAGAGTGTTTAAGATAGGCCCCTAATGAAGCTGATTTACAGGCTGGAGTGGCTGGAATTCCTTTGTGCTGCACTCCAGGTGCTCTCCTGCTGACCCATGATCCTTCTCTAGGACCTGGGCATCTATTGCTGGCACTCGCATCGAACTGTTTGGAGCGGGATGGATTGCGTTTCCCCTCCTCTGGCAATTTGAGTTTAAAACCCTCTTCAAGAGCTTAGCAAGCCTCTGACCAAAGATATTGTTCCCATTCTCTGACAGATGGACCCTATCAGCCCCCAGTAGAGCAGGTTTCTCAAAACAGGTCCCGTGATCTAAGTAACCAAACGCCTGGATGTGGCATAAGTCCTGTAACCATTTATTGACTTTCCAGATTTGGCTGGCCCTGTCAACCTTCTTTCTTTTGACTGGGAGGATTGGTGTAAAAACTACCTGAAAACTACCTGCACTCCAGAGTCCTTTGCCACCTCCCCCAGTGCTCTGTAATCCTTCTTGGTACTCCTCAAACTGCTCCTGATGGTATCACTGGTGACCATGTGAAACAACAGCAGTGGATAATAGTCAGTGGACTTGTTAGTCTCTTGGTGACATCCTTGATATGAGCCCCTGGTAAGCAGCACACCTTTCAAAAGAGTGAATAAAAAGTAGAAAAGTAGAAAGAGTAGTTTAAAGAAAAACTACTTAGAAAATATAAAGAAAAATAATCTTAGTCTTGGGATGAGACATGAGATTTCAGTATCAGAGTCTTAAAAATTTATTCCTAGCATTTTTTTTAAGAAAGCTTTGGACAAACCTTTTTTGTTGCTGGAGAGTTACTTCCTGGTGGTTTAAAAATCCTTACTGCATTTGAGAAGTAAAGTCATTATCCATAGTTCTTATTCAGTCACTTCAGATAATGTTTCAGATATTATAAATCTGGATCATTAAACACCCTAGATACAACATCAGAGATTGTGAGTATCTCTGACAAGGTGAGGTCATGTGCTAAGATCCAGGTCTAATGTAATCCAAGAAAGACACACGCCCATCAGTGCATGATGTTTGATGACTTCATACCAAAGTTTACTGCATCATAAGCCTGAAGTGAGAACATAAGTTTCAGCTATAAAAACCTGTCCCTGACTTCCCCAGTAAACACTGTTCATGGCCTATGAGAAATCAGGTTTGGTTAACATGTGGTCTGATCTTTTAAATTTAGTATATGACATGGGCTGTGAAGCCTTTGGAAGGCAGATCTTATGTTGTACACACAGTGGGTCATGACTTAAGTCTTGAACAGACAAAACCCTTAGGATTTGTCTATAGCTGGAGTTATTCTTGAAAATTTAGTTAGGTGAGTGTTAAGAAATGAGGTGCATGCCTTCATCACTGAGTGCCTGAATAAGCATAATGCTTCTGCATATGTATGTTGCTGTGAGGTGTTGCCACCTGACATGAATTTACCAGGTTTCTCAGAACTGCCTCGGTATTAAGAGAGCTAAATTACAAAACTAGCTGGCTAAAAAGTGTGGGGAAAACTTGGGTTTTCATTAGATTCAAAAAGAAGTGACAGAGGTGTGGGGCTGGGAAGGAAGGGGAGACATTCCTACTAAAAAAATAATTCAGATATGAGAATCTATTCTGAAATCAGTGAGAAGGGGCCAAGAAGGAAATTGATAGAGGCAGAACAGCCAAAAGCCATATATTGTTAGATCTTAAAAAAAAAAAAAAAAAAAAAAAATCAAAGTAAACAGTAAAAAAAACCCACAAAAACTAATCCAAGACAGGAGAATGTGAAACAACAAAGTGGGATCAATCATTCAGAGAAGGTATGGCTGATAACAGTACACTGTTGAAGCGTGGCCCCAGAGCTAAACTAATACCTTCTTTACCTTTTAAGGAGAATGTGTTGAAAATGAACAATGACAAGATGTGTGCAGGAGGTGATGGAGTGGAAGTGAAAGTTGCCATAATTAGGGTTAGAATTAAATCTTAAAATATCCTTAAATCAGAAGAACTGGACAATGTACATCCTAGAATTTTGAATGAAATCAAAGGTGGAATTGCACATCTGGTTCAAAGGCGGTTTTAGTAAATATCTTAAAGTGAATGTTTACTAGCAGACCAAAGGATAACAAACATGTTGTCTGTGCTTAAGGAAGAGACAAGGGAGAAAGTTCTGCACACTTGAAGAACAATAGTTTGACTTCAATTAGTATATGTAAGAAAGCAAAATATTTTGAGAGAGAAATTCTCAAAATTGATTGACTAAAACTACACTATTTGAGGATGTAGAAAACACAGCTGGATTCAAAATTTTTTTCTGTTCTGTGAAACAAAATATAGTATCCATTTTAGATACTAGAGAATGAAAGTGTTTTTTCTGTTTTCCTTTTTTTCTTTTTTGCATAAACCTCACTTAAATTGCAATATTAAACTGGTTGCACCAGGAGTACATTAAAGATTTAGTTACCTTCTGCAGTGACTATTAAGAAGTTATTACTCAAATTCTATTTAAACAGTTAAAAGAAATTAAAGTGTATAGGAAAGATCATTACATATCATGTGCTAATTTTCTAACAGAAGCTTAGCAAGGGATAGTTTACTTAAGCTTCCCAAAGGTTTTGGTTTTGTGCTTAATAATTCAGTGATGAAAGTGGGGTTATGTTGATTTATAATTTGTTACCATCAGTTTTTCCTAGACAGAGAATGCTCTAGCACAGTATCTGGCCTAATTTTATGTTTTTTCTTTCATGTTGTGTTCTTCACACTTTAACTTGAAAGGGAAAAAATAACTCATCTCCAAAACTGACCATGCTCTGGCAAAGCTGTCTTCTGCTTAAATCACCTCAGAAACCAAAAAGAGGGTTTTTTCCTGTTTCTGGCTATTTCAGGTTCTGAATTTTGCGAACTTCTGTAACTTCTTTCATTCTACAATGAACAATTATTTTATAGTTACAATTTTTTTTCATGGTTTGGATTTTTTTAATCAAGTTTTTGTAACTGAACAGGTTGGTGTTCATTTTCTGTATAAAGTACTGTTGGGAATTACGCAGATGTGGGAAATGGAAATCCTGTTTTTAAGGTTCACCTTAGTCTTATGAGTTGATGTGGGAAATGGAAAACCTGTTTTTAAGGTTCACCTTAGTCTTATGAGTTGATGTGGGAAATGGAAAACCTGTTTTTAAGGTTCACCTTAGTNCTTTCATTCTACAATGAACAATTATTTTATAGTTACAATTTTTTTTCATGGTTTGGATTTTTTTAATCAAGTTTTTGTAACTGAACAGGTTGGTGTTCATTTTCTGTATAAAGTACTGTTGGGAATTACGCAGATGTGGGAAATGGAAATCCTGTTTTTAAGGTTCACCTTAGTCTTATGAGTTGATGTGGGAAATGGAAAACCTGTTTTTAAGGTTCACCTTAGTCTCATGAGTTCTTACCAACAGTTCCCAAGTTTTAGAAGAGTTTAGGACAGTCTGATAAACCTGAATCAACTGCAGTCAAAAATACAAAATTTGTGAATTCAAAAAAACTACAGAAAGAGAAGCTGTGTAGAGTCATGATTAAATCTCTAACTGGGAAAGCATCTCTGCCAGTATCCAGGCCATTTTATCTCATTATTCTTATTACTGATAAGATTTAATGATATAAATCTTTATCTATATCTATATCTGTATCTATATCATCTATATCTATATCTATATCTATATCTATATCTATATCTATATATCTATATCTTATATTTAAGATTTAACGATTACTGACAGATTTAACGATATAAATCTTTAGAAAGTTTTGTTTGTGTAGTCATAATTTGCACAAGAAAGGCCTTCTTCCAAGACCACTGGGAGATCAAGATCATGTCCTATAGTTCTGGGAAAGCGATTTCCTCATTCTTCCACTAAGGTTGTAATTTTCAAAAATGAAAAGAATCTCATGATATTTTAAGTGTTTTTAATGTAGCCAGCCCTCAGCTGGATAGTCTCTATTTTTAAATGTCAAGTATAATTTAATTTCTTATCAATCAAAGCTATATATAGGCTTTCATTTTAAAAACTTTATTTCCCCATTCCCCCACCCCAATCAGCTCATAAAGTTAACATGTCTTGCAATAGATCTCATTTTAAAAAAAACAAAATTCATGTTCAGTTACATCGCTTTAAGCTTATCAGCTTCTCATGGCCACTGTTGGAGTCCAGAGGAGGCCATGAAGATGATCGGAGGGCTGGAGCACCTCTGCTGTGAAGACAGGATGAGAGAGTTAGGCTTGTTCAGCCTGAAGAAGAGAAGGCTTCTGGGAGACCTTTTATCTCTCCCTGTTACCTAAAGGGGGCCTACAGGAAAGATGGGGAGGGCCTCTTTATCAGGGAGTGGAGTGATCGGATGAGGGGTAACCATTTTAAACTGAAAGAGGGTAGATTTAGATTAGATATTAGGAAGAAATTCTTTACTATGAGAGTAGTGAGCCCCTGGCCCAAGTTGCCCAGAGAAGCTGTGGCTGCCCCATCCCTGGACGTGTTCAAGGCCAGGTTGGATGGCGCTTTGAGCAACCTGGTCTAGTGGCAGGTGTCCCTTCCTGTGGCAAGGGCTTGGAACTAGATAGTCTTTAAGGTCCCTTTCAATCCAACCTATTCTATTATACTATGATAATTCTATGACAGTTATAGAATGATGCTTCCTGAGAACACTGGCTATACTCACTGTACACTGAAACACCAAGCAGAGGCCTCTAAGAGTGTACAAATTCAAGCTGGAACAACCAGGGACTTGGTGCTGCACTGGGATGAGTTAGTCACCTGGGTTTTGCAAGGCATGTTGCTCATTTAGCAATGAATGACGTGACTAAATCAGGCAGAAACCATGGGGATGCAACTCCACTGTTTCTTGTTTTTGTTCTGAAATGGTAAATACGTTCTGGGGTCCATCGCGTGGGACAGATGTTTCCATACCAGTCCACTAAGAGTCTTGCTAGTGTTACTGTGCAACAGCAATCGAATCAGCACATTATCATCTTTGTCTGGTCTATACCCTTTTCCATGTCTTGCTCATTTTCCAATCAGCTTTTGCTTCATTGATCACTATTACAGGACTCCTGTATTACTTGGAGATGAATATGCATAAATTGAAATAGTTAATTAAGATGCCAATTCAGGGAGCTCAATAGTGTGCTATGCATCCTGCGATTTACAGAATAACCCATTGCACATTACAAATGCGTTTTTTGAGCACCTTTTTGTCTGGAATTGTTAAATGTTCCAGATGTCCTGTGGGGTCAAGTGCAAGGGGAAATGCATCTTTGGAAAGATGTGAAAGCACACCTTCCTGAGAATTATCAACATTTATTGACAACCTTCTGTCCTCTGACCCAGAGGATACTAACTTGCTCATTCTCACTCTTTACCATACATGGACAAACTTTGCCAACTGAAGACATATTAGTGCAAAAAACCCCACCCTACTATGTTACATTTCCTGATTCTCAGAAAGCTGTCAGTAATAGCATTTCTACTGCCACATTTTTAACAGTTCTTCAGATGAATAGGCTGGAGATTTATCCTTCTGGATAATGATATGGGTTAGCTATTCTGAAAACTTCAGGAAGATTCCAACTATTCTTCCATTTGAAAAAAGAATAATGGAAAAGAACAGAAAAAATGTGAAATAAAGAGATTTTCCTTCCCTTAGGAATATAATCAGCATACCTAATGAAAAAGAAATTCCAGTTACTGCATCAACTATATCTGCAGAAAGACCTGAATAATTAAATTATTATTTAGTGCAGGGGTTTCAAGGAGATTTGGAATTCACAAAACTCTTCCAATTATTTAGATTACTAAGGTAAAAAAAAGCAAAAATTGAAAAGCAAATTGAAAATCCCATTAACTACTCCTGCTAGCCACGCACCTACACAGGCACATGGCTGGATCCCTTTGCAACTGCAGATTTTTTAAGACAAAGGACATCTGTAGGGAATGACTGCCAGAAAAACACAGTTGGGTTTGGAAGAAGCATTGCCTATTCATATGGTATAGACCAGGGAATTAATGAAAAGCTCAAAGATCATTTTAAAAGCTATCTAACCATATAACAAATGTTCCCTTGGCTTTTAATAGTTCATCTGGGATCATATCCTGCCAATATGTTTATTTGATAGTTTGCTGCCTATTAGAATGAGCAGGTATGGTTGTAATAGTTCTACTTGAGCTGGATTTTTTTTTTTATTTTGCATTAGCTGAGGTTTCAACTAACTTTTTTTAAACAGTTAATTTCCTTTTACAATATTGATACTTCAAAATTGTACATCAAAAGTGAAAATAACTCCATTTATAATATTCTGATAAATTGGATTTTCCATGAACAGCTTTTACCGAAAACCATTGCTTTTGAAATTTATTTGGAAATAAAGTCATATATTCTGACCAGCTATAGTTAGGACTGAACCATGTAATTTTAAGCACTGTAAATACTCCGAGCTTGACAGAAAGCTCATCCAAGTAAACGAAAGGAATTTCACTGACTTTCATCATACCCTGTGTCTGGTAGTAAACATGTTCACAGTCAAGCTCAAATACGCAACAATCAGTTAATGGTACCACGTTCATGTTTGCTGTTTCTGTGCCTGCCTGATCTATGAAACCAATTTTGATTAGCTGCTTTTTCCATCATCGCAAGTTTAGACTGAAACCCATAATGCCCTTTCAAAAGGCTTTGATATATGTAAGTTTTTCTCATCAACACATTTTTGCTCATCAACTGCTGCAGTAACTGGGAATATTTCCTCAGTATACAGTGGACATCAGATGTGATCTAAAACATCCTGGTATGCTGATAGCTGTATATAATGCCATAATTATAAAACCGATGTCTGCATGGAAACGTGGCAAAAGAAAAAGAGGGGTTACAAAACGAAATTATATACCAGTTCATCAAAAAGAATTAAAAAAAAAATTAGAATAGGACACTTAAAGATCACTGAAATCTATAATCCCACTGAAAAGAATCTGACAATACTTCCTTAACCACTATGAAATGGTATGATGGTACCATTAAAATTTTAAGGGACAGTCATTTGCTGTATAGAAATCGTCCTTGCAAATACACTTGACCTCAGAGAATGTAAAAGGCCAGAGACTTGTAGACATAGAGATGGGTAAACAGCTAAGTTATAGTAGCCATTCACTACCTTACAGTACTGAAACACAGTGCCCTAAAGCAGCAGAAGTAAATTTCAATGGATATGCTATACTGGCATAAAAAATGAAAGGCCTGGTTCTTCCCTTAGAAAATCTTGGGAGCACTTCTGCTCACTTCAGAGGGGAAAAACGCTGATGGGAGACAATAACAGAAAGATGAAAATAAGATTCCAGGCTTGTCAACCTGACAGTTTTCATCATCACTTAATTTTTATAAAGTGCAACACCATATGACTCCTTAAAAAATAATAAAATAAGCTGCCGAAAGTGCCTAAAGTCTCTTGCCAAAATTTCATCTGAAGTCTTCATATAGAAGAAAACCAGCCATTTATCTTCTAGCTTTACAAAAATGAGAGCTTGCATGACTGAGTTTTACAATGACTTGAATGTGCTTCTTTCAGTTAAAACACTAATTACAATTTGGAGAGGTACATTGATTAGATAATGCCACCCAAACACCAGTTCTTAATGATGCAAAACTGGAGCCTTGGAACTAAATTGAGTTTTCACAAATCACTGTGTTCACAGGGCTTCTATACCCCTACCCTGTCATTCCAGTCTTTTGCAGCTTTAGACCAGCGATAGTGTTGCTTGTTAAGGAACACTAAGGAGGAAAAGAGGTTAAGCAGGAAAGAAAATCAGAGGGAACTATTCCTGCTGTATTTAGAGGAAGAGACTATAAGAGGACTTCAGTGAAGCAAAGCAGAGAAAAATATTAATGCAGAGAACTTGTGATACTTTGATTAAATGTTTTAAGGACATTGTATTCTAATTTCTACCAACTCATCTCCTCTGGAGCCATAAGTAATTTATTTTTTCCCCATCCTTCTCTCACAACTTCAAGAATATGTATAATAATTATTTATTACACCCACGTTAAACAACTTAATAAGGACCAGAATAACATACACAGCTTAACATATTATATGCGCATAAAGGGCCTAGGGCAATAAAAACTCCACACTTGGGTTGAGGCCAGTAGATGTTATTGCAGTGGTGTTTCATTATTAAAAGTTAGGTAGATTGGCTGTTCTCCAGTTCTTTCACTCAGTGTGGGATTATTTCCTTTTGGATACTTTTAACTCAGTGTTTTTTGTAAAAACACGATTATCAGTCATTGGAGTGGATTTATACACACTAAGAAAGAGCTACCAATTCTTTACATTGAAAACCACCAAAAGTCTGACTTTTGAGGGAAAGGAGTGGAGTCTACCACAGAGTTGGGATGCCTTTTAAAAAAATGATGGTAGTAGAGCAGTAGAAATCAGACAGAATAAACATGCTCTTTTCTCATCTTCTACTGTTCGGAACTACTTCTTTTTTCTTCAAAGTGAGAAGTTATAATAGTCCACATCATCTTGCTTTGAAATGCAAAATAAAGAATTCTTGCTCTAACGAAAATTCACAGCAAAAATGTGCACTACTTCTCAATATTAGCTTTTTTCAGTGACTGATATTTATACTTTTGTCAGCTTGACTTCTTGTTCATCTAGAGAACATTGATTCACAAAAAA
>VZSF01005000.1:19918-37700 GCA_013398295.1 Chionis minor
AAAAAAAAAAAAAAAAAAGAATTATATTTATAGCTTGTCAAAAGACATTGCTGAGTTTATTATAGTTTAACAGTCTTTGTTTCCTTTATGAAGGATCAAAGAACCCAGAAAGTAAAGGTGAATATATTTCCAAACTATAACTAATCCCCTCATTGAAGGAAGAACAATTTTTAGCTCATGCCTGCCTGGGTTATATTAATTATTAAATAAATAATTATTAATTAATAAAAATAAATCTTTCAACAAAGGAAAAGAAAAAATATCACATGAATAAATCTATCGCCTGAAATGGACCTCAGTAGAAAACAATTTACAAAAAATCCATTTCCTAAAAATGATTACTTTTGTTGCTCAGCCAGTCTGTTAAAAAACATCAATGCTAATCCTATTGACATGAAAGAGAACCATTCTTGGTTTGATAAATAGTTTGACTGATTCTGTAAATATGAAAGAACACCTGAAAAATACTTTATTTAGAAGTTTTAGGTAATACAGCTTAGAAAGTTGACTGAAGAGGAATATATGCAAGATAATGTTAAGTATACATATAATGTGAAATATATAGATAGACAATTTTAAATCGATTCCTTCATTTATTTTAAGCACTGGTAGACAAGTAAGAAAAAATGTCATAACAAGAATGTATGTATGTATCTTTACATCACATAATACAGAGATCCTAGATCTAACATAAAATAAACAAAATTGTGCAGATGAGAAATGCAGAGATAATTTGCAGGTCAGAAACAGTTTAGTCTCTTCTGTAAGACACTGTTCAAAGCACTTATTAGCCTTGCTTTATTAGACTGTGCTCAGAACCATGTAGATACAACCATGCTGCCTCCAGTTTGACAGTGTGATCAAGTGCACCCTCAGGAAGTTTGTAGATGACACCAGCCTGAGTGGTGTCATGGACACATCTGAGGGATGGGATGCCATCCAGAGGGACTTGGACAGGCTTCAGAAGTGGGCCCCTGTGAACCTCATGAGCTTCCACAAGGCCAAGAGCAAAGTCCTGCACCTGGGTCAGGGCAACCCCCAGAATCAGTACAGGCTGGTGGATGAAGGGGCTGAAAGCAGCCCTGCCAAGAAGGGCTTGAGGGTACAGGTAGATGAAAAGCTGGACGTGAGCCAGCAATGTGCGCTGACAGTCCAGAAAGCCAACCATATCCTGGGCTACATCAAAAGAAGCGTGGCCAGCAGGCTGAGGGAGGTGATTGTGCCCTTCTACTCTTCTCTGGTGAGACCCCACCTGGAATACTGTATCCAGCTCTGAAAACCTCAGCACAAGAAAGATGTGCACTTGTTAGAGTGAGCCCAGAGGAAGGCCACAAAAACGATTAGAGGACTGAAGCACCTCTCCTGTGAATACAGGCTGAGAGTTTGGGTTGTTCAGCCTGGAGATGAAAAGGCTCTGGGGGGACCTTATCTCAGCCTTTCAGTACTTCAAGGAAAGATAAGGACTGAAAATTTTTAGCACAGCCTGTTGCAATTAGGGGTAATGTTTTTAAACTAAAAGAGCATAGATTCAGACTCCGTATAAGGAAGAAATTTTTGATGAGGAGTGTGGTGAAACAGTGGCATTGCACAGAGAGGTGGTAAATGCCCCATCCCTCACATTCAAGGTCAGGCTGGGCGGGGCTCTGAGCAACCTGATCTAGTTGAAGATGTTCCTGCTCATGTCACGGGGGCTGGACTAGATGGCCTTTAAAGGTCCCTTCCAACCCAAATTATTCTATGATTCTGTGATTCAATTCTGGAGCTAACTCCTAGGATCTATGATGGGTGTTTCTGCATTGCAAGGCATGGGTCTTCATTTTAAGCAGTGTCAGCCACTCCTCCCCATGACAGAGCCCAGATGATTTGGACTTGTGAGACAAACCATGCTTCTCCAGCCTTCAGTCCCTGACAGTGCCCACCAGCAGAGTTCAAGAAGGCCAGGAAAACAGATTATGCCTTTTTTTCAGGACACACTCTAAGCCTCAAGCAGCTTCTGGCCTAAAAGATTCTTGAGCCAAAGGTGAAATTTTTGTGTTTACTAGTCCTCAGTGATTTTTTCTTCTAGGAATTTAGTCCATCCTTTTTTTTAGGCTACTATGAAATTTTAACATTTGAGGCTCAGTTCTGCCACATAAGAAGTATCTTGGTTTATTTTGTTGTTTTCTGCTTGCCTTTCATAACTGAAAAATTGTTGTCCATTCATCTTATTCCTACCATTCATATTTTCATAAATATCTGTCACTAACAGTTTCAAAGCACTAACAGCACTGGTATTAAATACAAGCTGTGCAAACAACAAATGCAAAGACAGATTGGATCTTAGAAGCTGTATCATTGCCTTAGCAAAGGATGAACCTCTTCAGAAGTGCCTGTTTAGAGCCAGTTAAGAAGCATGAAAAAATGAAGACTCCAAGTTTCTCAGAAACAGAATAAAATATAACGTAGGTGGTACATTAAAAAATAATGTATGTAGTGTAAGGTTAGAAATAAAAGGTAGCTAGCCATATCTGCAGGAGGGGCAAGGCAAGGCACAGGCAAGGCATGGGTGAGGCACTGCAAGGGAAGGGGAAGGGGANAGGGAAAGGGAAAGGGAAAGGGAAAGGGAAAGAGAAAGGGAAAGGGAAAGGGAAAGGGAAAGGGAAAGCCCCCCCACCCCCACTTTGGTGGACTGTGTCATGAAAATCTAGAAACACTTTCATCTAGCAATACATGGAATATTTCATGCCAGAATATTCTGTCCCGGTGTTCTGTTTCACAGCGAAGAAACACAGAAAGTTAAAAAAAAAAAAATATATGGCTTGCTGTTGCAGAGATGTGATGAAATGTAACAGCTGAAATGGTACCAGAGGGGCTCCCTCTGGGCTGCATGCCACCAGAGTGCTTTTTCTCTCTGAATATTCTGATTCCTCTTGTTTTTCTATCTTTCTTTTTCACAACAGTGCTTCTGTTTGAGCTGTTTTCCCATGTTTTCCATGGCTTCCCACCTCCATCATATGTTCCTGTGTTATTCTTTATCATTCTTATTAGTAAAATTTCATCTCTTTTCATTCTCTTTATTGTAGCTTTACCATCAGTCTTTCCCTGCCATTTCTTCTGTATTGTTTCTTCTGCCGTCTGGGTTTTTGTTTGGTTTTTTTTTTCCTTTCTTACATTCATACTCCTTCCCAGCTAAGGACATGTCTGTTAAACTGGATGTGAAAATGTGAAAGGCAAAGGGCGTTGCTCTGCTCCTCTGAGAAATCCAGCCCTCTGGAAAGTGGAAGTTTTTTCCTATGGTTTTCTTTCAGAAGTTTCCTGCGCACATCACAGTAGATACCAAATTCCTTTCACTCTCTCCTGAAAAGAGGCTAGCGAGGGAATAGGTCTCACTACTGACACCATACAAGAGAACAGAATGACATCTATTATGAGCAAAAATGATCCTCAATGTAAGAGGATCTCACTTTCATTCAAAATAACAGGATATTGGTCCATTTACTTGAAAAGTCATTTAAACTGAAATCTGTAAACACATGTTCCCCTGTAACAATGGGAGGCATTCATTCTAATCCTCTGAGGGGATTAAAATGTTATTGCTTACTTGTGTTATTGGTGTTTTAATGCAATGTGCCACAAAAGGTTACCTTTTCATTTCGTATTGTCCTACATATTATGTCATGATTCATCACATAATGTGCTGTCAACAGACATAGTAAAAAAAGACAAGCTGATGTGGTGTGACAAGATGGGGAGAGGTCACTTTGATACCACATGACGTAGTTTTCCAGAATGTGTCAGCAAGGCCATAGTATTAATATTTTTAAGCTCTTTGCTTTCATATAATTTTATGTAGTTGAGCCACCTCTTTAGCCTCACATTTTGGTGGTATTCTGTGTACCATTTTTCTCTATTGTCCTGAGATGTTTAAGGTATTTAGACTTCACATTTATAAAGATCAAGGTGCAAAAGACTCTCTAGTCATTTGAGACCCCTCATAAGAGTCTTTAAATACTGGATACAGCAGAGGTTTCAGAATCAGCCTTGTTTCAACAGTATCTTGCATGGCTTCTTGCAAACATATGGAAAATTTGCATTACTCCTATCTGTTGATTTCCAGCTTTTTCAGTCCCATCGTCTACCCAAGAAATAAAACTGCTAAGATTACTAGTCTTTGGATATGGCTATAAGCATTGTGTCACCATCTTTTTGAAGATGGGACTAATAAATTTTCTTCATTTTCTTATTAACTTGCAGTTCATCATTAAATATATCTGCATCTATAGTGTTTCCATAATACTGGGGAAAGTTATCTGTTTGTGACAGCTGAGTATATACGAATTTAGTGAGTTAAAACTCTAAATTCTAAAAGAAGTCAGTTTTCTTTAAAGGGACACTATTAGGTAGTGGTTCAGTTATGCATCTAAATTCAGTTGAAGTCTGGATTGATCTTCTGTTCCATGGAAATAGGCCTGAGATAGCTAGACATTTTCAAATTTTTTTTTTTTTGCTCGTTTGTAGTTACTACTCTCTAGTCATACAGTTACAGAGATACTTGAGAGAAAAAAAGGTAAATTAAATCATAGCCACCACCCAAGCCTACAGCCAAGGAGAAACATCTGTTTTCAGCTGTTTGATCATTACAAGAATGGGTTAATTCTGGGCTAGTTTTTCTCCTTCTAGTTACAATCTATGTCAGGTGAATAGATGAATTTGTCCCATTTTCACTTCTCATTACAAGGTTTGTCATGAAAAGTGAGTTATCACGGGATTTTATTGCCTGATATATTTGGTGAATTATGACAGTGTGCAGAGGACATTTAACCTCTTTCAATATTGTGTGTCTTGGTTGACTGACTGTTTCTGGCCACAGAGATGGTACATGGGAATTCAGTGCATCATTTCTTTGCATACAAAGTCAAAGATGACTCTTTTCAACAGAGCAAGGAACAAAGTTATATCCCATTTAAGCGCACATCCTGATGAGGCAATGTTATCCCTGTGCAGCAATCTTGCAAAATTAAAGGGAAAAAAATACCCGCAAAACTAATGCCGCACGCTGTGGTTGCAGAAGTGCTTAGCATAGTTAAAATATTTGGCCTGTGAAAATGATTGCTTTTACCTTTCCTGAGTTCTGACCTCCAGGATATTTCTCTGTGATGCATTAGGTCCTCTGTGTTGCAAATGTTAACAGGTACAGGGGGTACTATTCCTGGGGAGAAACATTGTCATTTTATGATTTTCTCATAAGGTCATATGTGAAGAGGACCATCACCTTCTACTTATCTGCTGTTACTGGGATACTTTCCAGAACATTATCCAATTACAGTAACTAGGAAGGAGGAACAGAAGAAATCTGCTAAAGCAGAAAGCTTCCCCTATCAGTCATCTGCAGCTGGGCTTATTATACTTAATATGTGGGGAGTGCAGAAGGAAGGATTGATTTCATGTTATAGATGTTCAAGGAGCACACAAGTCCTTATGTCACACATTACAGATACTGCTATATAATCCTTTCTCTGTGATACTACTTGTAATGATAATAATGGCCATTACATTAAGTCTCTTGACTTAATATACAAATAAGTCATAAATATCTACCAAATGTTGCTAATAACCAAGTTACAGGACAGAAAAGAGAATTGCAGTCCCAATGTAAATGAAGACACTATGAAGTTGCAGAGTCACAGAAGTGCAATGGAAACACATTACACCAACCAGTGCTGACAGAGGACATCAAAGCCATATTAGCTCCTTAGTAAACCCACATCTGGAACTTTACTATTTATATAGAATCTATCAATGTTTGGAGGATGGTAGGTAACATCATCTTAACCTGGTTTTGCAAGTCCACATGAATGACATGCCTTGAACCTCTGAGGAACTGCAAGGGGTCTCAGTTGCTACTCGAACATAACACGCACATATGAAGTACAGGCTGAAGTAAATATATAGTGGAATATATATAATATATATATGTGCATACATATATGCACATGTAATGTAATTTTAATCAATAAATATGATGATAAATATCCAACCTAATAGCAGGGAATGAACAGAGGACTTCAGTGCTGGAAGCATGAACTTCCACAGTGAGGGACAAAGAGCACAGCTACATCAGGAAAGAACAAACTCCATGGTCTGTTCTCTGACTCTGAGGCCAAATGCCATGGTTCATGCAAATCAGTTCCTCTTAATCAAAAAGGGTTTTAACTGAAGAATGGACAGGTTCTCTCCATCAGCAGAACTGAGCTAGTGCATTAGAGAAATCTTACAGTCACTAGAAGGACTATCCTTGGGATGCATGGAAAAAAAAGAAGAGTATTTCCTTAAAGAGTTGCAGATCCTTTGATTTATTTACAGCCTTTGCCAGTTTTTAACTGGACAGACAGAACTGAATGGATGAGCTATCTGAAGCTGCTCATGGGAGCAGTCCCACTGGCTTTGCAGGACAGAGTTCTGTTAAACTGAGTAAAAGTCACAGAACTGAGGTCGATAAAATGTGGTCAATCAGTTTTAAGAATATGATTGTTCCAAGGAGAACCACCAGTAATTAGTCATTCAGCCCTACCCAAGAAAGCACATCATAATCTCTTTAATCAACCCCAAACAAGGGAACAGCACAGGTAGAAAGTTTAATGCATTTTAATCAAAGGCCACCATAGTCTAAATCTTGTGTTATGAAGATACTATCAGTCACCAGCAATACTGCCTGTCAATTGTACACTGTGTGGAGGTACAAACAAATCATACATAAAGGCTATTAACATACTTATCATGGAACGAGGTCTAAAACCAGATTTACGTCTAGTCAAAACATTATTCCTTACAATACAATCCATTAGTTCTGCATAAACAAGTTCAAGCAATTTAGATAATGTAGGTAATAGTAGGACAGACTATATCACTACCCTAAGGTAAAATGGTTCAGGGACTGGTGTCACTCTGAGTTTCATGTCCAGATGTAACTTACTATTCGTAATAGGGAACTAAACATGGGAAAGCAAAAGGATGGCGGCATGGCAGTCGACACTGGTGTGATATTCTGAAACCCAAATTCATCCATTCTGACCAAACAATCTTAAAAAATCCTACTGCCTAGTGAAAAATGTGTAGAAAAAAGATGGGAGGGACAAGGTAACTTTACTTTGCTTTGTTTAATATTGTGACATTGTAACTCTTGTCCCATAGCACTTATTCAGGCAACTCATCTTGATGTTCTTGGAACCACATGTGTGAGTCAGCACTCACCAATTTGAACAAGGAAT
Source organism: Chionis minor (assembly GCA_013398295.1). Classification (NCBI taxonomy): domain Eukaryota; kingdom Metazoa; phylum Chordata; class Aves; order Charadriiformes; family Chionidae; genus Chionis; species Chionis minor. The sequence goes on from VZSF01005000.1 coordinate 27,166, forward strand.
ATGTTATTGGTATCACTAAAAATTAGGGTAATGTGCTCTGGGCATTCAGAGGGATGAGATCTAAAAGCCGTGTTAGCGATGGAATTGTATTTTGATTTATATTACTATTTGTAGTTAATATTAGAATAGGTAAAATTTGTATAAAAATTTTTTTTGAGGGAATCAAAAAGTTGCATATTCTCTTGAGTTAAAGCAGTGTATCTCCTTTGATATCATCTAAGCACCTTTCAAGATAGGGCACATGAACTGGTTTTAGGAATATCTATCAAGCAGATTGCCTTATTTCTATAATAATAAGTCTGTTGTCTTTCTTTTTGTGGGGAACAACTTCCTAATCCAATTTTAAATTACCAAAATTCTAGTCCTTTTACGTGAATCCTTTTTGATTCTATTTTTGATTCTGACCAACCACACACTTAGGAGTGGATCCTGCCAGGATCACAAGGAATAGTTAAACATTGCCTATATAAAAATTCAGATGCGTTCTGTAGAAACCATGTCCCAGGGATAATTTTCATCAACTTTCTTTGACTGCAGGAGAAGGAGTGTATATGTGTGAAGCTGCAGTAAATGTGTTTTATATTATATAGCTGACTGACTGCTGTCTCTCAGTGAATGTAAATTAGACTGCAAAAATTACAAATCAGGAACGTTTCCTGAAATATAAAGTACAACTCTGAAGGACTGCTCATGACTGATTTTCTAGCAGTGATCAGGGAATAATACTAAATTATTTTTTGAAGTTGGGTTTTCATCAAGGGCTAGATTCAAGATTGCTTGGATTCAATAAAAGAGTTTCTTCCTCCCCTTCATCATATATTTCATTGCACTCTGGTTTAGGCCCCTGAAGTTGTATATCTGCCATCAACAGGAGGTTCAGCATCTCAAAAAAAGCTCTCAGGCTCCGGGCCCTGCTTCTCTCTTTTCTGTTGTCCTGGCAAAGAAACAATATTTTGATTTGATTCTGATCTCAAACAACTAAGAGGAGCATGTTTATTTTCACGAGCACCATGCAAGATTTGTGTGGATTCTTCAGGACTGTTGGCAATCCATACACCAACAAAATAGAATTGCATTGAATCTGATCAGTAAGCAGCCGCTTTGTAACCAGATCATTTAACTCAGTTGTACAGGAAGGATTTCAAAAAGAATGGTGATGTATTATATCATGGAAACTGCTGAAATCCAAAATGTTATGAATCTTGGTTTGTATATTGTCTTTCTAAAGTCAAAAAGTAATATATTTTCCCTCACTTCTTGGACAATCGTATGGCAGGCTGTAATGTTTATTGATCACCAATCTTTTATCGCTTTCCATTGACCATTTGTGTTGGTAGTTATGCATAAGGACTATTGATTGGGTAGTAATTACCCTCTAATGGAGGTCAGCTAAGGTCACCAGTACAAACTTGCCCTTCTTGATTTTTGTTAATTTAGTTCATTGGGATTTTGTTTTTCTCATTTTCGGTTTTGTAGTCAATTTCCTTTTTTTTGTGTTTTTACATGCCATGCAATATTTAAGTTGTTTACATGGTGCAAAGAACGTCCAACTTTATCAGTTGTCTAAGGAATATTTGTTTCCACTGTTACTATGATGGTCTTGAAGAATATGATATACATTTCATTGGGTAAAACCTAAAATGGAAATAATAAGTGTAAAAAAAATACAACATACTCAGAAAGACTGTTTTTATTTGTTTCCCTGTAGGGCACTGGTAGGCTGTAACTCAGATTGTATCTCTTCTTCAGAATGTGTAATGAATTTACCTTCCTGTAGAAGCTATTAGAGTGTCAGTAAGGTGGAAGTATGTTTGAAAACATGGGTCAGAACTTTAATTCTGGTTTTATAGTCACAAGAGCTGAGCCAGCATAGAGAGTGGGAGTATTAATTTACTACTGAAGTGTGGGTCTACAATGAATTATTGCACTCTGCAAACAGATAATTAGAGAAGAAACTGAGATGGGGCTACTGTTTGTTATACTTGTCTGCTATGTCTGAAATTGAATCTTGAGTTTTTCAAGGGAGAGGTCATATCTTCCAATTCACTTTCACAGAACGTCACACATCAGGGGTCTGATTCTCACTGAGTTTGTCTTTGAGATGACACAGCCACAGAAGTTATGATAAACAGTACTATAGTTTATTCAGTCATCAAATTGCAATAAATGCGGATTACATTCAAACAGGCAATTTTGGAGGCAGCAAGGTTAATTGGCTAATATTTTGCTATTTTATAGATTTATATGTTTAATTAAATTTTCATGCCCACACATACAGAGGACATTCACATTTCACGGCACACACATATCTGAAACATCACCCAAAACTGCTTAATTTTTTTTTTTAATAAAATATGTACTTTTTTCTGCTCTGGATTGCATTTTATATAACTCTGTGCTAGGAATATGTTCACATAACCTCTGAAGCAAATGGACTTCTAATTGTCTCCTTCTCCAGGCAGTTCATAGCAATAATATTGGTGGCTTAATGAGTGACTAAGCAGTTAGGACATGTTTGTGGGAATATTGAAACTATCTCTGTGCATTAGGAGGCACACTTCTAAAATTATCCATTGAAAAGATATCTGCCTGCCACATAGAGGAAAATGAAGCATATAATTTTGTTAGTAAGTATGCTTTGACCTAAAATGCCATTAGTGATGCAAAGTCAAAAAGTTCGCAGAAAATGTGTTGAAATATGATAGACACTTGAGTCTTTGCTAAGTGTAAAATGAGTTTCAGAAAGCGTTTCATTCATTGCAGGCTTTACAGACTTCACAGCTATTGACTGTACTGCTTTGTCTTTGGAAGCCTGAAATTCCCCATGCCCGTTGTTCACACTGACCTTTACATTGGTTTGTTGTCCATACTTGACATGGGTCAAGCAGACAAAAGCTGCTTTTCTCTTGTCAGTCAAACTGAGTTCTTTCTAATTTGTCCTTTAAGGCCATGTCATGCCCCGTGTGAATCTTTTTGACATGACAAATCATATGAGAACGCGTTTCTTGAGGAGGGCCAAAATGTCGTATTCTCTTATAAAAGTTGTGAAAATCACTTCAGGTATTTACTGCTCTTACTATGTGCAAAACAAAGCAAAACAAATTGTGATAAATTAGAGGTTCATATAGCTCAGTTATTCTAACCCTAAGATTAAACTGTGCCATTTGATTTGACCTGTGACTTGCCTGTCTTAATATAGTTTTGCTATGAAACAGCTATGCACAAGGAGCCACTTTCCTGATCCACTGCGGGGTGGTAGCTATATAGAGCCAGACACAGACAGATGATTTTAGCTGGTAAAGAACAACTAAACTCCTCTTCAAAGAGCACATTAACTTGAAATTTTGCCCAGGGCTAGATGTTTTCCAGACCAGTACTGAAGTTATGCTGTTTCAAGCTAAAAACAGAATTTGCAAATGAATCTTTTTATTAGCTATCTGAATACGTCTTGTCTGCTGTTTCCTAACAAGCTGCCATGAAAACAAACCAAACCTGTTTATGGGATATTCTGTTGAAAATAAAATGATTTCTGGTGTTAAACACATGGGCCAGATGTAACACATTGTTCAGTGTGGCATGGTAGAATAGGACTTTTCCATTTTGCCCAATAGTCAGATGCTGCTACTTAAGTTTAGTTTCACGACTTGATGAACTCTAATGAAAGTGACATCAGTCCTCAAAAGAAAAAAGCAGAAACTTAAGAAACCTAGGTAAAGAAAGGTAGAAAGAGGGTAAAGATGAGTAAGTGCATGCTGACATGACTAGAGAAGAAAATGTCTTCTATAAAATAAATCTGATTTTATTACACTGAAAATGTCTTCCAGTTATCATGCTTATATATGATGTCAGCTGACATCCTGGCTGTAACAGTTTTTGAAAGGAGCTGAGAATCAGCCAATGTTGCTGAGGTCAGCAGTTATTAACTTCTCTTAGTATTAGGACTGAGCTACAAAGTGGAATGTGTCTCAACTCTAAGTGGCTTTGAAAAAATCAGTCTACGATGGTGGCCAACTCTTTGGACATTTGCAAAATGCAGTTTCACTACATTGTCTTTTGTTAGTTAAATTGTCTTACACTTCTGTCATACCAAGAAAGCAACTTTAAAAGGCTGGTGGTGAGATTCATCCCACCAAATTTAAGGTTAAAAATAAGTTTCTAAATAAATTTGTTGTTTACAGACCCTTTCTGTAATCAACAGAGATAAACACATTCAGAGAGCAGTCCAACCATTCCAAAAAAAGAAATTCAAGGCAGGTGGTGCACATGGCCAGGGGGCATCTACCTTTTCTCTTGAGTATAAAAGGAAGCTAGAGAATGAGCTGAGAACTGGCGTCTAACTTCCAGGTGGCTAGACTTAAAAGACATTATTCAGTTTGCAATGTGTTTTTAAAATATTCACCCCCTTTCACCCCTATTTTTTCCCAGCTGAACTGATTCAGCCATGCTCTTACATTGTCTCTTATTGCAGGTGTGAAATGGAGCCTTGTTCCTTTTAGGATTTGCTGTCTATCATGATCACACTTCCAAAAATCTAGATTTTTTCTTAGTAATTGTATCTATTCAGCCTTAACTGTGAGTTTTACATAGTTAAGCGCTAAAGAGTCTGATAACTCCTATTTAGCCAAAACTGCCAGTGATTTCAAGCACTTTCAAAAATGAAGCATCAGATCCTATATTGGGTCCACTAAGTTCTACTCAGCCGGAAGACATACAGCATTTTTACCTGTTCTCTCTCTATAATTCTTCTAGTTGTGTTTACTGATGGAATAAGGACAGTTAGAGGACTCTTTCTGGACCAGCTCATTCAGCAATATTAAGTGAACTTTGTTTTATGTTCAGACAGTTTAGCAATGATGCCTTTCATATGACTAATTTATGTCAAACATGTCAAGAGTGTTTTCTCAGATGTACTGCATCCAGTATGGCATCAGCTAGCTGCCGTTCAATACACAGCTGCATACTTAAGTGAGCAAAGTTTTAGATATATTTACTAGGCCTGAGGCATTCCTACTAAGAAAATCCACTAGAAGCTAAGATATAGCAGCACCCCAACGATTTTCCTGAGATTTTCCTGAGAACTTGCTGTAATTTCTTGTTTCTCAGCACCCCTTATTGTAATTTTATTTTAAGGTACAATAACATATAACTTAGAATTTTTTTCCCATTCGGGTAGGGAGGACACAAAACCTAGCAAGAATTAGTAATTTCATGAAAATAACTTGTGCTAGTTTATAGAACAACTGTCCTATGGTATTTATAATCTCATGTCCAGTGTTGTGAAGTACACTGTTGCATCCCAATAAAGTGTTTTGTCTCAGTAGTGAATTATTTTATTTGTACCATGGCTGGTTTTTTTTACCCATGGTTAATATTTGTAAAAACAGTAAGGTGACCTAAATGCTTAAACACCATTTGTAAAAAATTGTCATACAGCAAGATTCAGGCTCCCAGCTGAGATGTTTTTTCAAAGGATTGTAGGTATTTATCTAAAAATGTATAAGCAAATGTAAAAATACTTTTTAAAATATCTGATCATGTTAGATGATTAATCCACACTGAGATGCCTATCTCCCCGTCATCCACAATAGAAGGATCATTTCCATAATACTCAGGGAAACAACACAGGGGATGAAGAAGAATAATTTTATTCCTTTTAAGCTATTCCAATGGCTTCTCAAAGCACTGTAGAACTTTGTTGTCAGTGTAGTCCTAGGTACCAAAACATGTAATAAAATCGTGCCATTGAAAAAATCTGAGGAATACTAGGTCAGTTTTTAGTGTCATACCTCTGAGACTTCCCTGAAGTCTGAAGTACCACGTCATTCTCCAAAATGATCTGCTCTTCCAGCTACCTCTTTTCTGAACCTAAATTAGGTAACTTCAACACTGGCTTCAAATTATGCCTTTGTTAATTTTTTCCTTTGGGTCAATGTATTTAATAAATATAACATTAAAATAAGCTACTCTTCAAAATTGAACAAAATATTTCTCTTTGGTGTGGCTTTGGGTGATAGAATATTGAACAGAACACGTAAATGTCATTATGTATTGTGCACTGTCACGACTCCCCGAGGTAAGAAAGGTTTCATATGCAAAAGGATTAAAATAAGGCAGGCATTATCATGTGTTTGTGAGCCATGTTAGATATTATTGATCCTAATTACCTACCTTAGATGCAGACACTAAATTAGAAACCTGATATTCTGAAACTGGTAATTTTTCAGCTTAGTGCATCAGGGAAGAAGAAATCCTTTTAGGGAGAAGAATCCCAAATCCCTTTTGAAGCAGTTTCTTCATCATATTAAGCATTTTCATTAACTTGCCATAGAAGCAAGAGTCACTAACAGATCTGCAAATATAAGAGGAGTTAAAAAATTTCTATGTACTTTTCTGTCACTCCTGGTCAATATTTCTAATTCCACTGAAAGGTTAGTCTTGCTTGCTTTCCTTTAAAAAATTACATAAACGTAGTTAAACTGTTAAGAAAACATTGCTTTCTTAAATTATGGAAATTGTTTGAGAGCAGGAGAGAGGGTGAATGCTCTTTGAATATTTTGGCCCAATTCTTCATTTGGCTTTGAAGATTTGCATTTGTTCTATAAATTTTTTTACAAAGTTCCATAAGGTTGTTACTTAGGCAGAGAAGTAAATTAGGCAGTTACGTAGTTACTTAGGCAGTAAGTATCTATAGACAGAGTATTTGTCCAAGAAACATGTAAGAGAGAAAATACAGCAAGGCTTGAAAGCTAGTCAGAGTATTTTACTGGTCCTACAGTTTCAGCTCTAGGGATGTCAGTCTGGCTGCTGTCAGTAATAAGATTTAAAGAAAATATAAACTAAGAAATTTAGTATGATTCCTTAAACCCAAAGTTTGATTAGAAATACTATTATCTCCCATCCTTTCCGTATTCCTTTAAAACGTATCCGGAAAAAGGTGAGGGGAAAAGCCTGGGTGAAACACTGAAAAGTTTTGGCAAAAAATAAAAGAAAAAATATTTTCACTTTTGTGTTGTACATAATACTTGCCTGATGGTAAAGGATACTTCACACTTCTAGTCTTGTTGGAGGAGACTGATCAGGCTACATCCCATCATGACGTTCTCTGAGAAACAGTAGGAATTTCTTTTATATTTCTATAGCATAAAGAAAGTAGAGCTCATGTATTTATTTCCCTGATAGCAAATAGATCCATATGAGGAACATGTTGGAAATAAGTGTCAAACTAGTCTGTAACTCCCCTATTCAATGTAGAGAACTTGAGTTGCTAAATGCATATGTAGGAATGGTAAAAAAAATATTATTTTGTTGTAGATGAGCAGCAAATTGCAACCGCTGAAAGCAAAGAAGAAATTAGAAAGATGTTATGATTTAGATGTGTTACAGTACTTCCTAGGGCTCCTACTGGCTAAATGATACTCGTACATCAGCCCTTGTTTTTGGGTGCAAATGAAGTCAGAACAACAAGATACGGAAAGCTGAATTCACGGGGAGAAATCTTAGCCCCACTGAAGTCAGTGACAAGAGTCCCACTGGCTTAAATTGAACCTATATTTCACACCTGGCATTTGCACAGTGTGATGACAAGTATCTGTTCCAAATATTTCATGGTCTTAAAATAACAAAAACAGCCTAGCAAAACATACAAAAAGGTTTAGAGTAGCGTTAGCAAGAGGTTAGCCTCAGAAAGTAATTTAATATGAATATCTTTATTAAATCCACTGCTTCAAATGAATTTTTTCAGATTAATAAATCTGCTGAGACATAAAATTATCTGATTTATAACTATGTATTAGTAGACATGAAATGTCAGTTATTATCTCCCTGCTTAATGCTTAGATTGTTCTATAATTTTATGCAGCTTCTAGGAGAGGTTCAAAAGGAAGAGAAATAAGAATTTTCTGTCCACCATTTCAATTAGATTTCTAGACCAGAGAATAACACTCAAGGTTACATTTTCTCTGATTAACATAATCAGAAATAAGATATCATTGTATCAGTAACTGGCATGGTAAATATTTTCATTTACAAGAGTCATTTCTTGTTTAACAGAAACCCAGGAACTGGATAAGTTGGAAATAATTTACAACACACTTTGTTTCAGCAAGAGTGTTCATCATTGTGATATAAATTCTCTTAATAAATAAACTGAAAAAAATATATTGTCTATAACAGAACACAAAAATACCAATCTTAAAGGTTGTACATTAAGTAAAAATTATTCGTGGATAACAAAATCTTGACCTGATGCTGGGCAGTGAGAACAAAATCACTGTCAGTGTATTTTTTTGTTAGTGATGGATCATGGGGTTAGTGATGACTGAAGATGTAGTCCTGCTGTAGATCCTTTCATACAGCATGAAAATAAAGAGCCTGTCTCTTACTGCTAGAGATCGTTTAGCACTGAAAAGGAGCAGGAAAAGCTCTGCTCTGCTGGTTAATTCATATTTTACAAAAATTGGCAACTGACTTCACTGGAGCCCTGAATTTATCCCATACTTGGCATAACCCTTTCTTTTAGACCTCATTTCCTTTAGCGAAAAGATTTTCATTTAGTACCAGTCCTGCTTTGTTCTAAAATATAGTGTACTGGGAGTACAGCCCTTCTGTACTCACATTTAGCTGAGAAGCCAGCATCTGGCAATGACTGATATAAATATCTAGCTCTTACATTACCTTGTGTCAGTTGCTTTTTTTGGTAACTGCGTGATATTAGCACAGTTAGGAAAACATAAATCCCAGCACTGAATGTTATAAACCTCCCTCACTCCCTGTGCGTGTCTGCAGTGAAACTATATAGAAGCTTTTCTGGAACTCTTAAGACCAAGTACAATAGCAAGGACAATTTTCCTAATTCAGGCTCCAATTTATATCACTGAGCCATCAGAGAGAGCACCCACCAGTTTGGGGTTCAGGCTCAATGTCAAGTATTTATTGGGAAATGTTCTGCCCATGGACAGTTAATTTTACATCTTCAATAATAACACTAGTGAAAAAATCTCTTCCAGTTGCTTCTCCCGCTAGTTTCACAGGTATGGTTAGAACTATTTTTGCTCTATTTTTATGTTATCTATCTATGCTTTTTATATTAATGTTCTGCTGGGCTCTAGGATCACTGGAGGATGTTTTCTCTCGCCTCCCAGAATTTTGTTACTCTGTATGCACATGGTGCCACATCTGAACCCCCAAATCTCAGACTTGTGTCATTTTCTCGTGTACTGAAAATGTTCTGGGTTTTAGCCAACTTCACCACAATCTGTCAAAAAATGTTTAAATTCTTCTTTTGAATATCTCATATCTTAAAAAAAAAATTTAAAAAATTAAAAAAAATTTGGACTAGGAAAAAAAAAAGGTCAAAACTTTCACTCCTTCATTCTCACATGTAACAGTCTTCAAAATACCCAAGATTTCTCCTCACATAAGGATGCTGCTTACTAGAGAAAGAGGAGTAATTGAGAACTATAAATGAAAAACTAAAATAAAAAATAATTCTTGGTATCCTAGAATTGGATCATTTGGAGCACATCTGGAAAATGCATAAGAGAATCAGTTATGCTATGATTTCACCTAGTTTTTCCATGCAGCAAAAGTTGTGTCATTTGGACAAAGCATGTACACTTCCCAATAGAGACCTAAAATCACCTCTAGCAAAAATCAGAAGCAATATTAAATGTGTACTAATATTGCAATTGGACAACAGGCTCCTGTTAATCTTCCCTAAAAAGCAGATGAAACATAATTCCTAAACATAAAGCTAATTCTATGGTTTCCTGCTTCCTGTGGGCTATACTAGCAGATGGTATCAACAGCATCCTTTTAGCTTTGGCTAAGAGTCAGCTTTTCATTTCAATTTGTCTCTTTTTAATTTCAACCATGGGCACTATATAGAGTAACTGCTCAAGCTAGTCAAATAATTATTGCAAAATACCATTTGTGGTGAAATTTAATGTCTACCTCCTGAACAAAAATTTTCAGATAGCATTTTTTTTTTCTCTACAGACAGATATAGAGACAATTCAAACAAAATTTATTCATAAGGTACCCAAGACAGATCCATGCAGTGTCACAGAGTGTTAATCCTTTCTGACATTCTGGGTCTATTTTGCTGTGATACTTTTCAAGTGTCTTTCCATATTAGTCATGGACCCAACTGGCAATGCATGGGACTGAGGAAGAAAAGTTTGGAGTATCTTCTCATTGGTATAGATGAGTATCTTCTTGTATCTTCTCATTGGTATAGATGATTCTCCAGGACATATATGTCTTCTTCCAATGTCTTAATGTCCCACAACCTGGGCCCTATTTTCCTCAGCTCATAAATTCAATCTGTCTGTGCTCAAACGCAGAGACCATACTGTTGTCAATGGTGGTGGTAACTCTGCAGGGCATATTCCCTTTCTTAGTTTGCTTGCTGTTGAAGGAGGGCAAGCAGAGAAGTCAAAAATAATGGAGTGAAATTTTCCTGGTCAGGTTTGCTTTCTTCATACAAAATAAGTATCAGTCTCAGTAACCTTTTTTTTTTTTTTTTTTTTTTTTTT
>VZSF01005000.1:37712-53740 GCA_013398295.1 Chionis minor
TTTTTTTTTTTTTTTTTTTTTTTTATGGGTGATGGGAGAGAGGATCGGACAAGCGGGGATGACAGAGGAGATTGCCTTTCTTGACAGTTATCTGGAGAATCCCATGCTCTGCATCTCCACAAATGGCAGGGGTGTAATTGCAAGACTGATGGTACACTAGTATGGACATTGTTAAAATGAAGTCAAGTATGCTAAGTAAAAATTTAGGATGTCTAGCTGGGAAAGTATTACTGATTTCTATAACAAGATGAGCAGAATTAAGATTGCATGGAAAATGTAATTCTATATATATATAAACAAAAGTGAACATATGAGAATAATCTTTTTATTAGTGGTAATTTTTTACATAAGGATGGTTTTTGTAAAATTATTTGTATTATGTGCATAAAATCAAACATAATTGAATGTCAGAGACTGTGGGAAAAGGGACTGTAAACCTAGCGGGATACATGAATATGAACTAGAACTTAAGGATAACAATTTGTACCTTTTAATTTGTTTTATTGATCTCATGTTGAGAGTCTTAACCTTATTCTGCACTAATTGCATCTTGTCTCATTTTTTATTTTTATTTTTACTGATGGGATTGTAATCTGTTATAGTTATTTTTAAAATTATTTTAATCTGTAAATAATGACTGTTGTTAAAAGTGAAAAGGTCTATTATTTAAATAGCAGAACGATACTTTGCTGTAGAGGAAAAATTTTCATTTTAAATGACAAGGAAACTTCTAAATTTTTGACTTACTATTTTTCATCAGGACAGTATAAAATTCTGCCTCCAGGTTTATGATAACATAAAGTCATGCAAACCTTTTGTCCTGAAATTATTAAGAGTATATGTTATCTCAGTCATTTTAAACTAGATTAAAGTGTCCAATGAGATTAAAATAACAATGTTGTCCTTCCTAAAGTAACAGCATGAATTTAGTTCTGTGTGACTGTCTTTGTATACATTCTGTATACATTTGTATATTGTCTTTGTATACATTATGTATACATTTGTATGCATAGAGTACCCCTTAGGACCTTTTAGGAAATAGAAGATTGGTGCTCAGAAAAAAAATTAAAAGCTTATAACTTTCTTTTTTTAATTTCAGAGTTCTTAGTTATATACATCTGCCCTTGTCTTGATGACATTCATCAAATATTTACAAAATGTGTCGTTCTACATAATCTTAAAATGAACTGATGAAACATTAAAAAGCTGTCAACAGTGGTATATTTTTAAGTTTGGCTGCAAAACCATTCCATTGCCTATAAATGTTGCAATTGTGCACTAAACCTTTCCTATGTAGGAAAAAAAGGAGAGAAGATCTCTCTGGTATTTTCTGGGCGAGTATTCTGGGTTGTTGAATTAAAAGTTTGATTTCACAAGTGCCAGGTCTCCTATTCACCCACTAAAGTACGGAGGTGATGCTGAGGAATAGTGGATGGGAGGATCAGTTGTGCTGTATAATAACTGACACTTGCTTTAATGCTTTAATGATCAGAGGCAGACAAAATTACCTCTGTAATATTAAGTGAAATATCACAATACTTAACCATCTCCTTAATATTAAGGATTATGATGAGTATCTCCTTAATATTAAGCAGTGTTTCCCTGCTTTGTTCAACCAGACCTATAGCTGTTATCTATGCATCTATTAGGAGGATAAGGAAGAAGTGGTTAGGACAGCAGGTCAGGTGATGGGCAGTGATCAACTGTGGAGATGGATGATCAGTTTAAAGCAAGCAGAGAGATAAGAACAAAAAGAGTTAATAAGTGAGAGCATAAAACTGAGAAAAATAAAGACTCAACAGCAAGAATAAAGTTCCTAGCAGTAAAGTCTATTAGGATGTGAAACTATTTGCTGTATGAAATGACAGATACTCTATTTTTTTGACTCACTGCACACTAGATGGAATAACGTATTTATAAAAAGACAATAGTAGGGGAAAAAAAAAATCCTGTCCTTACAAGCAGAAAGACAACAAAATAACCTTAACAAGGCTTTCCAATTTCGTAATTTCCTTGATACTGTTGGTACTTAGTGGCAGATACTGCAGAGCAGTCTGTCTGAGATTTTTAATAGGTTGTTTTAATAAGCCTTTCTTGTGATTTGTGTTTCTGATACGAATGGCAATTACCCAGCCAAGTAATGAGACTCTAATGAACATGTCTTTCCTAGATTACTTTAGAAGTTCATCAGAGAAGCCTGATAGCATTGTAAAACTAAAATCTGCTTTTTTTCCTTGTCAAGGCACATATGATTATTCTACTAAGTACTTTCTATATGAACCATTGAGAGCTGAAAAATAAATAAAGGTGTGCATGTTTGTGTGTGAACATGAAATATATATTATTTCTACTTACCCTTACTTTTATTGTAGTATGATATAGAACACAAACAAAAAATATGTTTATGCATACAGTCTGATCCAAATATATGCATCAATATATTTGTTTTCACCACAGATTTCACATCGAAGTGCATCTCTCCTGTGTACAGCAGTGAGTTTTCTTTAACAGAAATAGATGAAAGTGAAGAGAGCGATATTCCTTCCAAGATGAAGGAACACCTCTTTATTATGAAATTCAGCAGACACAAGCTATAGGTGTATTTTTCAGGAATTATTTCTATGGCTTTTTGTGTCTAATATAGTCTTCAGGGCAGGGTGGAAAAAACAGCTGCTTCCCTTTGAAATTTTTGAATCCCTTGAATCCTGAACATGCTTTTTATCTACATGTGTCTGGCATGGCTTGGCTGCTGAGCAATGTTCCAATGGAAGCCCAGTAGAATGCTCTTCTAGGACTGCTCTATGGTATGGTGATCACGGATTATAGAGATGTCAATTTGAACCCTTGAAGTTGAGGAGATGTTTGAAGCCCCACCCTAAACCTAAACATTTGAACTTAAGTTTGAAAATTACAAAGTTAAGTGGAATAGTAATTAATACGAAGAGCAGGGCATGAATTCTTTAGTCTAGATTGTTTGGGAAACAGCCTTCAAGTATCATGAATTTGGAACCTAATTAGAAATCTGTGGAAGATCTATGTGCAAAGAGGGGGAAATATTCTGGAAAAGTATTTCTGAAAAAAAAAATAAAAAGGTAGAGGACATAAACAAGGTTATGAACTTCATCTAAGTGCAGTGCCATAAAGGACTGGCACTACACAATGAAGAAAGGAAAAGTGGGGTGATGATCTACCTCTGCTTGCAATAGGTATGAGCAATAATCCTGACTCATTGGACTACATATCAAAATTTCTGTACAACCAAATGTTGCAAATCATGTGCCATATAACTTAGAGGGATAAAAGGCTAAGGCGAATTTTTAAAGTAGTTCCCTGGCAAAAAAGGACAGTGCTATAGATCATGTTGTTAAACTGTTTTAGACATTTATCTTACAATGGGGTGAAACACATCCTTGAAGGGCTTGTTTCTCTCAATACACAGCAAGTTTTGTGAGGCTAATTCTGACGTTGAGGTGCCCATTAGAGAGACTAATATTTAATGAGAAGAATCCCACCACAAACAAAAGTTCATGAATGATGTAGCTCAAAAATTTTCCTGGTAACAAGTCTTCATGTAAGCTACAAGACAAAAGTTTCTTTCATAAGGCAATTAATGCGTGCTTTTCGTATGCAGCAATCTCATGACTTCAACTTCTTAAGGATGACCTTAAGTCATGCAACAAAATAAACTGTGAATTGTTTTAATGGGATAAAATTTAACAGCAATTTCAATCATTTTGAAAAGGTTTTATCTTTTGCAGGTGATTTATTAATTTACTGATTTGTTTGTTTTAGAATGTTTTTTGTGTCCTATAAAGAGGGACAGAAAACAGAATAGAGTTGATGCTATTAACTGGGAAAATTCTTTTCTTTATCGTATCTACATGCTTCCCAAACAGATTTTCTTTACAGTGAATTACTTGATAAGAATGTGATTAGAATTTAACATTATTTCAGTTGCATGAGCTGCTTATATTAAATGATGGTCTCAACTCCAGGTGGATGCATTCCTGGTCTAGGAATTTGGATTCCAGTTTCAGGCTTTAACGCTTTTAAAATGTTGATTGTTAATGGTGGGTGTGCCTTTAATGCCAAAAAGAAAAAAAAAAAAAGTTTTAAAACTCAGGAATTTTTATGTTTGTTTTCCTAGAGGCAGCCAATAGAAATGTAGAAAAACAGGTACTGCTAATGATCCTGACACTGCTCAAATAAAAAATACTGATACCTTGTCTTAAACAAGATTCTGTGTAAAAAATATTAATTCAGTCAAGCTGCTTTGACTAAGGAGAAATATGAAAAGCAACAGCAAAAACTGCCTGTATCCCAGAGAGAGACCTAAGAACCATATTCCTAGCCCAAGGGCCCCAAAACTTTTCCTCCTAGAACTCAGTTTCTTTCCTGTGAGTTAGAAATTACACTCCTTGAATTCAAAGTATGTAATTGTTGAGATAAACAATTCAGGAACAAACCTTACCTTGCAAATTGATGGCTGCAGATTGCTGGTGTACAATGACAAATTATGACTCTGCTCAGGACGTGTTTGCAAGCAGAGAAACAGAGGAAGGGCTATGTGCATCAAACACTTAAATTGCATTGAATAATGTGACTGGTTGTAGTCAATATTAAGTAGAAAACATTAGAAAAAGGAGACAGTCGTTTCAGAGAGTGAAAAGAATGGGACAATATAAGAGTAAGAAAGGCTGTAAAGCTTGGGAGTGTATGTGCAGACAAAAATGTGAAGTGTTTGCAGAAGTACAAAAAGATCAGTAGGAAAGATACAACTCAGGCGATGGAAGGATAGTAACAACTATTGATTTTAATGAGTAGTTACTTGGGCTGTATCTTCACTGCATTAAAATGGTGATCACTGGAACAGCATATACCCAAGCATCTGAGTCCAGTAAATGGAACTTATTAGCAGCTTATTGTGGTGTCAACAAATTAAATCCTGCAACAAAAGGAAGTGCAAGTGCATGTTTGGACTTGAAAGTCACTCTTGGAACCAGATTATTTATATTAGTACCCTCCTTCACCAAGCATCTCCACCCACGAGTGTACAACCTCAGAAGCCACCACAGTGCCAGACCAACCAGTGATATCAGCAACTGAAAACTCTTAGGTGAACAAGAAATATAAAGAGAAGGATATCACAAGAAAAAAATGCAGTTTTAACAGAAAAATATTTACATCTTTGCATACACATTTTATTAACTTAAATATGTTTTGACCTTTTTTTTTATAAAAGGGAGACATATTCTTCTCTCTTGATTTATTCTACTTGATAACTAAATATATTTTCAGGGAGTTCTAAAAATAGTTGACAGACTTTTAATAATCTTTTTCTTCTATATCTAGCTCATATAGTACCAGGTACTTTGTAAGTACTTAAAAACATTAAACAATGGTAATTTTACAAAATGAGACTTGGAACAGTTCTTGTAATATCCTGACAGTTTTACTTTCCTTCATGGAAAACAAATGACAAGAAAAATGGTGTTGCTAGTGAACAGTGCTGCAGAGTGCTGAGCTAATGTAAATCCCTCATTTATGTAAAATAAAAGGTGAAGAGCGATTTAGTGAATGAACTCAAAAGTCATACATAAGAGAAAACAGGTTTCAGAATTGACCTGAATAGGATAAATTGTGGCATTGCTCACAAAATGCACACAAACAAATGGATTATCAAAGAGAAAGGCAATAACAAAGATATTCTTATTGAATAAACTTTCTGTGTTCATCTCAGTATTTTTCCACTTAGTGATGATAAGAACAGGAAAGCTTATGTAGTAGAATTTTGAAAATGTCAGTGTCTTTTGTACACTTAGTAGAGCATTTTCTTAATTTCATTTCTTCACATTCTGTTTCATTCCTTGGGGTACAATTTTGTGTACATTCTCAAAGGAACTGGCCATTCATTTACTTAGTGTGTACAGTGGTCTGCACAGGGTAGAAAATTCAGGTAGATTGTGCAACTGGACATCACTGTTAAACATTGTGTTATACATCCTCCATAATCATAGCCTTAGAAAGCTTTGAAACAGAAACCTTTTAATTTTAGAAATGTTTTTTGAGATATTCTTTTCCTGTTATTTGGCAGATTTTCTCTAAGGTTGCACATATGTTGCTGAAAACCAAGATATAGTTCTTCAGCTCTTGTTACTTTCTCTAATTTGTGTATTGGTGTAACTGACATGTTTTACTCATTGTTTATATCTGAACCATTGTTTTGTTTTATACAGGCAAATGTATGTATGTCAAAGCCATACATCACTGTAATCTCTGTAGAGATTAACTGAGATGCATGACACTTACTGCTGCAGTAAATTAACAAGATTAATGTGAGATTTCTTCTTATCTTGTGAACACAAAAAATCTATTTCTTTGTTCACACTCGATTAACTTACCTCTTTGTAAGCGGCCCTTTCCTAATTCTACGTTCTTCAAAGATTGTGAATAATAGCACACTAAATTTCCAATGCAGCACTTTAGCAGGATGCTGTCTGGGATTTTGTTTCAAGTCTACCCTGAGAATTGAAGGTATCTATATCCAAATATGTACAGTCTCTGGTTCTGTATATACTTATCCTTTGTCTTCAGATTCAAATCAGATTTACATGGTGCAAAAAATCCCCACAAAAATAAAACTCAGAACATGGGAACACTGTAGTCCGGGAGGCTTGAAACTTGTTGCCATTGTGGAAAAATTATTTGACTTCTTTGTGTCCAGATAAAACAAAATCAAGTTGCTTTTAACTGGAGTAAAGATAATATTATGCCGAAGTTTTTCCTTTAGCAAATTGTCCATGCAACAACTTACTAGTTTAGTTATGTGGAATTTATTGTTCTAAATGGAGCAGTACAATAAGCTACTATGAAATACGTTCCTTTCTGAACAGGTAACTGATATAACAAAAAGGAATTTTATTTTATTAATAGAATCGTAGAATTACAGACACAGGCTCAGAAGGACCTCTGGAGATCCTCAAGACCAACACCCCTATTCAAAGCAGAGTAAACTAAAGTGGGTTTCTCAGAGTTGTGACCAGTTCTGAATATCTCCAAGGATGGAGACTCCACAACTCTGGGCAACTTATTCCAGTGTCTGACTACACTCACAGTAAAAAAAGTTTCATCCTATCCTTAAGCAGCGTTGATTCAGATAAATAAATAATAAGTCCAGATGCAGATAAATATGGGAGAAACTTAGTTTTTCAATGGCCAGTGGATTTTTTTGAGGGAACAACCTTGATAAATTTCCTCCTTCATTCCAGATAGTGCTGTAATTCCAATCTATTTTAGAATAATATTGCAAAGGTCATGGAATAAAAGATATTATTTCTAGATATAAAATCTATGCCTAATTCTTATGGCAATGACTAAGATGAAACTCAGTCAAGCTTAGGTCCTATACTTCTCTTTACTATGATACAACCCATGTCATAAAGAACCTGAAATTTAATAACTATGCCAATACATGTGAAAACTATGAAAGTGTGCAGTACAAGCATAATTATGAGCAAATCAATAGGAACTCTAACTCCAAAGGGGCAAGAAAGATGTATTTTTCCTTTTTTATGGATGTAAAAGAGCGTCACCATAGTAGTTCATCCTGCAAACCTGTAGATTATATCTGGAAGCTGGAATCAAATTTAAAACCTCTTTCATTTAGAAGAAGAATGTCCAGTAAAACTGCGAAGTATTTTTGCAATAAACTTCTAGACTAGTATATTCTGATTCAGGCCACGATTTTTGCACATATTATTTTAACTTCTTCCATTACTTAAATAGCCACAGAAGTGTAATAGATTTTTTACACAGGTATGATAAGACCTATTCTCTTTTTCTTAGATGCTGTATGTTAGATGAGGCGTATTGAGTGACAGTAACAAAATGAAAAGGAATAATAGAATCACCAAATCACAGAATGTAAGGGGTTGGAAAGGACCTCTGGAGATCATCTGGCCCTACAACCCTGTCAGAGCAGGTCCGCCTTCAGCAAGTTGCACAGGATGGCGTTCAGGTGGGGAGACTTGACCACCTCTCTGGGCAGCCTTTTCCAGTGCTCTGCCACCCTCAAAGGAAAGAACTTTTTCACACCCTATGTTCAGATGGAACTTCCTGTATTCAAGATTTTAGCCATTACCTTTTCTCCTATCACTGGGTACCACTGAAAAAAGACTGGCCCCCCCCTCCTGGCACCCTCCCTTTAAGTATTTGTAAACATTGATAAGATCTCCCCTCAGTCATCTTTTCTCCAGACTAAAAAGACCCAACTCCCTCAGCCTTTCCTCATGAGAAAGATGCTCCAGCCCCTTAATCACCTTTGTAGCCCTTTGTTTCACCCTCTCCAGCAGCTCCCTGTCCTTCTTGAACTGGGGACCCCAGAACTGGATGCAGTACTCAAGCTGCGGCCTCACCAGGGCAGAGTAGAGGGGAAGGACGACCTCTCTCGACCTGCTTGCTACACTCCTCTTGATGCACCCCAGGATGCCATTGGCCTTCTTGGCCACAAGGGCACATTGCTGGCTCATGGCCATCCTGTTGTTCACCAAGACTCCAAGGTCCCTCTCTGCACAGCTGTTTTCCAGCAGGTCAGCTCCTAACCTGTACTGCTGCATGTGGTTATTCCTCCTCAGGTGCAGGACCCTACACTTGCCTGTGTTGAATTTTGTATGGTTTCTCTCTGCCTAAGCCTCCAGCCTGTCCAGGTCGAGCTGAATGGCATCACAGCCTTCTGGGGTGTCAGCCACCCCTCCCAGCTTCATGTCATCAGCAAACGTGCTTCATGACCTTCATCCAGGTCATTGTTGAATATATTGAACAGGACTGGACCCAGTACTGACCCCTGAGGAGCACCACTAGTCACAAACCTCCAAATAGACTCTGCCCCACTGATCACAACCCTCTGAGCTCTACCTACCAGCCAGTTTTCGATCCACCCCGTTGTCCACTCATCTAACCCACATTTCCTAAGCCTGCCTAGGAGTATGCTGTGGGAGATGGTGTTAAAAGCCTTGCTGAAGTGAAGGCAGACAACATCCACTGCCCTCCCATCATCTATCCATCCAGTCATGCCATCGTAGAAAGCTACCAGGTTAGTCAGACATAACTTCCCCTTGGTGATTGCATGTTGACTACTTCTGATAACCTTCTTTTCCTCCAGATGCTTGGAGATGACGCCCAGAACGAGCTGTTCTGTCATCTTTCCAGGGATGGAGGTGACACTTAAATACCAGGTTGAGGTGTCAGAAATTGAAATTTTTTTCTTTACCCTCTAAACATTTTTTACTTAGACATATTAAATTTCAAGTAATGAAAGCTAGATGAACTCTTACTTTCTAGCAAAGCTAAAGCAATATTTTTGCTGATTTTTTTCCTCCTTTCTGCTGTACTGCAGTCTTGAAGACAATGGATAATATTTTCTTAGTTCACTGTTATCCTGCAAAGAAGAGAATTTGTATAATAGCATTACACCCCAAACTGGTCCAAGTCTATAATAAGATTCTAATTTTGCTGTTGTACTTTCAGGTCATAGAGCTTTCTTGAAAGGATAAATTTTCAGGATCATCTTGGGCTGTGGGGAACTCAAGTTATCTTCAGCTGGGTTTGAAAATTACCGCTAAACAAGATAGAAGAGAACCTACTTTTTATACCGTACTTGGATACTATGGAACTAATTAACAGATAGAAACCACAGTCTCCAACATTTCAGCAAGCTCCAAATTGCTTTCTGTTTGGTTACTTTTTCATAATTTACTTTTTCTTTATCTTGCTGTCCATCTTTTTTATCTCTCTCCCTCTCTCCTCCATCCAAAATAAAAGGGAAAGTGTGTGCATGTATGCATGTTTGAAAAATGCCAGCAGGTTGCATTTTTGTACTAAAGACATGTAAAGAATTCTTAGATAATATCTCAGGTTATATTCAAGTGACCTGTTTAAGACTTACAATATCTGAATCATTTTCCAGATAATCCAAAACAGAGCCTAAATTTACATCTTTCTTGACATTCTTCATATCTTTCATTTATTTTAATGATTTTCTTCATTATTTCTCAATATTTAACTAATATAAATTCTTGTAAAATTTGATAGGTGTCTGGAATAAGGTTCTGGCTCGCTGTGTCTTTCAAAGACTAACATGTTAAAATTCCTGTAATCTAGGGAGAAGCAAACCTGACGTTGAGGAAAAGTTTTGATATTGCTCCCTGTCCTGTTTTGAGGTAAAACAGGACCAGTTTTGTTCAGTAACTCTACTTTCTATCCAGGCCTCTTCTAACTGCTGAAATTAACAGCACGTTGTGCAGAAAAAATGTTTGCTCTCAGAATGATAAGACCCATGTTTATAGTTGATGCCAAGGCATGGTATGCAGAGACACTCTTGCTTATCCTTAATTGCTACAATAACCAAGGCCAACCAAATTTGTTATTTGCCTCGTTGGAGGGTCAGAAGCAGAAAAGGGTAGAGAGGTCCCACCTGTGTGGAGGAGCAGACAGGGCGGGTGACCCAAAACTGACCAACAGGGTATTCCATCCCATCTGCCTCATGTTCAGTATAAAAGCTGAGGGATCGAAGGGTCAGCCCTTTTTCTTCAATGGCTGGTATCCAAGGAGGACTCTGTCTGTTTGACTACCTTTGATCCCAATCCTGAATCCAGATCCAGAATCCAGTGCCCATCCATCACTGAGTCCAGCCTGGGACTTCCCCCGTGCCTGCTGGTGACATGATTGTCATGCTGGCAGCTTGAAATGGTTTTGTATATATATATCATTATTTCTTTTCTATGTGGTTTTGTTTTTTTTTTTTATATTTCTTTGAAGTAGTTTAGTTTCTACTAAACTAGTCTCTCTTCTCTCTCTCCTGCTCTGCTCTGCAGGAGAGAGAGAACATCTGTCGTTCAGCTTGCCTGGGCCAATCGGGCCCAAACCATGACACTCCCCAAGCACAGTGCAGATTCTGAGGGTCTGGGTAAGCATCACTTCCCAGTGAGAATGCACTGAGTTTTGTACAGTTTCATGGCAGACAGAACAGTCTGGGTTGGCTTCTGCATATTGAAGCATTTAGAAATCTTTAGGCTCTAAAGATCTGCACTTTATCGAGCCCAATACTGAAAACAGTCATCTCCTGACTCACCTTTAAGATCTCCTAGCTCATCTTTAAGATCTCAATTTTCTTAAAGGTCTTTTCCAATGACTCCATGATTCTACGAATCTACAATTCTGTGATTCCATGATTCTATGATTCTATGAATCTATGATTCTATCTTTGCATAACTTTTCTTGGCTATCTACCACAAGGTTTTAATGCCATTTTTGACATTAGACTCATTCAACTTGAACTTGAGCTTTAAGCTGATATTTGTCCATCCACATTAATTTTCATCCATAAAAATGCACCTTCTGAATCATGATATTACTGCAGCATATGTCTTCCTAGGATAAACCATCAAAGTGCTATTTTTTCACAACGCATCATTTGTAAATTGCCTGACAGCTATTTCTCCTGTTATTATTTATCATATTTTACTACTCACAAAGTAAAAGGGAAAAAAGGTTTATTTTCCAGTTAAGAAGGTCTAATAAGATGTCATTTAATAAATATCAGGATATGAATCAAGATATATCACACATTGTGAAACATTTTCCTGTAGTAAAAGTGCAACAAATAATAATTCTATCAGCTTTATTAGCTATTGGTTGTTACTATAGTTGCTCAGACTCATATGTTAAATGGATCTCTTAGAGCAGCCATCAGAACCAGTACAGCTGTAAAATACACGTCCCTGATCCTTCAGCACCTGTTTTTATGTAAGAAGCTAAGGATAAGACAGAAACACATTGTAAGAGATCTATATCAAACAGGGGAAACAGCTGATACAATAGACCAGAAGAGTGAGGAAAAATAATATAGACTTAAAGCAAGGATTTACTTTCTAATTGCATATACCAGGAACAAAAAGCTCTGTGGTAGAAACAAAGTTCATGGTGGTGTCTACAGTTCAGTCCACAGAAGTGACTGCCTCCTTGCTTTTAATGAGAGTAAATGAGTAGTAATAATAACACTGAGAGTTATAATAATAATAGCAACAGTCGTACCAGTTATTTGGTCTCCTGAGTGAGAGACACTTTTGGGAACTGCTTAGAGACCCCTGCTGGGTCTAACAAGTGAGTTTGCACATCGCCACGTACCATCCCAGTGTCTGCACCTCTCATTTGTCCTCTCTCCCCTGACAGCAGACCTAAGCAATGAGCACAGTAATAAACTAAAGAAAATCCACCCAAATATCTGCCACAACAATCCGAGGTGCTCCACAGAGCACATCACACTTGATCAGTAATTCTTCCTATATGTAGTGAGAAAACTGAGGCTGGGAGGCAACCTGTCTCTCAGCCTCTTCACAACAGAGCTGTTGGATGAAGTCCAGAGGAGGGCCATGAAGATCATCAGAGGGCTGGAGCACCTCTCTTATGAAGGCAGGCTGAGAGCTGGGGTTGTTCAGCCTAGAAAAGAGAATGCTCCGGGGAGACCTTATAGCAGCCTTCCAGGGGTTGCTGAGAGGGCCTACAAGGGACTTTTTACAAGGGCATGTGATGATAGGATGAGGAGTAATGGCTTCAAACTGGGAGAGGGTAGATTTAGATTAGAACTCAGGAAGAAATTTTTTACTGTGAGGGTGGTGAGGCAATGACACAGGTTGTCCAGGGAAACTGAGGATTCCCCATCCCTACAGGTGTTCAAGGCCAGGTTGGATGGGGCTTTTAGCAGCCAGGCCTAGTGGAAGGTGTCCTTGCCCATGGCAGGGGAATTGGAACTTTAAGGCCCCTTGCAACATAAACCATTCTATGATTTTATGATTCTGTGATCTCCAGAGAATATTTTTACATTGTGTCTTCTAATTACAGCAAATCCTAGAGTGACTAGGTCCATACCACAGGTATCTCCATTTGGAGCCAAGTTTGTGTGACCCCACTTTATTAGGCACAGTTTAGATCAGATAAGCATAATGACACGAAGATTGGTCCAAGATTGATTGTCATTTGCAGTTAGGGCCAAAGAGTGGGCTCAAGCACTGATTGATAGTTGTTTGTGCTGTTTAATAGCTAGCATGCTCACTTGAAAATACTGATGCATGGAAAGTAGCAGTTACCAGTATGATGTCCACAGGTGATTTTGAAGCAGGTAAAGGCACAAGCTGTTTTTGCTAGGCAATATAGGCAATGGGACATTTTTTTGTGTGGTAAAATGAAAGTTTACCTATATAAATTTAGGATTAGTGAATGGTCCATAGTCCACTTTTAATTATTTTATTTATTGGGATAGATTTAGACTGGATAAATAATTTCTTAAAAAACCAAATACAAACAAAAGAACTTACCCAAAAGACAGTCTATATAAGTCAATAAATGGTTAATACAGTTTGTTCTCTGCCTCAAGGTCTGCCTGACATTGTTAATGTCTGGATGTATCTTTTGTGGTCATTCATTAACAATAAAAAGTTTGCCATTCTTGTAATCTTTCAGGTTTTGATAGTAGGGAAGCTCTCCGGTATGAGCCATTTCATGAAGTCCTCTCCACCCACTCGCTAATCAGCCTTTAGAGAGAGTGTGTTGACAGGTAGTTTACAAAATAAGAGTCTAAGTATGTTTGCTGGGAAAACCTGAATTACTCTTTTACCTTCCAGCTGTTTTTCTACACCCATATAGTAAAGTACCATGTGGGAGAAGATCAGAGGCAGTAAAGCCCCAGCGTAGGCATCAGGAGGAATATGTATATTACATATTACATAGAAAAAAGAACAAACCCCCCACCCACCTAACAACAAGTGATTTAATGCAGCCAGACTGTTTAATGGAGGGTTTCCAGGTGCTCTTCTGATAGCAGCTGTCTACCCTGCAGAGAAGATGCTGGCCTTGGTGAGGGAGGATAGTCAATCACCACTGTTCTTTCAGAGGTGTCCTCATTTGTACTTTAGAGACACGTATAGAGTATGTCCAAGACCAGCCAAATACTGCAGTTCTCAGAGCAAAATTAGACATACCCACTAGAAAAATCCAAAGTACTATACACTAGCACAATGACTGAGCAAAGGAGATCTTGATCTCAGGCATCAGTATTTCTAGAACACATTCATGAATTAATTTAAAGCAAAAGGGAGGCAGGAGGGGCAAGCCACAAGAAGTCAGGAGAGCTACTTTTTTTTTTTTCCTCAGTCTTCTCATGCCTTTTTGTGAGTTAAGCAAGACATTTTATGTCTTTGTGTCTTTTTCTAGGTCACCTCTCTTTTCTTTGGCCTCTGTAGAGTGAGTCCTCTGACTTCTACGCTGTGTTTGATTACGGAGTATGAAATCTAGCTCAACAGTGGCTCCAGTCTCTAGATACTGCTGCAATAAAAGTTCTACCCATTTTGACATTGTGCTTTGCTTTAGAATCAAATTATCTTCAGTCCAGTTGTCCCCTACTGCTATGTCACTGCTCCCTGTTTTTTGACTGATAGGACAACCTCTGTATCACACTGCTATTGAACCAGTATCAGTTTAAAAAAAAGAAAAAAAAAAAAAGACAAACTCTCTTTTTCATTTCATAAAATATATATCTCAGGGAAAAAGCCTGCAGGACACACGTTACTGCAAGAGACTTAAAGAGCTCCAACTGCCTTATTAAAAAGAAGGTTGAGAGGAGACTTGATTGTCAGATTTTAAATACGCTAGGGTGAATAGAGATGGGGGCAAAATCCACGCTGATGTTTACTGTAGGCAGCATAGAAATAAGCAGCAATGTCTAGGACCTAGAATCAATTAGAGTTAAAGCCCATTCATAATTGAAAGGAGGCTCAACATTTGCAGCACCACCACAGAACCTTCTCCTTGTCTTACCTCCTTTCAGCCAAGCTTGGATAATTTCCTTTGCAGATGATTTTTAGCACAAGGTACTGAGACAAATGAAACTCTATAACCTGTGTTACTCTGGAGGAGGTATGATTACTTAATTTTACCTTAAAATCTGTAAATATTATATATTATTATGTCTACATACTGTGTGCATTTGAGAATGTGGTAATGAGAAAAATACTGAAGCAGGTGTGTTGGCACCTCTATTTCTTAATCTTTTAGTAGAATCACCCATAATAAATAAATAGGTGCAATTTGAGGCTTAATGAGTTCAAAACTGTGCAAGGGCCGGCAATGGAAAGAGCTACTTACTGGTATCATTATTGCTATTATTGCAAGGCAGTCCTAGAGGTCAAAATTTTCCTTTGTGGGACAGCAGCTTTTGCTTCGAGGGAGATATCTGCAAGTCTTAGAAAGCAGATCTACAGACTGTGAAGAAACTTATTCTGACTAATTATATAAAATGGATGATTGTGAATTTCTTTCAGTGACAAAGCAGCAGCTTGCTTTATATAAATACAATGATTCATAAAACACCTTTTGATAACTGCGTTATCTGGTAACCCAAATTATTTACAATGGGAAATGGAAGACAACATGTTTCTATGTTAAGAGAACTCAGAAACTCCAGAGATGGGCTACTTTGCCTCTAAAATACTCTATTTTCTTGTGCTCCATACCTCTAAGTATCTGAAAAGATGGCAGGGAGGGGAGACCTGGAGAATAACCAACCGAAAACACTCTCTGGCAGAATGTATCACAAATACTGCACAAAATAAAAAGAAAATATACTAAAGATTAAATATTTTCTGATAAAGTGCTTATCAATGCTTATTGCTGCTATCATTTTAATTTCATTTTTTTAACAATATGCATGACACCACATGCAACTGGCCAGACACAAGTGAGTGTCCCTTCGACCTTTGTTTGGTTGATTAGGTTTTCTTTGGGTGACTGATGACTGTCATTGATTTTAAAGTAACTCTGATGATGATGTATGTGTGATATGCGCCTTGATTTTCAGAAGCCCTTATTATTGGCCTCTCTTTAAATATTACAGGTCAGTAATACAATTGTAGTAGGAGTAAATCTAAGCCACTGATGAGTAAATGAAAGAAAAAATCCATTGTCGTGGTTTGGCCTCA
>VZSF01005008.1:0-54789 GCA_013398295.1 Chionis minor
GAATATTAGCTGGCCGCATGCCCAGGTGGCCAAGAACAATGGCATCCCTTACACAGTGTGGCCAGCAGGACTAGGGAAGTGATTGTCCCTTTTCTTCAGTACTGGTGAGGCCCCACCTCAAATACTGCGTTCAGTTTTGGGCCCCCCACTACAGGAGGGACATTGAGGTGCTGGAGCACGTCCAAAGAACAGCGTTTAGCCTGGAGAAAAGGAGGCTGAGGGGAGACCTTACCACTCTCTACAACTACCTGAAAGGAGGTTGTAGCAACGTGGGGGTCAGTTTCTTCTCCCAAGTAACAAGTGATAGGACAAGAGGAAATGGCCTCAAGTTGCCCCAGGGGAGGTTTAGATTGGATATTAGGAAATATTTCTTCACTGAAAGGGTTGTCAACCATTGGAACAGACTGCCCAGGGAAGTGGTTGAGTCACCATCCCTGGAGGTGTTTCAAAGACATGTAGATGTGATACTTAGGGACATGGCTTAGTGGTGGCTTTGCCAGCGTTAGGTTAACTGTTGAACTCAATGTTCTTAAAAGGTCTTTTCCAAATGATTCTATGATTCAAAACAGAGTCCAACAGGAAGCACCACATGGACCTGTTTTGGACGCAAGAGTACCTGATACTCTCATAGTGTCTACAAATATATTGGACAGGAATATAAATTCAAAATGCTCTCAACTGAGACATGGTAGCTTCAGAAAGGATTACACCCAAGAGTGGCAATGCTACTCTAAAGTTCAGCAACACCCGTTTAAAGCATTCCCGTGTCTTGCTCCTCAGCTGTTCTTTCCCAATTTCAATGAGTGCCATTTACAGTCATACCTGAGTGGGCTTTGCTATAAACAATATTAAAATACAAGATGAATAGAAGATTTAAAACCTCAAGTTTAAAATCAACAACAGAGCAGAAGTCTAAAAACCACGTGGAAAGACTGAACAAACTGAAGTTACTTAGTCTAGAGGGGAATGAGAAAACTCTTCAACTAACTTCCAGGCACAAGACAAGAAAACGTATGCTCACCTCCCTGGATGAAAAGGACAAGTAGTTTTATACTGAAGATGCGCATTGAAGATTACTGAAGATGCACATTAAAGAAAATAATTTGCAATGCTATATCTAGTAAAAATTTGTGCAAGATTCTCTAAGGAGAGTAGAAAGTCTCTGTGATGAGGTTTAAGATGAGAACAATTTTCTATCTGTCATTTCTGCCTTGGAACTGAAAAATTCACTAGATGGCCCAAGTCCCTTCCAAGTTATATGACTTTTTATTTTTTCTTCCCTCTTTCTAAATACAGACAATATATTTCTGCAAATATTTTCTCAATTCCATGTTCTAAAGAAGGACGCAGCTTGATCACAGGACTGTGACCTATAGACTCAAGGACCAGTTGGGTTATAAGCATTCAGGACACAGTAACTGCATTTATCGGCTATTTGCAGGTTACAGTACAGTGAGACAGTGGGCCAGTTCATACTAATACTTACTTGTCTGCTGCATGACATATTGTGCCACACGTGTCTGCCATATCATCGACAAGAATTGCTACTCTGTCTTTCACATCACCAACCAAGACCATTCTGTCCACTTCATTTGCCTTCTTTCTTTCCTTATGAATGAGAGCAAATTCCACATTCAGTCTGTCAGCAATTGAAGTAACCCTAAGTTACAGGAAGAAATACAACACATTTAGAAAACTATTTTAAAAGAATGAACAGAGGCATGCATGTGTATGTGTCTTAAACTACAGGTTTTATGTTTCCTTGCTTTCAAAATACTGCAGCAAAAACTTTTGCTAGTAATGAGACAGGTTAGAAACAATCTTAATTCACTGCTAATAAATGCAACCAGAGAGTCTTAAGCTACACTACAGAAACAGATTTTTTTTTAATTGAATTGACTTTGGTTTTCTGGCATTAAGTGCTTGGCTTTGAAAACATCGCAGCTATTCACAGCTTTTATTAAGCTGCTGCAATACCTAGTCACACTAGATAATTTAGGGTAGAGGTAGCCTCAATTCTGAGCCTACAGCAGCATGCACTTTAACAGTCTAACTGAAAATACCACTACAGGAATGTGAAAACAAACCAATAGGAAAAAAACCCCAAACAAGTAAGGTAATAGTGATTAATAATTCTTTTAGCAGTACTTGACTAATCAAGTAGCTTACTTCATTAGCAATTCCCTTAGCAACACATCTGCTTGAAAAAGATCTTCTAAAACTATTCAGGGTGACCTCTGGTGGCCAGACAAACCTCCAATAACAAACATAATTTGTTACAGACTTCTGATTGCTTTTTTCTTTTTGTTTTTAATATATCAGAGCTGGTAGGTATAAAGACACAGGAATAAACAATACTGTGATTTTCTATGCTGGCTCAACCTTTATTCTGTCTTTTAGAATACATTTAAAATGTTGTTAAAAAGGTTATTAACTGCACAACTAATAGAAAATACAGTTTTGTTTCTTTACCACTTAAATATAAAGTATTTGTTAGTTACTGCATTTCAACAACTGGGTGATGAAGAAAAACCCCAAATGTTTTGGCATTTGTTGTGAACAATAGTATAACTTCATAGTAAGTCTCAGAGGTATTACAATATCAATAGAATTTGCATGCCTCATTTCAGTCACAAAATTTAATAGGCTGGGAAAACGAGTGGTAAGCAACAAAAAAGAATTCAGATATTTTAAATGAGTGCAAGAACATGTTTTGTGGTTTTTTTGTTTGGTTTTGTTTTTTTTTTTTAAATTAACACTTACAGATTTAAATTTTAAAGACAAACTTTCTTCACAGTCTATTCACTCGTCATTAACCCAAGTACTATTTTGAAGGTCTACGTGTTTTAAATGGAAAGGACAAACCATTTTCTTCACATTACTGGAGGTGAAGGAAAAACAGAATTTATTGAAAGCAATATCTTTCCTACTGCAACAGCAACTGCTTGGTTGCCTTAAAACAGAAAGGTATTAAATAGACTGTATCTAGCCATGTTAAATCCAGTGAGAGTGGTCAAAAAATAAACTCTCATGATCAACCCGATAATATACAAATATTTATTAGAGGGGAAAAAATACTGTCTTCTGACTTGGATCCTAAACCAAAATACAGCCTTTGTTTAAAAAAAACCCAAAACCAACTGTGAAAACATCAGTATTTAGATAGAAGTAAACAAATCTGAGTCATCTGAATTTTAGATGCTTTTAGAGGAATTTTAGAATGCTTTCTATAGTTTATATTCTTCACATCTTTAACTTGATTAATCTACACAATTATGGAGTTCTAATCAGTCTTATTTCTCTATAAATTATTAAAACATGAACACTCACAATAGACCCAAGGACTCCAATTAAAATCAAATTATGAGTCTTTCATATTCTTCCCCATACTACATTCCAAACACTTAAATTTCTATGGGCTTACAGGATTCTTAATTCATTTGTCTTTACTCCCATTCAGTTTGTAGCAGCAGCATGACCAATAAAACTTGAAAATAAGCATTTCACCTCAATGGCATGCTTTATCACCTCACCAGCCAGCATGCTTCCGAGCTTTTGCATTAGTTTATACTCAATAGATAGCAAATAAAAGATAGTCTGCTAAATGAGTATGGCATGCTGCGAATGAAAAAACACTCCAATGAACTAACTTTTCTATTTTCACTTTTTTGCCACTGAAAACAAAACTTCACTCCCCTTTTCTTAGTATTCACAGTGCACAACGTGGGGTCAATAGGTTTACAGCTGGAATGCAATAACATAAAGGAAAAAAAAGGAAACACAACTCAAGCAAGCTCTTACCTAAACGCAGGCAGGTACAACGAGGATAGGCCATATGCTTTGACAGAGAAGGGAAACTTAGGCAATTCCAGAGCGAAGCAGGAAGAGGTGCAGCAACTGGACTAAAGAAGCAAGCAGCAGGAAAAATCTCTTCCCTCCTGTGGAGGGATTCAGCTAATGAGGCCATATCCAGGGAGAGAGAAAAAGATATTCTTTAGAGTATAGAAAGCTCCTGGATGTTTTCACGCACGAACAACATGGAAAGAACTATTCTGTTTTTACAGTGCAGTTGGATTTATCAGTGATGTACCCTATATCTTGCACAATTCATAGAGGAAAAGAGAAGACTAAACAAACCAGTTCATTAACCGCTAACTATATGGAAAATTAACAGTTTTAGGCTTATATAGTACCTTTTTGCACCACCTGCATCAGGTGAGACTATGATACAGTTTTTCCACTCCAAAATATTCTCTTTAATCCACTGCAGCACTGCAGGTTCCGCATACAGGTTATCTACTGGTATGTCAAAGAAACCCTAGTTTGAAAGAGAAAAAGAGTTTCATGAATGTATGTTTATTCTTATCTGGAAGAAAGACACAGGGAAAGATACGGTAGAACTTCAATTAGTATTTTACACTGACCTAATTTTGCCTTCTGATATTACTATCAAATGCAGCAGAAGTTAGACAAATATTAAGGTCTCAAAATCTTACACAAGAGTAGTGAAATAAACAGCTCTTCTCAAGTGATACAAAACTCAGAAAAAGATCAGCTTCAGGCACTCAAGTAAATTCATACTTGCAAAAAGCTGTCCAAAAATCCAGTGAGTAATACTCAACTTCCATATTTTTCAACTGCTTGACATGAACAGTAGTATTTCAATATGGGAAGATTCAAGTTAGTATTACTTGAGCAGCAGAAATGGAATCTTCTGTTTTGTGCAAGGTGTTACAGCAAGAAATCTGTGTTAGATCATAAATAAAACCGCTTTTTATTTGCATGACAGCCATCTAGCATATTAGGTAATTTTGATTAAATAGAATACCAGAACTGCAAGAGAAGGTATTTTCTAGGAAAGAGGTACATATGAGAATGACAAATTATGTCTGCCGTGTCCGAGGAAAGAGTTTGTGATTTGCTGGATTCAGCAGTAAGCCAGCTAAGGGCTGCCAACCTCCATCTCCACTTATCTTAAGACAATATTGTCCCCTTGGCTGCAACAACAAAACTCTACCTAGGGCAATACTATTAATCTTGGTCTGGTCAAAGATTAAAGAGCTTCTCCCAAACTAGTATATTTTACATTCCGGTAGCTCTTACACTAGACTTAGCAAATTCCACAGAAGACTCCAACGCACAAGTATTCAAGTGCCTGCAAAATCACCCCATAAAATCAAGACTGGTCTCTTAAATCAGAAACAGGTAGCGAGACCTTCTCTGAACCCTGAGAATTAGAGTTCTGTACATAGCTTTTCAAAACAATGAGAAAAGAACAGAGAATTAATATTAGCCTTTCACATTAATTCAGCAGATCCACTAGTCACAGTTACTAAGAACCGACAGTTACCTGGATCTGAGAAGCATGCAAGTCCATGGTGATGATGTGGTCAGCCCCTGCAACTGATAGCATGTTGGCAACAAGTTTTGCAGAGATTGGAGCACGGCTCTGAGGAATAAAACACAAATGTTTTAATTTAAAAAAAGATTTCAACTATATGCAAGGAGTCCGAAAATTCACTACTTCTCTTGACTTTTCCTTTAGAATATTTGGAATCTAGAAATGAAGAGCTCCAGAACTTTAGCCAAACTAGCCTGTCAATAGCTCATCTTACTACTAGGGGTTTGAAACTCAGCAAAATATTTAGGAATGTCTAAATCAGTTTGTACAGTCTGCCTAATAATGCTTTGTAGTAATTAAACTAATAAGCAGATAAAATTGGGGATATAATTTTCCAGTTCTTCTATTTAAAATTTGCAGCTAGCTTTTCTATAGCAGAAAGGCAATCTCCATTTCTCTAAGACGCTACCCTACATTAACATTCAACCCTCAAGCAACTACCCTGTTCTAAAAAAACATTGCTAATAATGAATATTGAAGGCAGAGTGAACCCAACTTTTGAAAACACTGCTTTTGAAACAAGGTTAGCATCAAGCATTTCTTCACAATACAGTAAAGCTTGTAACAGATGCACATTGGCAGGGGTCTACTACCCTGGCCTATTTATTTATTGGTTTTTGCTAATTCAGGCTTAATTGTTGGATGCAATTAGGAGTCTAGAATTCCCAAAAGGGACAGGGGGGATGAAAAAAACTGAAAAGTGGAAAGAACAAAAGAGCAGCAAAAATCTAATTACAGAAGTTAATGCCAATGTAAAGAGCTTTTTAAAAGTGACAAGGATGCAGAACAAACAGCAGCATAAAATAAGAGAAGGTGGAAAATCATGACTGGAGGGTACCTTGAGCAATGCTGAAGTTTTTTCAGATATTTTAAGCTCTGGAAAAAAATAAACCTATGTTGCCCTAGACAGATTTCTCTGTGACAACAACACCAAACAAAACCTCCTGTTTTCTTTTTGCCAATCTTTAAATAAGGCTAATAGCCAGCAATAACATTAGCATGAAGGCAGAACTGCAATTCAGAGATTCCATCTCACTGTTAGACTCTGGTTTTTGCTGGCACAGTATTCTCTGCCACTACACCTCTTTATCAAACAGCCTCATTTAGCCTCCTAGGAACCCACTCTCCCTCCATCCCTTACACACAATTAGAGTATCTCTGCTCTCCTTCCACTGATAATCAAGGGCATAACCTAAAATAAGCTGAACCACTGTAAGTTTAACCTGGATGCTTCTCTGTCTGTCATATCAAGGAGCCAGTATTTTCCTCGAAACTTTTGCTAATTTAGGTGGAAATTTGGCATTTGTGTTTTAACCTGCGGATTGCCAACATACTTCCAGAAAAGAAACTGAGCACAGTTTCTGAGCTGGAACTGAGCCACAAGTCTTTCTTGTGGCTGGATCAACTTTATGACCATTACAGAAATTTTCTGCATTTTGAAAACCATCCCTTCTGGTTTTAATGGTGATGTTCTGTCAAACACAATTTGGTCTGTTTAAGATGCACAGAAGACAGATGCAACAGCTAGCACTTCCCTAGATGTCTACAATTCAGATGCATGTAGCTCCCATAAGGTTTGCTACCATTAGCACTTCAGCACAGATGATTTCCCAGTTACTAAGGACTATGCTTCTCCTCATTTAAGGCCAGTTCTGAAAGACCCAAGTTGGCCAAAGCTTTCTGGATATTCCTGTTAGTAGCAGTAAACTTCTTGTTCATGCCATTCAAATTCCTGATAACTTCAGCTCATCTCAGCAGTACAAACTGACATTTTTAAGCTGGGCTTCAAAGTACTCTCAAACCGCTGGCAATATCTAATAAAACAAATCTAATACAATGTAACAAATCTAATAAAACAAATCTACTCTTGACTGCCACAATGTTCTCTTATCAGCTGGTTTGATGCTACAGCTAAGCTGGACTAACAGGTGATGCTGAAACCAGAGGTTTGCTCCCCTGTTTGTCCCATCCCTTCTTCCCAGGCTAGACACTTCCACCACTTCCATTGTACTGCACACTGGGACTTATCTGAACCCACAGCAGCCAGATGAGGCAGCTAAATGGAAGGGAAGGGAAAAGAAGATGGCAAACCAGGACCACCCCCTCTGGTAGAAACAAGTAGCTAGTTCAGGCTAGCTGCTAAAGGCAAATTACACTGTTCCCAGAACATCGTTTGCCATTTCCATTCCATCCAGCATATCAAATTTTGCTTTTATGTTTTTCCATTTCTATTCAACACGAACACCACCTAGGTTGTCTCATGTATCAACATTATGAGTATCACCACCACAAAAAACAACCAACCAACCCAAAATACTTCCCTGCATCAAACACTAATATATACGTTACCAGTTGGCACTTCTTTCAGCTGCTGGCCTTGCAGGCTGCCTTCCCAGAAGGAAGAACTTGAAGGTTTTACCACTAGGTAACTTGTTTTAGCAGACATGCACACATCACAGATTGCCTACATGCTGGTGGACAAAGGGTCTTGGAAGGAAAGATAGCCAGACACCAATACCTGTTTCTCAAGAATGGGCTAATAGGAGATTAAGACAAACGAAGTTTGCAGCTATCCGACAGTTTCCTTTACATAAAATTGTGCATTAAAGAACACACATATGATAAGTTCAAAAGGATTTAAGATTTGATTGCTTGCATAGAAAGTAAGTTTTGTGCTACAACATGATCCAAATTGAAGATTATTTTAAAATCAAAGGGAGTTTATTCATGGGAACCTCAAATAACCTGGCCTCATTATTCAGAAACGTGGATGACGATGACAAAGCTAGATGAGAACTCGAGATTTTCTTTATCTTGGAGTTTATAAGGTTTCCTTCTGATCAGAGAGGCAAGAACATAAAGAGATTCATATTATTCATTGTTCCATTCTTTGACACAATTTGAGATTAGTTTCAGAATTATTAGTGTGAAACACATTACATTATGTACAGAAACTAAATTGTAAAAAAAAAAATAAATCACTGAGATTTCAGTTCCTAAGCAAACTCCCCGCTTACATATAAAAAGTTATAGAAATTACTTCTTCCTTTGTGATGCATTACAAATTTATTCACAGTTCTTAAAGTTACCAGCAGCAGGGGGGAATCCACAAATCAACACCTCACAAGAGTAACTATGCAAAGGACACATAGCTGAAAGTAGAACTTGTCCATCCAGATTAAAGCCCTGTTGCCTTTAAGCATCTTATTACATTGTCTTGCTCAAAATGCATCACACACATACTGAACAAAAAAAAGTAAACAGGAAAATCCAAGAAACCCCAAAGATTTATAACTGGAACTTTCACTTCCAAGAAAGTCAGTTGTGAAGTGTATGGATACTGAATGTTCACTAATGTTTTACCTAAATTTATCATTTCAAAAATGAGATATGCTTTGAAGCTTCAGAAGTTGACAGCCATTGTCTTGAGTGTCCAGATTTCATTTTTAACTGGAAGTTAGGAGTTTTCTAGTAGCAAATTATTCCATAGGATTACTGTCATGGCCTAGGTGAAACAACTGAAATCAAGAAGTCAAACTGCAAATGTTCCCAACTATACATAATGTAACCCAGTAAGTTTCACCCTTTAAGGCCATATTAATGGAAATGCATAGCGTTAGATTAAAAAAAAAAAAAAAAAAAGGAAGATACCTACCCAACGCTCCACGGACCCCTTCTACAAATCAAAAAAACAAAGTTACATGAGCTGTAGAACACCAAACTCACCTGTCAATCTACTTCTAACTTATCTCAAAGGCATCTCTCCAGCATCCTACCTGAATGTGTCCTGCCCATGGCTTGGAAGGTTAGCATAATTAGAGGATGCATAAATGCGACTGTGGCCAAAGCACAGATACACCTGAGCTAATTTTAAATTAGCTAGCTTGTATATCAAAACTATTCTAGTTTATGACAGCACTTGATTGCAACTAAATTAATTTACCAACTTTTCTACGATTCTCAGCAAGCCTTTTTTTTTAACCTCTGTTTCTCATTTAAAGCTAGTCCAGGTTTAATGCTAAAATTTCCAGAGTACATTACACAGGCCTTGTTATGAATATGATTTTTTACTGCAAGGCCCTTTCCTTAAATAAATCAAGAGCACTTTCATTGTTCTCAGCAATCATAAGTGCAACAGAGGCATAATGAATACATGGCTATTTCAAGCAGCGAGGCCTCAGTCTATTGAGTTCTTTACAGATTAAAGTCAACAACTTAAATTCAAACCAGAAACCAGCATCCAGCTAGTGAAGATAACACTTCTTCAGTTCATAGTCAAGCAAACTACAGCAATATCTTTCGCCAGAGAGAGGAAAAATCTGTGTATAACCATAGGAAGAAAATGGCTGGCACTTTGCTGACACTTCAGGCAACATACAAAGCTTGTGCACTCAACATGGGTCAAAGACCAAGCCATGTGATGCAATCCAACAGCAAGAGGAAAGATCTCCCTGTCAATAAGCTGCTCAATGTTGACAGCTATATTATAGCTTATTTTGCAACAGGGAGGTCAACTACCAAGGTTAATTTCCAGAGATGGCAAACATTTTCTCAATTGCAAAACAGAGGTTAAAAAAAAAAAAAGAAATGGCTTGCCTAGAATTGCAGGAGAACTCAGTGACACCCAGAGAACAGTCTGGAACAATGCTCAAAATCTCTGTTAATCAAAACCACTTCCCTAGGCTATCTATCTTCAGATGGCATTTCGAAGAGACAACGTACTCCTGGATGGCATGCTAGGCCACCATACTGTGGGTTTTAAGTGTCTCTTGGAAGTCTGCCACATGGATTTTGAGTACCTTTGACAAGGCATAACCTAGATGCATGGGAAAACTTGGCACATACTCATCCTCTTCCCACAACAAGAACTTACAAGGTGGACCAACAGAGTCTTCCATATGAATTTGGAAATCAAAATGTAGCGAGATGGTTTCCTTCCCTTTCAATACAACGTTCATTATTTCCCTTCCCTTTCAAGCTCTCTTGATAAAAAGAAGCCTTTCAGCTCTCCTGACTGAGGGATAGCATTATTCAGTACAAAACACAGTAAAAATGAAGTTCCAAAAGATGCAGACAAAGAATAGGGAGCTACTATTTAACTCCTGAATTCATTTTTGGAAGTATAACAAGTGGGCCTGGATAACATTAGTACAGTGTTTGAGATCCTGTCCTTAAAGAATGACCTAAAGAACACAGAAAATAAGTTTTCTGTGTTTAGCTTTGTTCTTGGACAACACAAGCTGAGCATTACATATTTTGTAATATCTACTATTATTTTTAGCATCCGTATTATATAAAAACATAACAGGACTAAGTAAAGACTGCAAAGAAGAACAGGAGGCTTTCAGGATGGTTTTCGGGATGCCCAAAATGAAAGTGAGGGGGCAGTCCATTTATGAAAAGTACTGGAGACAATTTTTGAAAAAGACAGCCATTGCAATGCAACCTTAAAAGCCAAATTCACATTTATTCTTGTTAGTTCTTTTCAAATTAGTATAGGTAAAAGTAATATTCACATAACATATTAGAGGGGTTCTTTTTTATATAATAAGAGAGAAATTATACAAAACACAGATTTTGTTACTGTGTTACCAACTTGGCTGAACTGGTATATTCATCAGTTATGGCAGACCAAATTCAGGAGAAGGGCACTAAGATCAGAAGAGGATTTATGGGGTTTCCATACAATTTGTAGTGTGCATCAATAAAAAGATAAAAATTTTTTAATCTGCCTTGCAGCATAAAACAATGTTTTTATTAATTACACTTATGCATTGCAGATTTATTCAGTTCCTTCCATTTGGCTCTCTGTTTAGCCAGGTAGGGTATAACCCACCAACATCACTTCAAATTTAGAATTCCATGCAATTAAAATGTTTAAAAGTGCGCACTCTCTTTATATATATAGATTTAAAAAAAAAGCAGCTAGAAAAAGCTGGAAAAACAATCCCATAAGGTGAGGTTTGCTAGCAGAATACTCTGTAATATACCACACACAGGATTGTACCTTTTCAAACTGAAGGCATGTCAATTATCAAAACACAAGCAAAAATAATTTGTCTCACTCCATTCACCTATGGATGATATAGTTGAACATTTTCTCAAAAAAGGACGAAAAAGCTCATATCTTTCAAACCACTTAAGTTTTATGAAAATATGTTTCACCTCCAGAAATTTCAAGTGAAGAAGCTGAAAAAAAGCATTCCCAGATTATACAGTTCTTACCTACCTTGTCTTTCTTGTCTTGCCTGGCGTATGGAAAACATGGAATTACGGCAGTCACTCTGGAGGATGATGCAATCTTGCAAGCATTGATCATGATGAGCAGTTCCATTAAGTTGTCATTTATTTCTCCACAGCCACTCTGGATGATATACACATCTTCTCCTCTCACACTTTCACCAATCTCTACGCTGAAAGAGCAGGAGATGACCATTTAAACACTTGGGTTACTGGAAAAGCATTATTAAAGAATAGAAGAAAACAGTTTTGTTATAACAACTTTCATAGGTTTATCTCCATTTAGAGTAAGATTTTTTTTTTTTTACAGCAATTTGGGTAACTGTCCCTTTGACACAAAGTCTATTTCAATATAAGCCACTCTAAAGTTTACTTCAGCCTAAACATGGTCTTCATAAGGTCAGCACCAACCAACATGTAATTATGGCTACAGCACTGATGCAGCCAACAGTGTTATTAAATTTGATACTGCTTTTTTTGGTTTAGTCTGTATATTCTGTGTCCTTGCTGTCTCCCAAGGAGATGACCACCTAAAGAATAACCTAGATAAATACACAGAAACAATAGAGCCAACTTTAGAACATTAAATACTACCTGCATGAAAATACCTCCCTAAAAAAGACAGTTTCCTACGATAATTGCTACTGTATTTGAGAAATTACTGCATTTTAGAAGACAGAAGTATCAAACCACACCCCAAAAGCAGAAGTCTGTTTAAAATCTACACCAAATAAAGTAATTTACACCTATGTCCAAGTGAAATATTTTAAAAAAAGAAAATCTTAGAGAAAAGCTGAGGGCTGTTCATCAACAGCTCACCACAACCCAACAACTCTCATGTTGTGTCAGTTGTTCTGTTTACTGTAACCATGCTTACATACTTTGGTTCCCTATGATGGTATTGAAGAGTTATTTTATTCTTCCACAGATTTCAAGGCAAATTGCAGCACCATTCACACCACAGATTTCAAGAATTAAATAGCTTATAAATAAACAGAAAATTTAAAACAGGTCAGTTGAATGTGGATTCTTTTGAAATTCTAGACCCAAGCAAGAGAAATCTACTGTTGAACAGCACTAAATTTTCACACCTGTTACTCCAAAACGTACACATAAAACCAGCAGACTAACCTTCATTTTTTTCCGAATCTATGCACAACATACAAGAAACACACAGACCTCCTAAATAAGGAGGCAATCAGACCTTTCAAACCCAAGCTCTACTAAGTTAGTCTTAATTATTAAATGCTAAAATATCTTGGGCCCTTATTTAGAAGGTTGCATCTTTACCCAAGACACAAATAAGCAAAAATTTCTAGCTGGAAAGCATCCAAATGGCCAGTATATGGGTAGAATAGTTTCTCTGCTCTTTCAACGCTGAGGGTTGTTCTCGTCAAATACAGTTCAAATAAATTTTGTTCATCAGCTTTCAGGGTACTGTGTAAGATTCATTAGCTTTCTGTGGCTACAAAACACAGAAAGGAATTTACTGCTTAAGAACATCTTAATGATACGCAAATATTTGATTTATCACCATCAAGATAGTTGAGTCCATTCTCTCAGCTCCTCTATTTGACTCCTTTGCTGTCCCAAACAAGCTATAAAAAAAAAAAAAAGAGATCCTGTCTTAATTTTTCTCCTTAATTTAATACATTTTTTGCCTAAGAATGCTACTACCAGGATTTCTTAAGGCCAAAAGGAAGCAAACCATCTGGCAAACACCAGGATGTGTGGAAGGACAGAGGTGGTCAGGGACACTGTCATCTGCAGATATCTCTGCATTAATCCAGGAAACCTTTTGGAAGCTTTCATCACGGCACAAGGACACAAATTTTGGTCATAAAACTGTTACTTCCCTGTCCAATTTTTTCTTATTAACAAAATAGGGCTGCTCAGAGGAAACTGTTTTGATCAAAATATTAGTTTGTTTTCCTTTTTGGAGACAAAAATATTTTGGTCAACATAACTTAAGTTCAGCAAGACCCTAAGCATATTCCCTAGTTGGAAGAAGCAGTCAGGCTTAGTTAGAAGCTCTACCAAAAACAGTTCAGGTGTTGATATGTCAGAGTTCCACTTCCCAGAAGAATAAACAAAACCAAATAAATCAATAAACCTGTTGTTGCTCCAGAACACACAAATACAGCTCCGAGTAAAGCATCTACCCACTAACTTATGGACACAGCCTCAGTCGTTATAGACTCACAGTTGTTATTATGAGTGCTCTGAAAAAATGATAATTGCTCCTTGACATCACTTGTTATTAAGCAGGTCTGTGTAAGTGCTGAGTCATTTACCACACCTTTGGAATAGATCCAAAGAAGACCACCACCACATGCAAAAGTTCTACGGCACTTCTTTCAATCCAAGACTGTGAAGTTACACTCCAGCTGTGAAATATAACCTCAGAGCCAATACAAAGAATAAAGTAGAAAAAGACCAGAAGAAAACGCTGTAGTTTTCAGTGGAGAATGTTATTGGACTGACAAAGGAGGGAAGAATAAGATTTTAGTAGTTGGGGGGAAAAAAACGTAACAACATGTTTCAGAGACACGTTATGTAATAAGAAGAAAAAGCTTTGCTGAATAAGAAAAATATATGATCTTAATGTTCATTATATACACAAAGAGCACTGAATTATAACACTCAGTTGTTTTGCTCCTTTAAAAAAACAGTCATTTCTAAGCACACTGCTAAGAAATAATAGGTTTCAGAAGGTCAGGGAATATGCTTTGAGATAAATATAGATCTGCTTAATACAATGGACATGAAGTGATACTTCTTCCATTGCCATTAACCACCATCTTCTCAAGGACCTTGGGCCAGCAATAACTTTTTCATCTTGTAAACAACTTAGAAAACAAAAACGCTACTACTTTCTCTCTTGGTGCACCTGAAAAACTTTTGGTTATGCTTTTCAAGCCAGAACGACATATTTATTTGGCACACAGAAATGTGAAAGTATGTGTATACATATGTAGAAATACCTCTTCTAGTGGACACAGAAGTTATGGACAGATTAAAATAAATCAAGCTTAAGTTAATACTTGCATGGCGTTCAGGAGTAACCCAGTGAAAGGTGCCAGAGAATAGCACTACGTATTTATTGGACAAAGATATTCTCCCAATTAACTGCAGACAGCCGCGCCACAGATCGGTATCTCGTATGATCTACCTTCTCAAAGATCAGTATTGAGAAGTGTTGTGTAGACTCAACCGACAGACACACACCTGCCTATTTTACCTTCATTGAGCTGCGCAGTAAAAGATAACCAGTCATGGCACTGCAGCTATTCCATCAGACCACACTGTGGGGTCTTTTGAGTTTGGGGGTTTTTTTTGGTTTTGGGGTGTTTGTCAGCAGTTTGGGGGTTTTTGTTTGGGACTTTTTTTTTTTCCTTTTGTTTGTTTTACACATTCGTCTGTAAACACGCACACAGTAAGAGCCTATAAACTACAACATCAGATACCCAAAGCATTGTACCTCAAGTATCTGTTGGAGAACACTAAACAGCCGTCTAATTTTGTGACCGTTATTAACATTACTACTAAATTCCACTTAGACCATCTATATCATGACCTAATTAACTGTTTGGGGGGTTATTTAAACAATTTCACATTGTGAGGACACAGAGGAAGGACACAAGAACAAGCTCTTGCCTCAAGATTACAAGCTTTGTTTGTTTTATGCAATTTAATCAAATTCAGCTATTTGGTAACACTCAGTTTAAATAAACTTCTCATACAAGAAGAGTCAACAGAATCTGTACATTAAAAGCCCTGACACCACACAATTGTGTTTTAAAGTAAAAATTATAGAAATTCATACCTCACAAAAATAATTTAACTTTATTTGAACCAGTTGCTTGGAATCCCCAAACACAAGGCTCTAGCTGGGAAAGACAGGCATAAGACAAGACACAATGAAAATCAAGTTTGAGTGCTGGTATCTGCCTTCATCTTGCAAAGGCCGATTTGAGAGTTCAACTTAATAAGTAGAAACTTGGATAGACTAATAACTATGAATTAAAAGTAAGGCTCAAAGCCCACTTACGTTACAAACATATTTCAACGGCTGAAGCATCCATTAACCAAAATTCAAAATCAGGAGTAACAGCAGGCTGAGCTCATTCTGAGGTAGATTTATAGTACACTCCCAACAGAACTTATAGCGATGGGAATTTTAAATCTGTACATCCTAAATAAAAAAAAAAGCAGTTGTGGGGAAGCATGTAAATACATACATAGCACCAGACTAAAATGGTAAATAATGTAAATCCATAAACAGGATCCTGTTCAAATCATGTGCTTAAAAAAATCATGTACCTTTTTTAAATAATTAAAACAGATTCAGTTTCTAGCCATGCTTACAAGAAGATTCCTCAAGCAACTTACATGCCAATCAAGTAGGTGTGTACTTCAGACACTTTTAACAACCAGAGAAGAGGCCAAAATTTCAGATCTAGAGCCCTCATACAGTGTGCAAAAAGAACCAATATCTCAAAAGTTATCAAAAAAGCCGCATGCTGAGTTTGCAATTTATTGAAACTCAGCCAATGGAAAGCATTAAGCAGAGGGGTGTGTTTGACCTCTCACCTTTGGGAATGCATTTTGCAGAGTAAAGGCTTTTAACGCAAGACCTCCAACTTAGTGGGCAAATATTTTGACTGCTGTGATGTTATAACAGAGCGGGTACCAGCAAAGCCCAAAGCAACAACGAAAAAATAAAGTGCCAGAGTTGGTTTTAAGTGTATGGGTATCCCACATCTCCTGGCACCCATGGTCTCCCCTCAACTCCTGGCTCTTCCACTTTGATTAACAGCTCCGAGACCAATCCCTAGCTAGATCTTCATGGACAACAGCCCCATCCTAATGGTCAGACACTGACATGGCGAGTACCACAAGACAGCAAATAGCTTCTTAACCTCTGCTCTGGCACACAGCCTGCCACCGCAAGAGAAAAAC
Source organism: Chionis minor (assembly GCA_013398295.1). Classification (NCBI taxonomy): domain Eukaryota; kingdom Metazoa; phylum Chordata; class Aves; order Charadriiformes; family Chionidae; genus Chionis; species Chionis minor. The sequence continues at coordinate 16,604 of VZSF01005008.1, forward strand.
ACCTTCCCTTGAACAGCCCTGGGTTGACCCACACACAGTCTGAAAGGAACCCTCAGAAATTTGGAAGCAAAGGTCTGACAAGCCTGAGCACATGCAGAGAGTCTTCAAAGGCTGAGTGCCAAACGCTGCAGCTAAGGACACGTGGCATCACTGGCCAGTATTCACATGGGTCATTTTTTGTTTTTAGATTTCAAGCATTTGGCATCTACTTAAAGAGAAAATGCACACAGTATACAGCAAGGTCAATAAAGTGGAAGTCTTGCACCAAAAGCTTGGAAGCATTTTTGGGCCTTTTGTGAATTAGAACAATGAACAACGTGATAAATGGCCATGGTTGCTACATCTTCAGTTCCCTATATAAACAAAACAGGACATGCAATACAGAAACAATTTTTATCTTACTCAACCAAGCTGGTAAAATCTGTTTCTCCAGCCTGCCTTTGCTCACAACGGCATAAGTGAGCAGGCAGCAAGGGAAACAGCCACCTCTGCTGCCACAGGCACAGCACAACGATCCCAGCTGAGAATCACTCACTCAGCATCTGGGTAGTATGAGGAGACACTTCACATCCCAGCACGTCCCTAATCCCTACTGCCTTCAGCTGATTTAACACCAGCTTATCACCTGAGCTTTCTTACTCCACACATAGGGGTCTGCAACACCGTAACCATCTGCTCCAGTGAGGGCAATAAAGCTCATGGTCCCCACAGCACCTGAACCCAAAGGAACCAGGGCACAGGAAATTTAGCAAGGTCATGTCTCATCTGAAACTGCAGTAGAAGAGCTGGAAGATGCTGAAGAGGAGGTGGGAGAGAAATGTTACAGCCTAGTGCTGAATTGTGCATCCCTGGTATGTAGCACAGATACAAAGTTTCCAGGCTTGATCGTGATTTTTTTTCCAATTATTTATTTCATAGAACAAACTGTTTTCATTACCCTCCTTTGTGTGAAATAGAGACTGGCATCCGTCCTCGTACGAATTCTCCAAGGAAACATCAGCTACTTTCTCCCTGTCTTCCAATATTAAATTTCGGTCCAAAATACCAGTTTTATTTATTTACTTATAAGCAAGTGGGCCTTATATCAACAATAGAGCTTTTCCCATAGAGCAGGTAATATTCCTTTGTAGTCAACCCATATTTTCCTCGTGTATGCTGTTCAGCTTTTACATTAAGTCAATGTTTCTGAAACAACTTTAGCAATTAAATAAGGCTGCAGGTAGGCAGCTTTCAAATTCACACGTGCCAGGCAGGACTTCAGTTCCCTTCCTCATGGATCTGTCAGGAAGATCTGTAAGGAGACTCCCTTCAGCCAGTGAATCTGACAGGAAGCAAGGAAGCTCACAGGAGCAGGTGGAAGCACTAACTACTACCTCTGTGAGAGATGTGTGTGAGAGATCCTCTGTGAGGATGCCATTTATGACTCCAGTTTCTCCATATTGAGAATAACAAGTTCTTCAAGGACAGAGTTAGAATGAATAGTCCTTAGAGAAGCAAACATACTATACATTGTAAGAAAATGTATTTATTGAAGAAGTGATGTACATTCAATGCTTTGGGTTTTTTTAAATCAGCTGACTAACAAAAAATACCTGCACTCAGATTTCATTGTGTAACAACTGTAATTAAATGTCATCTCAATGTATCTGGAGATAATTTTGTGAAAAACTTCAGAGCGTTAAATATCTGTATGCTTGTTACGTGCCTGTCAGAGTTTCACAATGCTGAGGCTACAACAGCCATGCCTGTTTAAGGACTTCCATTCCTTTCCTCTTCTTTCAGCCTGCCAAACTCTGCTGATGACAGTTACTTGTGGGGTTTGAAGAAGATAAAGTGACTAAGCCCCCACTGCAGCCCTAACATTTTGCCAGATAAGTGAGAAGGTGCCACGCAAGCCCCTACCATGACAGTGTGGCTGGCACTTAACACGCAAGCTTTGAATACTGAAAACAGAGTTATCTTGCATAACCAGATATTATTGAGGAGCTCTCTCACTGCTTTACTTAGGGTTGCTTGACTTTGGTAGTCAGCTGAAGGAAAGCATTTCCATACTATTTAGATGGAAGCAGGAAAATAATAGGGCAGTGGTCAAGTCTACCAGCAATTTCCCTCACTTCCTCCAGCACAGACACTACATTTCTCAGTTACAGACCTGCGAGAATACCAAATTCCTAAGTTGGAACGGAACTGGGATACCGCTAGATACGCTAGTGTCTGTATAAATTAAAAAGATAATCCTTTCCCATTTTAAATGTTCTGGAGTTGGGAGTGTACCTGCCTATTTAGCCACAGTGCTGGTCCTATCCCTGGCTAACCTCAGGATGCAGCTTTAGTTGCTCAAACCCACTGAAGTCTGCAAAGGATTGGAACTGAGACCTAAAGCCTGTCTGAGTTGAAATACAATGCAAAATACTGAATGACTCTTCCTTCCACTATATTCCGCAAGCCAGAGTAACTGCGGTTCTCAAGTAAAGGGTTGCCACCTAGGACCCTTTGGCAGGGACTTAAGCCTGGGGCTGTAGGCATTTATCAATTTACACATTACAAGTTTAAGTTTAAGAGAATGCAGCAAACAGCAAAAAAAGAGTTTTTAACAAAAGGTGAATCTTCTCTGCAGCTTGCTAACTTAACAGGTCTGACAAAGCAAGAGTTTGTTGACCCTCAGGCCCAGGCTTATCTGTTTGCACAGGGGCTTGCCTGAGTGCCATTGGGAAGGTTTAAGGTTTTTTGAGCATTTTAGCTATCAGGTTCTAGCATTCTGCAATATTGCAAATGTATTTCGTAATGCCAATACACTTGTTTATAAATTTAAAAATGCAAGAAAAAGAAGAAGAAAAAAGACTGTGCTGGATTATCTTTATATAGGAAGTAATAAAGTTTTGTTTGCATACACACAAAGAAGCTTCGCTATGAAGACAGACTGAAAATCCAGATGCCCCAGGAAAGGACCACTACAGCATAAATACCGTATCAGCTTTAGCTGTAGTTTAATTTCAAATACATTAATGAGGAATTCTGTTACTACCATTGCTGATTTTTTTAAGAACATCAGTCTACAAAACTGGAAGGCCCACATCCTGAAATAAGTTGCGAAGGATATTGAAAAGATTACTCACTTAAAACATTATATAGTGGGTACCAACTGTACTTGCTGAAGAGGAAACAGGAACTTCATTTTAAAATCTCAAATGTATGAAGTTGTTTAAAAAAACAACAAAAACACCCAAACACTTAAGGATTTAAAGTGTTAAGGCACCTTAAGTTCAGGGGGAAAAAAAAAAGCCAGGGGGAAAAAAAAAAAACTGTGTCAGCCTTGCAGTGTTGCAACAGAAGCAACCAGAAATAATGTTTAGATTAGATACATACCTCATATCTATACCACGTTACATCTCTACTTGCCTAAGAAAATAAACTGGCACTACTAGATTAGCCAAACCACTGACACACTGCAGTCACCACTACCTACTTGTTTAATGGCAGAGGCCAATATTGCACACCTGGACAAACAGGTGGAATGATAGACTAGAGATTATTGTATTTGAAGCCTAGAATTAACTTACCTCATAAAATAAATATGCAAACTTTGGAGATAAATTTCTACCTTGAATGACATCCAAATCAATTAATCTCTGCTTAAAACATAGCAAACAGCAGAACTAAAGATAAGTGTCTCTGGAGAACAAACATTTAAAAAAATAGACTTAAGTTAGCAAGAAAGTCATGCAACCAAATACACAAACTAAGTTTTATCATGCAGAAAAGAGATCAAAGAGCAATAAAGTGAGTATGGGGCTGGAAAGACTTGAGAGAAGATTTAAACCTTCATTTAATCAGGACTAAATGGAAGAGTTAGAGTGTGCAAACATGAGGTTGCATAAACACCAATGGAAGGGGGTTTATAGTAATGCCAGTGAGCACAGCTAGAACAAGAGCAATTAAACCGAGAATGCAAAAGAGTAGACAGAATAGAAGGACAAGCTTTGAGAGAGCAATTTTAGAATACACTAAGTTAATCTTTCAAAGGAAGCAATGAAAACACGAGATCCAAAACAAGAAGAGACAGAAATAAACATAGAATAACCTCAGAGGCTAGCCAACTACTTGCTGTCAGGAACTTGTTTCAGAATCAGCTGGCAACCTAGTCTCACACACATCCATAGAAAAGCTGTTTCACAGTCTTACCAGCTTGTGGGATGAACGTACATCTACCACCTCGATTTAAAACTCTTCATTTGAAGTGACTAAATAAACTAGGTGCGTCAGAAAGCTGACAAACTAGTAAAGAGAGGCAACATTGGTAGAAAAGCACTGGCAAGTTCATTCTCAGAGAGTCAAGGTGAGCAAGCTGTCCCCGTGGTTACACGCAGGATTTTTTTGCATTCTTACCAGAGTCACTTTCTGCATTTGGCCAGCTGGGAACCTAATACACCTGCACTTCCAGTGGTGAGCCAAGGCCATCTTAACAACTGTGTTATCCTCCTGCGGGACCAACGGCCCGGGACTAAGGATGGGAGCCATACGGGAGCTGTAACTGGCGTGTCCCATCCCATCCCGTCTCTCCCCTCGCTGGCTGCTGGTGCAGAATAAAGACCAGCCACAGCAAATTCTGAAGCGTGATTCGACCCAGGCTCTTTTTCAGGCGTCTTGTCCCTCCTCACCATCCTGCCCTTACATCCACTTGCACGCAGACCTACTTACGAAACCGCAGTAACATCCTGCGATTCATAAAATCAGGATGATTTTTATCTTTCGGGGGAGAAAGCTCATCAGCAGTTTAATTAACCACCTGTGGGGGCTGGGATGCACCTCGCCCGCCGCCAGTTCCACCCCCACCCCACGGCGGGGGGGATGCTCTTCCACCCGCCCAGGGGACTTCGCCACCCACCTCCTCCGGCGGCCGGGGTGGGAGCGCTCCCGAGCCGGGACAGCTCCGGTGCGGCGCTTGTGCTCCGCGGGCCCTTCTGCCGCCGCCAGGGGCAGGGAAGGAGGAGGGGAGGGGGGACACCGGGCGGGACCCACCTAACCGCGCTGCTCCCGCACCTGCCCCGCGGTCACCCTTGCGCTGGTGCGGGGTAAGGGCGTCGCGGGTCCCGGGACAGCCCGGGGAGAGACAGCGGCCCCGGGGCGGCGCGGGAAGAAATGGGGCGAAGCTGCCCCACCCACCTGGTCTCCTGGTTGCTGAACTTCTTGGTGACCACCTTGCCCAGCTCCAGGCCGAGCCGGTCGGCCACCCGCTGGGACAGGTCGTGGTGGGAGCTGCCGCTGAAGAGCACGATGTTCGGCATGGCGGGAGGGGCGGGCGAGCAAGCGAAAAAGAGAGAGGGCGAAAAAGAAAGAGAACGCGGGGAACCACGGCGCCGGGGCAAATAACCGGGGCGGCGGGCCCGCCCCCGCCCGCCCGGCCGCCAGCAGCGGGGAGGGGCCGCGGGGCGGGCACCGGGGCGGGCACCGGTGAGCGCGGCCGCCGTTAGGCGGGGGCCGTTAACCGGCCACCGGGGCGGGCGTTAAGCAGCGCTCTCCCGCCGCCTCCGCCTCCTCCTCCTTCTTCTTCACCTCCACCACCACCTTCTCTCCCTCCTCCTCTTCCTCCCCGACCCCCCCTTGCTCAGGTGCGGCCCGCGTCCCCCCTGGCCGGGCAGGGAGCCGCCGCCCCGCCTCTGCAGCAGGGCTAGGCCGGGCTTTGCCTCAGGCGGGCAGGGCTCTGCCGCCCCGTCTCCTGCTGCCCCTTTGCCGGAGAGGGACCAGCGGAAGGTCTTACCGGGGCTTCGGCCGCCGGGGCCGTTGGGTATGTAATGGCTCAGGTGGCGTGGGTTTAGTTAGACAGATGTCTAATTAGTTTTAGCCGCCGAGAGCTGTCCCCGAATAACCTGCAGCCGATTCTGTGTGTGCACCATTCCTTTTCCATTAGCGTGTTTGTTTTTGCCGATCGTTGCTTAGAAATAGGCTCACGTACAAGCCGCTGGCGGAAGATTGAACGTAGACGAAAAGGTCTTAGCTTTCAGCTAAAGTAATTTTCGCTCGTATATATGAAAATAAATAAATCGCATTGGATACGTGAATTGAGAACCACCTCACTTTTCCTGCCTTAAGCAAACCTTTGCTTTGAGGAGCAGGATCCTGAAGGTCTGTTTAATCGTGCCCTATGAGTGGGATAATTCATGACCAGGTAAACCACAGTGTTGCATACATAATTCACCACTACAGACAGTCTTAGAGCTGGTCAAAACGTCCTGTCAAAGTGATTTTTCAACTGAACGAAATCTAATTTTCAATGAAATCTAATTTCTGCAAAGAAATTGTATTGTTTACCAGTAAGGAACTTTCTCCATCAAAAAAAAAAAAAACCCAACCAACCCCACAACAAACTAAATCCAAAAAGAACAAGTGTATGTCCCAAACTGAATGTTTTAATCAACAGCTGAGTAATAAATGGTTTGGGTTGGGGAGGCAGGGGTTAATAGTTTGGGATGCTAGCATTCCCATTCGCAGTGGCCTAAGCCATCCACAAATCATTGCTAAGTACTGCACCGTTTCAGAGGCATATAAACAGGGGACACAGCTTATGGACAAGAATGGGAACAATAAGTACTGTGGCTTACCACAGCGTCATTTTGGAATCTATTTCAGTGTTTGATACATTGCCAATACAATTGCATATGAGGACTGGTTTGTGCCCTCACTCAGCCTGTTGCCCTCTTTGTATTTTCTTCCTAAGCAATTAAAAAGAAATGCTTTTAACTGTCAGTACTGTAGGCACATAACAGCATCTGAAAGTCAAGCCCGTGTTTCTTCTGGTTCATACATCTTCTTCAACAACTAATTTTCTAGGCTATATTTTGTTCTGAGTTACTTGCAAGTCCAGGTTTTGCCAGCTGTCCTAATTTAATTGTGATTTTTAATATTGGTTATTCTAAAATCTCTAACTTCTGTGACAGGAGATCTCAGCTTCCATTAAGACTGCACGTTTCAAATCTGTGAAAAAGAAAACTTGCTGATATGATCTCAGGATTAGCAGAACTAAAAGCAGTACTAGACAGAAAAGGGTAATTTAACTTCAAAATAATGTAATAAAGGAAAACCATACTTCACTGTAGACTCAAAAAAACTTTGAAATGGTCTGCAGAAGAGAAGAAAACAACTTGGGATGCCAAGGCATTTTTTTAATACATGTTTAGCAGCACTGAACCCTACAATGAACTAGCTCACTTGGTGAATGTCTGGACCCATTCTCTTTTTTTCCTGAAGGTATCCACTTAAAACTCTTGTCCTCACATGCAGTTTAGTATATATTCCTCTATTTGCTGGCTTAGTGGGATACCAAGAAAATTCTTTTTAGCCTGCTAAGACTTTTGTGCCCAACAGCTAATTAGTGTTTATCCTGTAGCTGCAATATAGAAACTGCAGTCATTAAAACTAGTTGTGGAGGCTGACATACAAAAGAAATAGCGCTGATTAACAGCCAAAGTATGATTAACTTTCCTTTGATTGTGATAGACTAAAATAGTGGACCAAAATTCAAAAGTTTGTGTCATCACCACTTGAAGCTTTGTACTTTTCTAGAGAAAAAAATAAATAAATCACTATTTCCCCTCTTTCTCTTTTGATTAAATGAGAACAATAATAGAACTACCTGCCTAACAGCAGAAAGTAAAACTTTCACAGGAAATTGCTTGCTTCCTTTTATCATCACATTGTGGGTAAAAACAGTCTTGCCTGTAATAATGTAATAGGATGTAGGATGTAATAATCAGGAAAGAACAAGAAAATGCTGCTTCCTGGTAACTGGATGTTAGTAAGTATTGGTCACTTTAGCCAGCCAGTTGTAAGACTGCAACAATTACTAGTCAGCTGGACCTGAGAAAGCATATGTAATTATGCTCCTGCAACAAAAAGCCCTTCCAGCAAAGGTATGAGAGCAAAGGAAAAATAAGACACTTTAAAATACCAGAAGCAGAAACTGGACTACCAAGAGACATAAAACTGAAAAATTTTGGTCCATCTTGGTTTTATTGCAGTGCACAACTTTGTAAATCTTACCATATAGCTCACTCCATGACTCTCCTTACAGTTCCCATTCTGAAAACTGTTACACCCTGAAAACAAGGCACTCAAAGTAACCCAGGGCTTTTGTAGCTTTTGTATCACAATGACTTCTGACCTTTTTTTTTTTTTTTTCCTTCTTCTTCTGAATGGCAAAATATCTTTATGGGGGAATATCTGTTGGAGAAAAAACATAGCCTTTTAAAAGAACCAATAAAATCGCTGTTGGGTCTCTGGAAATACAATCTGAAGATCAATCTATTTTATTCCTTCCTTTTACAGTCATAATTTGCAAAAGACTCCGTTGACCAATTTCTGCCCTCAGTTACAGCATTTAATTGTCAAATGTTAGCAATTCATGGCTCTGGTCTCCAAAGAGTTGATCATAAAAAATCTGAGATTTAAAATACACAGTTGCAGGCTATTTTTATTTGTTGTGTGTATTTTTAACCATTAGTGTACATTTGGTTCATTAGTTGAAGAGTTTCTCAGAATCTCCCTTAAAAAAAACGAAAGCTCATATTTGCCTCTAATCACTTGTCTCCAAGGGCTTTGTCTTGAAGAATAAACAGCAAATATTGGAGACCTTCATAGGGAATAGCAGCAGCTGACAGCATTACAGTCACATCTGTCCAAATGTATTGTCTCTGCATTTTGAGACCCATGCTTCTATCGTCTTTAAATGCTGATCTGGTTCTTTCAAAGCTTGTTCTATCCTACAAGTATAAAAAACATAAACAGTTAAGTGAGTAATGCTACTGAGAAAGCATAAAGTTTTGTCATAAGACCCCTATAGTTGTTCCTACCACCCAAAAACTTGCTCTTCATGATCTTCGCCACCCACTGCTCCCAAATTACCCTCAGTGTTCCCAACCTCCACATAGTTCCAGTCATCTCCCTCCCAGCTGTCTTCCAAATCCCCATTGGTTCCCTGCTTTGCTCTATGGCTTCCAATTTATGTGATTGTTTATAATGTTATCTCTGGATATTTTCTGAATATTGAATATTTCACCTGCTGCTTCTCTTTCAGATCCACAGCTCTATGAAATACTTAATATTCAGCTGCTATTGAAATCTCTTTGATTGCTTAGCTCCACTTTTCTTTGTCAGCAGATACACCTCCTACTGCTTCACCTACTTTATTCTGTAAAAAACCTTAGTGCCCTTCCTATATTTATTCTGAGGGAAGATGCTAAGCCAAACAGCTTTCATAAATTTCTCCTAATGCATATCATAACACACCTTTCTCAGCTCTAATCATCATCTAACAAGTGGCACCTTATACAATGCGTGGATCAATGGAGGAAAAAGAAAGAATTTTCAAACGGCAAGTTATATAAACTTAACTGTTCGCTGTGTGCTTTATTATCAGGCCATTTTCACATCAATGGCTTAGACTGTTCTTAGCTCCAAACTTATCTCCATAGTGATATTCTCTTCTTCTCTAACAGATTTTGCCTTAAACTACCTTTAATTGAGCAACAGAAAATGTCTTTTAGTGCTGAGAAACCTGGAAAACCTGTCACTATTTTTCCAGTCTGAGCTTTGATGGCTATGTTTCAACTGCATTTCCTTATTCTTGTAGTTATGACAGGTTACCAAACATGTGTATATTTCACCTCATAATGCTGCAGTTTTCCCAGACAGCTTATGAAGTACCTTTCAGGACTCTCATATCTAAAAAGGTACTATGTGGGATATGTGGCTTCTCCTGAGCATGAATTTTCTGCCACACAGCAGTAGCAAAAATGATCTACTGAAAGTATTTTGTAGGCACTGTAGGTATTGCTATGGAGGAAAGGGACAGACTAAGTGATTTCTTAACATCCTTTATAAATCTTATTTTCTGTAATGCTACTATTATTCTACATTTTGTCACTGCCAGGAATTTCTTATGGGTTTCACAATAGTATAATGCTTCTTCACCTAGGCTTTTTCTATATTAAGTCATCATACAGTCATGACTTGTGTTCCTACATCAACACTTCTCTTGGACTATAAGTACTAGCATTTATGTCCATTACAGGAGTGTTTTGAAGATCGGGTAAGTTAAAACATCTTTTTTCTTTTGCGTTTTTTTCTTCTGTAGTAAATGACAAATTGACCTTGACTGACCCAGCAATGGATTGTCATGGAGAAAAAAATAATTCTAAACCCCCAAGAACTGTCATGTATTAAAATCTTGTTTTCCAGCCAGCTGTGTTACACATTTGTTTCCTTCTCAAGTTGAGGTCTCAGTTCCTCAAGCTTCTGTTGCAGCTTATCCCTGTTAGGAAGCTCCAAGTTGAAGTAGGAAGCAATCTGGTTCTCTTTGTTTTGTCCTAATGGTTTAGACTGGGATCCTTCAATTTGAGTTTCCCAGTGAATCATGAAATGTTTTAATTTTTGCACACAGATTTAGTTCCTACTACTAAGTCATTTCTCAACCTTTTCTACAAAAACACTCGTATGCTGGTTTAATTCCTTTCTTGTTTCAAATCTCTTCTCAGATGTTTGCAGAACTTCCAGTTTCCACAATACCTTTAAATTTCTTTTCACTGTTTTTTCCTTTCTGCCATGATTTTGCCAACTTGCGCTCCAAAGGAAGATTAGCACATAATCTTCATCCTTGAAAACTGCATCTCACCTCTAGTACCAGGGCTTTCACCTCTGATTCCTCCAGTCAACCACCAGTCTTCAGCACCTTCTGTCTTACCACTTGCATGAGTAGATAATGGCAAGACAGCAGACTAATCTTGTAATTAAATATCTCTTCCTAAGTCTGTATATAAACAAGGTTACTGTTGCTTCATAGAACACAAGCTTCAGGGACTGCACTAGTGGAGGAAGAAGCATATTGGTACCAAAGTAAGGTGGAAGAAGAGAGCAGATCAATGTTTATCCTCCATTCAGGTATCAGAGGAAAAAGACCAAAACTGTCCAGAAAACCTTTTTCTACCCCTTTAAAAATAGCCTAGTTCAAAATAAAAGATCAAAGACTTCAGTTTCTTTTGCAAGACTAAAGGTAGTGAATTCTGCTTCAGGCTAATTTAGAAAGTTTTAGCTTGTCTTTCATGCATCTTGGTTTTAAAGTCTGGGCAGCCAGAGGGCTCCAGCTTAGCCTGCAACCCTGTCTGCTTATTCTCCACTCTAATCTTCTACTAAATCAACACATCACCATGCTGTGTCTCAATTCTGTCAAATTACATTTTCCAAAAGAAAACCATTCTGCATGGACATTTTTGACTGACAAAAGATAAGGAAAGAGAGGCAAACGAGAAGAAAAGAGATCATGATCTGAGACTGCAATCTTTCCCATCATAGTTTCACAAGCGCGGGCATTTGCTTTTGGTGCAGTCAGAGGCAGAATGTCAGATATCTCTGTCAGATTTGGTCTGACCCAATATAGCCTTTCTTATATGATTACGTTCTTATGTTCTGACGGCATAGAAATCCAGGGTGTCAAATGAAAGTAAAGAAAAGTCTCCCTGAAAGCAGACAGTGCCTAGTTTATTTTGAAAGTCATGGGGTAGATTGCCGTGATGTCTGTGATGCTCACTCTCCTACCATTATTGTACTACTGCTACTTCAAAAGCAAGATAATGTATTCAGATTGCATAGGCTTTCCATCAGCTTTGGGTACAACTCACTAAGGGAAGCTTTCAGGAGCTGTCTTGTTTCTCTTGCTGTGGTTATGTAGTGACACCCAAGACAACTTCCTTGCTTCCACATCTGAATGAATATTCCATGTCAGGACAAGATCTACACATAGACCATTAAATATCAACTACCTCTAGGTAATAAGCACACCAAAAGGAAGAGATCTGAACTACACTCTAAAAGCAAACCAAAACTGAAAAAGAGCCCACCTATTGCGGAGTCAAAATTTCCTTTCCCCTTCCTGTTCCCATAGTATAATTGCTATAAATGCCGCTAGTTAAGAAATGGGCATAGTGTATAATTTATATCAAAACAGGACTCTATTTTCAAAGCTTCTTTAAATTCTTTAAATCTTTTTATAATCTTAAAATATTTTAATTTTTCCCTCTCCAAGTCCTATAAGCCTGTTTCCTGTTTCCTGCTCATCTTTATGGGACTGTCTCTCAAACGAAAAGAAAAATAAGGTACATATGTGGTTAAAAAGAAATGAATGCAAAACCTCAAGACATTTCTTGCCAATATGAATTTCACAGTAACAGAGATCTCCTGGTTTCTTCAAGAAGTAAGAGAGTAAAATATGCTCTGCCCCTTTATCTATCTTGTTCCTATATTTCTCTTGAGTAGCTATGTTGAAACCTCGGCAGATCTCCATAAATGCTACTGTTATACCCATGGACACAGTTGCAGCACAGCGTTTGCCAGTGTATACTCCAGTGCTAACAAAGGGGCAAGGTTTCCCCCTTGGTAGGCAAGGCGAAGTTAAATTATTGCCACAAGCAAATATTCTGTATCAGGAAAGGTGAAGTTAAATTATTTCCATGAGCAAATATTCTGTATCAGTAGCCTTGGCAATCTAGTGGCAACGACATAACATTTAGCTTTGTTAGGAAAGCAAAAAGGACATTTGCTGCTTAAAATGTACAGTTGTATAGAAGAGACAGCTGTTAGAGCAGCATAGATAGCCTGAATCCTCGCCTCCTGCTTGCCCAGACCTCTGTTTCCCCTGCTGTTCTGGTGAATCTTGTGTACCAGGGGACTGAGAAAGAAGGAAGGGGTCACAAGAGCGAGGGAACAGCTAAAAATAGGGGGGGGGGACGACAACACAGATTTTTCTTTCCCTGCTTCTCGACAGACCTTTTGAAGTCTCAACAACATTCTGACATCCCACCTACCCTCACCTAAATCTTCCCCTCTGTCCATCCCCCACACATTAACACCTCAAAACTTCCTAAATCCCATGGCCTGACCACCTTTCTCAGACTCCAGAACATCACTGACATTTGCCAACCTTCCCCATATGCTTCCTTTTAGCACTCCAAACCCTTTCTGCCAGCTCTCAAGACTGTATTTCACCTACTTGCTGTGAAAGAAACTGTGAGCCAGCGCTTGATCTGACTCACTATATGGAGGAATAAGACCCATACTCAGAACAGGGCTATGTAATCCTTCTGTGCCAAAGTTTGCAGAAGATCTTTAGTTGGTGATAAAGTTTAGTTGCATCTGTTTAACCTCAGGGGTAGAACTCTGTTCACAGATTTACCACATCTGAAACACTGTAACATTTAAAAGTACTATTTTCAGTAACTTCTTTTCCCAGTGAAAAGTCAACAAGATCTATGTTTAAAACTGCACAGAATGTGTAATTTCAAATACTTAAACCATTAAATGTTAATCAAGTGCTGTTCAACTAAGCTCTGAGGTGTTGTGAACTCTGAGATGTTGTGAACTCTGAGGTGTTGTTGGACTGAGATGTCAATATTATAATACTGTCAATATTATATTGTCAATATAAGATGTCAGTTATAATATTGACATCCCCCTTTGAGATGTCAATATTATAATCATCAGATCTTCGGTTACTTCCAGCGCTGTGTTTTGGAACCGGTTTTGATCATTGGTTAACTAAGGCTTCTTAGCTTTGGGTAGGAAGAGATAAACTTCAATAAGCCTGGTCAAATCATGGCCACCATTACCACTAGGAAGAGGTAAAAGCAGAAGTCAGTAATGCTTAAAAGGTATTTTTGGCTGGGAAAGGTAAATACACGTGCTCTGTTGACTAAGGAGAAAAAATGCAAGAAAATGGAAATATGCTTAAGGTTCATATCAAGAATGTATACACTGTCTGTGAAGCTCAAGAAGAAATGAGATGCAGGATTGTTTAACCACAAAAATTGGGAGGAGCAAGGATTTTTCAAACTATCAGTAGAAGCCTATAAAAGACTTCTAATGCTACATGGAGTCTTCAAATCTATTGGAAAAGCAGATGTACAGGATACAGCACTGATACATCGTGATATACCAGTGAATGAAACACATCCAAGAATCTTCCTTTGTACTGAGGAAAAGTAGTGTGTAATTAAGTAAAATCTCTCAGCTTCCAAATCAGTGTCTGCATGCAAACTGCCTATTGGTAATGACCCCCAGAACGATGATCTGCTGAACTGCTCCCAGGAAGCATTTGGGGAAGGCACTGGCTGGAAGGGCCAAGCTCACACCAGGGCACAGTTTAACAGTTTGTTAGCATAAAGGATCATGCTCTAAAGGTCAGCAGTACTCTCAGGCATGCTGAAATCTCCTAGTATAAGCACAGTTATTCCAGTAACTTCTTATGGCAATGATTCCTCCCCTGCCCTGTGCCCCCTCCAACCCCATAGCCCCCAACCAAGTAATCTAGAAGCAGCTACCGGTGAAGTGGTTATTTTCAATTTGATTTTCACCAGAAAATGACTGAAAATATACAGATGGGAAACAGGCTTTGTGAAAGTGAATGAGAATAGTTCACTAATGTAAGGAGAGGAAGGAGTCAAACAATCAGAAGAAAAATAAACCAAACACACAAGGATCTGGAGATGGAGTCTTCTGGAAACTTAATTTAAATGACAGAAGACTGCCAGGAAGGTAGCAGTAACTGAAGAGGGCTATGAATGGAGAACAGCAAACCTCTCTGATGCAAGACAGAGCAAAGATAAGAAATCACTGTGGCTTTACCAAGAGTTTTTCAACAACATAAGAATTAAACAGAAATCACACAAGGCACAAAGACATCCCTCCATAAGTATGAAGGATTCAACATAAAGCATTAACACCAGGGATAAAATCAGAAGGGTTAAGTGACATAGCAAGGGTCAAAAAAAAACCCAAAAAAAACCCAAACAAACAAACAAACACAAGCCCATTTGCTTACCAGAAAAGGAATACTTTCTTGGAGTTAATTCTGATTTTGGTGAACTGATTTACCTCTGGAAGTGGTATCCACTATCTACTGAGTCTCAAGGAAACCAAGATGAAAATTAGGCATTTCTGTTTACTGCCAGGACTCTGACAGAAAGTTCATTTTCAGTGGTTAAAAGGGATTGCTCTACACAGAAAGAACAGGGAAGAGAGGGGAGAGGTAGAATGGAAAACAAAAATAGTCAAATGTAAACATTCCTAGAAAGTAAAATGTTTTTGACACAGTCAGCCACAATATCCTTATAGCCAAAATAGAGAGATGTGTACTACTAAGATGGATGATAAGGTGGGTGGAGTATTGGTTTGCTCATCAGGCTCAGAAGGTTGTGGTCAACTGTACAAAGTTAAACTGGCAGCTTATTACCTGCTGCATGGCTGAGGGATCAATAGAGCTAATACTGTTTAATTTATTTATTAATAACCTGAGCCGGGAATGCAACTGTGGCAAAGGCAGCCAATGGCATCTTGGGTTGCATTAGCAAGAGTGTGGCCAGCAAGCCA
This sequence comes from Chionis minor, assembly GCA_013398295.1. Lineage (NCBI taxonomy): Eukaryota > Metazoa > Chordata > Aves > Charadriiformes > Chionidae > Chionis > Chionis minor. The sequence continues at coordinate 32,015 of VZSF01005008.1, forward strand.
AAGCAAGTGTTCCCCTCCTCCTCTGCCCAGCTCTTGTGAGACCCCTTCTGGGGTGCTGTGCCCAGCTTTGAGCTCCCCAGTACAAAAAAGACACTGCCTCTGTGGAGCACATCCAGCAGAGAGCCACCAGGATGGTTAAAGGGATGGCACACATGATGGAAGGGGAAAGGAGGAGAGAACTGGGCGGGTGCAGCCCGAAGAAAAGACAGACGGATATTGCTGCTGCCTCCAACCACCTACTGGGAGGTTAGAGAGATGGTGGAGCCAGACTCTTTTCCAAGGTGCACAACGACAGGATGAGAGGCAATGGATACAAGCTGGAACATGGGAAATTCTGATTAGAGACAGGAAAAGCTATTTCACCTTGAGGTGGTCCAGCACTGAAACAGGTTGCCCAGAGAGGCTGTGAAATCTTCATCCTTGAAGATACTCAAAACTCAGCAACACTCTGAGTGACCCAATCTAATTTGATCTGCTTTGAAAAGGAAACTGGACTAGATGATCCACAAAGGTCCCTTAAAACATACACATTCCTATGATTAGGTAAAAGTGCAGGTTGCTTTTGAAGGCACTCAAGAGCTGGATCTGATGGATACCTGAGAGGAAGCATCCCTTTCCTTTTTCAGAAACTATTTCCTCTGATAACTACTTATCTGCCTGCACAAGAAACTCATAATTTTTCAAAATTCAAAGTAGATTTCACATCAAATCATAACATAAAAATATTCCTTTAAGACAGCAAAACTCTGATATTCCAGTGTCCTGACTCCTCCCTACCTGTCAAAACATAATGGCAATAAAAAGAAGCCATAACAAGCCAAACATGTACAAGAGGCAAAATCACCTTTTCCAGCAGCCTGAAAATTAGAGATCTTCATTGTCATCACTTGAAATGATTCTTGGCCTAAAAGCATCTCTCTGCTTAAGAGGGAAACCTTTTTGCCACTGTTTTACACTTCATTAGGAATCTTTTACCCATTCCCAACAGTTCCAATCATCTGTGCAGCATGGAAGGGTCGGTCTCTGTGCTGAGGACTGAGTATTGGTCCATTAATTTATATTTTCTAGTTATAGAATTAATGTTCTGCACATAAGTGCTTTGTCAGTGACAGATGCTTCAGAATCATTTAAATAATAAGCACCTCTAGTGAGCACCACACTAAACTACAGTACTCTCAAGGCAACACTGGGGATTGAGAGAGAACTCCTTAATATTTATTTGTTCCCTACATGCTTGTCCAGTACAAAAAAAAATCAAGCACTTCTGTCTAGCAAACCAAAGGCCATTAGGGCAAAACAAACATGCTGCTAAGGCTGGTCTGCTTTCTGTAGGTACAAAAATTCTGAATTTCACCCAGTGCTCAAAATACACAGTAAGACTACTGTATATACAGGACAGATTTTTTTTTTCTCTAGACCTGACTGTAGTTGCTTGAGTACAGCAAAATTTCACTTCCTGCCATCAGGTCTTACACAGTCCCAAAAACTAGTTTTAATTTGTCATTCTTTGTCCTGTTTTTAATGATCAGAATGAAAATAAACTATACATGGTTTTCTTTAGTATAAGGTGACTTTATACTTTCCAGCCCAAGTCTTCCTACTGTTTGGCTTAAATATTATTCTAAAACGGAGAACCTAACTTCTGCTCGTAATTTAAAAGAAAACACATTGTATGTTATTCCGTGAAGAACCCCAGTGTAAAAGTACCAGGTTGGAAATGGTCACAAGTACAACTGAGTAGCAGCAGTCAGGCTTTAATTGCCTTGGGAAAATGGGAGTGTTTTAACAGACACTCTAAAGATTTTCTACATGTCTTCATATTCCTAATTATTCTTCAGTTTCACAGTATGTGTGGTTTTCTCTCCATTTTTATCACTTCCCCTTCACATAGTAGCCTGGTGATCTATATTCTAATCTGAGTCTGGTCACAGCTGCAGGCATATTCCTTTTCAGTAGCACTCCATAAGAGAGAGAGAGAGAGAAGCAAGACAATATGCGATCTTTTTTCATTAAATAAATACATTGCAACGTGATAGAATGTTTTGGTAATATTTCCCTTTTTTCACAGTTTCAGAGCTAAATCCTTGACTGATGCCTCCCTTCTCCTGCACAAGGTGTTTACTCTGCCTCCAGTCACCAGACTACCCAGCAAAAGGGCACCGGACAAAGACGATATAGAGATGTTGCCACTTGTCCCACCTCTGTAGGGATGAAGTCTACAGGGGCCAGGCATGAACTGGGAGATGTGGCAAGGGACCTACCAAGAAGGGAAAGCAACTTTCATTTCTATTTTCAACCCTTGGCAAAAATGTTCTAATATTATTAAAATGAACATTCATAAAGCCTTCAAAAGCCTCTGGAATACATAGGAAAAAAATGTTATTGCTTTTTGTTAATTCGCAGGCAGGCCTGTACCTGGTAGTACCCTCAGATTAAGATACAAGAATGTCAATCCAATTTCATCGCTGGGAGTAGCTTAATTTAGTTTGTTGGGAACACGGAGAAGTTCTTCAGTGGTTTTCCAAAGGTGGTGTTGGCACTGTATTTTCGTACCTATTCTTTATTTTATGCAAATATTTCCATTTTATTTTTTATGTATATAATCATACCGCAGTCAGATTAGAATGGCCCAATTACTTTCTACTTCATTGTCATTCTGTGATGTTCTCGCACTGTAGTTTGTGATAGTGTAAAAGAAGCAGCACTTAGGATTCAGATGATAAAACTCTGGATCATATCCAGGAGGATCCTTTTAGGCCCATTTCAAACCTACTGGCTTGCTGTTCTTCAAAGGTTGTTTCAGTTTCAAGTAGTACTCAGTTCACATCATGTTTAACAAAAGAAGAGTAATATTAAAGTAATTCTGTTACCTGCGAAACACAGTGCAGAGACTGAGAAAGGAATGGAAAAAAACCCCACCACAAAACACAAAAATGAAAGGAAAAGAGACTGTCTTGAAATACATGAAGAGAAAAAGGGAATCAAAAATGGAAAGAGAAACCCTGCTGAAAGCTCCATTCGTAGGTTTCAAGAAAAAAAGATTATCTCAACAATGACTTGTAGACCACTTGCTTAGATCACAATACAGCAGGAAGCCCTACACAACTAAGCCCTTCAAACTTGCCTGTGTTATTTACCTTCTCCAGTCACAGAGATTCAGCAGGTCAAATGCCTGTTTCTGAGAGCCTACAGGGATTGTTAAAAGCAAAATTAGTCAGCAAGCTTATTTATTGTAGCAAGTTAAAAATTAGCTACTTTATGGCTTAAATTGCAAGATAAGCAGAAGAAAGAGTGTAAATTTTACCTATAACCCATGATTTTTTTTAAAGGACTCAGTGAGACACAAACACAGAATGCCCACTGCTCCTCTGTGGAACCCAAACCTCTTCTTGGAAATAACGACACGCTGATAAAAGTCTAGCTTGATTGTCTTACAAGTTTCTACATGTTTATTAATTTGCAATCCAACAAACTGCATTTACAGATCCAACAAATTGCAACTGAGCTCTGAAGACCAAATCAGGTTCTTTCCAGCTCTGTAATACTGCTTCTGAAGCCTTCACATGTGCCCTTATCTATACCCAAAATGTTTTGAGATGGCCAGAGCATCTTTATCAACATCGATAAAGTGAGAGAAGAGGACAGTATTACAGAGTGCTATTCATCTACGGTATTTTGTCCAAGGAACATATCCTATGGGACTGGAGGGGGGGAAATTACATGCAAACAGAACAAGTTCATCTTGTAATTGAAGTGATTATATATGGATGGAGCTCACGTAATGTCCTTTCTACTATGCTAGAGATTCCTATTCAAGGATGCAGTGTAAAATGAAACTGCTGTCACAGGAGTAATGGTGGGTTATACCCACAGTGGGTTCAAAATCATCGAAAACACAAGAAACAATGACTCTGAATTTCATCTCATGATGGCTCTGACCACTGGACAACAAAACATAAAGACAAGTCTGCTTACTTCCCAGGAAATGGCGCTTGGTGTTTCTAAACCCAAACACTTTTCTTAGCAGAATTATTTAGAGAATTTGACCCTTATTCACAATTTGTTTTAAGATGATGCAGACAATGAATTTACCACTTGGTACAAATACTGAGTCTTAAACATACTGATGCATGTCTCTGCTTGTTTTTCCTGTCAGAGCAAAGAAAGTATGTACACTTTGAATTTCAAAATCAGAAAAGAAGCCTTCACACCCTCCCATCTCCATAGAGAAATGTATCTCTTCAGATTCTTTCTATTCCTCCAACGAAAAAGGTATGAGGGGATGGAAAGATGTTGTCTCCCTTGTTCTTTCTGTGCTTTGTGGTTTGTTTGTTTGTTTGCTTGTTTGTTTTTTAAATATAATTCTGGTCGTAATTACACCAAAGGAAAAAAACAAAAAGATTTTGTTTGTTTGAGATTCAAAAAAGAATCTCAGAAGGGAGAGGATCTGTGCTTTCAAAGGTCAGAATTAAATTATTTTCACAAAATACTATTTTTAAGAGTGACATTTTAACAGCAGAAAAATTCAGCATTATGGAAGTGACCATTCTAAAAGATGAAACAGTGAAGGACATTGATTTGTCCATAAAGCTCCTTTTTTGGCCAGGTGTGGAGCCATCTACTGAATTGTCTGCACTTCCCAGGCTCAGAGAGCAGTGCAGTCTCTCAGGGAATGCATGCTAAGATGGGTTTACTGTACAAATTCCTATCTGAGATGCTCTGCTGATGTATTAAATGATCACCCACAGCTTTTATACCTGTACAGATTTTACAGTAAATTGAGAACTTTAATGAAAAAAGCATGAATCACACAAAACAATTTAAATCTAATTTCCCTCTAGGAGTTACAGGCAGTAATTCTTAATGACCTTTAAATTTTTTAAATTATTAAATTAACAGCATTAATAAAATGTTAGTCATTAATGTTTCCCCATAATTCTGCACAGAATAAGTAGCAATTCACCAGCGTTACAGGCTTCTGTGATTTGATCCAGTCTCACAGACTTAATGGATGTGATTAAATTATTTTATGCAGAGTAAACATTTGCAGTGTTTCTCTTCTTGCTCCTGTCCTAACCTAAGCAAATAAACTGACTGCCAGCATCAGTCTCATGCTTCTCATGTGAAACCTATTGAGAACTTTCAAAGCCCAGTACTGTAAGAGAGAACCTGATGTACTTCTAAATAAATTCACAGATTAATTTGCTTAATAGTTTTGAACACGCAAGTTTATGGCCCAAGTCATTTGTCTACAAAGTATTCTGTGGGCAATTAAATGCAACTAGAAGAAAATAATTCTTCCCACTGCTTAAAATGTCTCTTCAGAATAAAGTATTTTCCCCACATCCATTTTCATTACACAAACAGTTTTTCTTTCTTGGAATTTGAAGGAAATGTTCAGGAAATAAAGTGACATCACATGTATGTTGTACTTTTGTAGTAAAAGGTTGGCTTTCTAGAATGAGGAAATAATCCAGCAAAACTGAATGTGGACTGGTTGCAGAACTATTTATTTAGCATTGCTTTCCTTCACATGCATCTCCTCTGGCATTGCGAAATCCCTCATGAGACTTCAGTTTGGATGTGTATGCACGGACTGAAAATTTCCTTCAAAGGATTATTATAAACCTTTACCTATCAATTCTTAAGATCCTTGAAAGCTTTCTAACTTGTTATGATCAAATTAATTATTCAAGATCATACAATCAAAATCAGGAACAGACACCAACAGTATTCAAGGATTTGGCTTCCTATCCGAGTATCTCAGCTAACAAGCTCCTGCCATGTGCATGCACTCGCGCTCTTCCCCAGTATGCCACTGCGCAGCTTTAAAATAATTAACATTTGACCTGGTTGGAGAAAGCTGGAGGGCAGGTTGTGAAAGAATCTGTCTCAGGACTACCTCTAGGTTACGAGAGATGCCCTTTTAGAGTTTGGTATCTGCTCAGGTCCAATTTTTACCCAGAATATTTTGAACAAATTCCATTCACTGCTTCCAAGGCAGTGGTAAAAGAAACACTCTCACTGTTACAAAATACGAGCACTTCCTCAGAGTTCTCAAGCAAAAATGTTTACACTTTGTAACTTGAAATTTGTCACGCAATTATTGCCACACAATGCGCTGCAGAATGATACATTTTTTCTAAACCTGTTATTCAACTGAAATTTGAATTTCAAATGAGTTTATTGAAACCACACACCAGGATTCTCAGAAGGTTTTCAAACTTCAGATATGACGCAGTACATTCACTGCTGGAGACATGCTTAAAAGCAGACAGAGATTAAAGGTGAAGCCCTGCACTTCTGTAATCAACAGCAGAGTTCCCGAAGGGCCTGGGCCCTGTGCTTTCTGCTTCTGTTGATGTTGTAAAATGCACGCCCTGTTTTCAATACCATTGGTGCGATGGCGGTAACTTGCCTGTGGCTGCAGCGGAGGGAGACACTGGGGTCAAACTTTTTCTTGTTGAGTGTTTCCACAGAACATCGACCACCAGAGAGACCTCATGAGAGTAATGAGAAACCTGGGGCTTGGTGCTACTGATCCCTGTCCTAAATCTCTTGCTTCTTACAATGACTTTCTGTACACGTTCTCTTATATTAGGAGAAGAACAAATTTGCTGAAATAGGCCTGTCCTGCCCGACAAGCTGTCAACCAGAGGATATGACACGAGTAAGATCTTCCTTCTTGCAGGGTTGTATGTCTGAGGGGTTTTTTTTCTTGTTAATGCAGTTCCCAGTTGGTGACCTTCAGCTATTACGAAACACAGATGGTAGCAATAGGAACCAGGACAATTGCCCTTTCTAGCCAGGTGGTTTCAACACTGTTGTATACAAACCGTCTCTAGACAGTTCTCATTCACTGCGTTGCTCAAAATCATATGAGAAGGGAGCTGATGCAAACTGTGGCATCCTCCTAATTAGGGGGCATGCAGTGACTGTCTTGATGACGTCGGCACTCCACATTTTTGCTTGGCTATCTGCAACTTTGCAAATAGAATTTAGGATGTTGCTCTTGACCTAGAAATGCATTCAGGGCTAGTTTTTTGGATCATCCACATCTCTCCTTTCACAATATCAGTCAATATTAGCAAACGTGTTCGGCTAATATGTTTTTCCTGTCTCTTAAATACCATTTTTAAAAAGGTTATACCTATTATTTTGAACTTTCAGGGCATACCCTGAAGATTATGTTTCTCTGTGCTTTTATTTAAGCGGGAGTTAATTAAATTCTTTGTTTGGTTGTTTTCTTTCTTTCCTTGGGGATGAGAATATACTACCACTTTAATTCTCGACTGGGTTCCTGATGTTCACACCTGTCAGAGAGCATAGACTGGGGCAGGCCACACAAAGAATAGTGCTCTGAAGAGCAGCCCCCAGGACAGAGTGGATGGAAATATTTTTCCGGATAGATACATCTAAAGAACCGAACTAACCAGAGCAACGAGGATCCTCCACCTGAAAAGTCTGGACTTGGACAAACGCGGTCCACCTAACTGAGACCATACTGCTGAAGAGGAATGTGCAGAGCTGGGCTTGGTGGAGGTAAACAGTTGTGTTACGAAGCTGATGATGTTTGCACTAAATGAGGTTCAATGGGCAAGATAACACCAAGGCTGCCAAGAAACATTTCATGAGCATGTTGGCAGTGAGTGGAGCAGGACAATACTGCAATGTGTCTCACAGAGAGGGAAAGTTAGTGGTAGGTAATGGCTGGAAAGCCAAGAGTGCTTTTTTTTGGTCACAACTTTCACTAATAAAGACCTGTGATGAGGTGTTTAGCACAGCTAATGATGGGTGCCACTTTTGGCTAAAATATTAGAGAATGGGCAGGAGAGTACTACTGATTTTCTGCTGAAATGTACCTTATGAACTTATGCCAGGGCACTTAAATATAGGAGCTGAAATGTTGCTAGAAAAATGAGACCTGAAAGAGGTGAGGCACTTAAATCAGAGAATTGCATTGAATCAGTAGGAGTATTCAAGGGTTGTATCTAACTATGTTTAAGTCTGCGTAACTTCAGGACTGAACCTCAAATAGGTAATATAAGCTGAACACAGGAAGTAACACATGTACATTGGCCTGTACAACAACACAGAAAACTTCACTCGTGAATCCTGCTTTACTCTCTTTTGTTTGATTTTCATGCCTTCTCTCCTTTTAAAGTCATCCAGGAAAAATTCTGCTGTTAAATGTAATAAAAGATTTTTCACTGTCTTCCTACATCTGAAAATTCTCCAAAACCTTGGCTGCAGCCAAATATTTCAAGATGTGCCCAGCCAAATAAAGCTGGGCTATAAAGCAAAGAAATTCCTGCAAAGGAGAAGCAAACTGCCATTAGTGGTAGGATGTATCTCATCAACATTTACACATTTACAAACCAGACTTCTATAACTGCACCAGCCTCCCTGACCCCCTACCCATTTAGAGTTAGTGGTGAAAAAACCCAGTATTTCTTGGGCACAAATAATCTGCCTTCTTTTACGTATCTTCATTAGGATGAGAGGAATTCTGTTGCAGAATTGCCCCCCCGCGCCCCGCCCCCGTTGTTTTTTTTTTTTTCTTTTGTTGCCTATAAAGTAAAAAGGTGGAACGATTAACATTTGTCTGATAAATGCTGTCCTGAGTGTTAATGCAAAAACATCATAGTTGGAGTTCTGTCTGGTAATAAGCTGATGCTACAACCAAATCTCCTTGCCTTTCACTGTGCCAAAAGATGCATCCATGCAGTTAGAATGAGGCTTTTTTGCTCCAGAAGTGGCCGTAGAACAAGTAACAAAATGAATAGAGTCAGTTCATCCCCCATTTTCAAAGGTAAATTCAGTTAAAATAATCTGTAGCAAACTTTTGTGTTTTATTTTGAGATTCAGAGGCTCATATGAAATATTTGCTTACGATTTCGTCTCCATTTAGGCTGATGTGAAACAGATGCTAAAATCTGTTTCTGAACAGCTATGAGCTTTGAGAAAGTTCAGATCTGCCCATCACTGTCATAATTTGCATGCACAATATTACTCCTAGGATTTTCCTTAAGTGATTTCTGTGCTTTTTCTCTTGGTTGTTATAGCTCTTGTAAGAAAGATAAATATGTCCCTTCTGATTTGCTTGTTTAACCTGATAAGGGCCTACTAAGATTAATTTTCCTTTCATACATTTGCTAATAAGGAGACATTAACAATCAGAAGATAGTCCCATTAAGCATTTGATTCACACTGGATAGAGACATAGCATTACATTTCTCTAGCAGCACTGGCATTGTTCAACGGATCTTAATGAAGGATTGATTTTGATGCCATCTTTAATGAATACATGAACAAAAAGATTAAGTCTTTCAGTCAAGCTTATCTGAGACTCTGAAAATAATTGAAAAGCTTAAGGTGACAGACTGAGACAAGACTACTCTAATGTAACCAAGCCACTAAAAATACCAGGCTGCCAATACGGCTATCAAATATTGATTGAGTGTTTGCGCAGAAGAAACAGAAGTGTATATTTGTTTCAAAATTAATTAGGATATATTCCAGAATGATCAGTTTTTCTCCCTCATACTTCGTACACACTCAAGAGATCTCAATAAAGCCACAAATCTACCAAGTGCAGATGCTGCTTAAATGATAACCTGTTCAAACCGGGGCAGCATCTACTTTTCCTGGGTAGCTTTAGACAATGTGGAATGAAAAAAGACAATTGAAAGAGGCGCCACAATTTAACTCTTGATTTTTGAGTCTTTTAAGAAGGTAATCTCCACCTTCTAATCTTATATATATATATATATTTACATAACTCAACCCAAAATAATTTAAAAACATTACTTTTCTTAGTTTCTGTGTGCTTTTTGTTAAAAGTCATGTCATAATTTAAGTATCAGACCTGAAAATATCAGAAATAAGGTGTATTTGCCAATTTGAGTGAATTTTCCTTCTATAATAAGAAGTCTTTGCAAAACTAAATTTGCAATTTTTTCATGTATACCTATTTCTTTGACATGTACTGTGACTTAAAAAATTCTTCTGCTGACCTGATGGGTTTTATCTTTTGAGGTGATATTGCAGCAATCCATGAGGGTGAGCTGTCCCTATATCCATGAGGATATAGACAGAATAATAACAATAGAGTTTAAATGGTTTCCCTTGCTGTGAACTGGGTAGGTCTAACCTAGCATGGAAGCAATGAAACAAATATTTACATAAAGAATCAACTTTTCTTTTTACTTCCCATTGAAGTGTTTTTCCCTTCTTTTTCTCCCTCCCTTCTTTAGTCCAGTGGACCCAATGGACCTACACAGTTACTGAGACTGCAGAATAGCACACCTTTGAAATCACAGTCTTGGAAAAACTTATTTGCAACTATATGCACACACATGCACTTTGGAAATCCATGCAAATATCTATTCACTTTTACAGTAAAGAGTATAGAATATTTCGAGCTGGACAAAAGACAATTTATTTCTTGCTGTTTTTTCTGTTGATCATTTTATACTTTGTATCATCTTTCCTTCTTTGTTCCCATTCCTCTTTCATTTCTTCTCTTGCTCTAAATAAAAGTGCAGAAAAGAGAAAAATGTTTGCGCTCAAACATTTGATTTCACTTTGATTGCTGCTTTCACTTCTGGAAGGCTTGAGGTCATATTAAAAATATTTCTAAACAACTGCACTGTTTCTCTTTTTCCCCCCCAACTGAAATCTGAAGATAGTGGACTGACTGACTGTAATAACAAGCTATCTAGCGTTCATATTACCTGATCTAGCAGACAAAAAGAAAACAATTTTTTCATTTAATGCTTCAACACATGCCTTGCTTAAATGCATGACTGTAAAAGAGTTTTTCTTGTGTAGAATTGGCACACAGAGTCTCTTCACAATTTCACTTGGCCAGGTATTTAATGTACAAGGGAACTAAAACGAAGAGTTTGGCTATGAAAATCAAAGACTCAGTATTACTGTAAAATAATCTAATTTCTCCCGGTGAAATCAGAAACCTTTTAATGAGAAGAAAGAAAAAAAGTATACAGCCTCTCTTCAAAGATACTTTTTTCTGAGAACCACCATCCAGCAGCACATGCTTTCTGGTGACACTGCTGTAATACTGCAGACATCTTGAAGTTCCCTAGGTCCTTCATTCTGAACACTGGCTGTCCCTGCCTCTGCCCATCCCCTATCCTTAGTTCACACCTTTTCACTAAAAAATGGCATGAATTTTTATGTAATACTGGAATCATTTCCAGTCGCTTTCTTTCTCATCCAGCTTGGATGAGGTCTTGAACGTTCTACTTGGACGGGTCACACAATTCAATGCTGTAAAGTGGTTCTAATGGCAGTGAGTTCTCATCCTCAAGTCTGAGCCTCTCATCCTACTTTTTAGTTTTGTCTGCTTTTCCCCACCTTTGAGCTTTGCCAATGTTTCATCCGCTTGGAAAAAGTCATCTTTGTATTCAATACTTCTGCTTTGCCAGGACTGGCATGCTCACTGAGGCTCCTAGTCTGTGCTATTTTTAAGAATGAAAGGCGATGACAGCTTTCTTTGCTAGTACGATGCTAGTCTTCTTTTTCCACTTCCTCTGGGAACTCTCTCCTTGGGATTTCAGGTATCTTCTAATCTATGTCACTTTTCCTTCCCCATCTCTGCTTGCCCAACTGGGCTTTGACACATGTCAGGCAAAGTCCATTTCTTTGGGAACTGCCTAAACTCTGCACCTCTGTTTTCCTTTGAAACCTTGAAATAGCTTGAAAGCTATTCACGTGTGTCTGATGGGTTTTTGGTTTATGGGTTTCATTGTTCTGTGTTTCTTTGCCATTTGTGAAACAGAAAAGTCCCCAGCTCAAAAATACTGCCAATATTACTGACATGTATCATGACTGTCATGACATTACAAGTCATGACAACTTTCATCTATGGTTATGTGACTTTCTCATTTGACTGAGCAAAGTTGTTTGGCATGTCTGTTGTTAAAGGCACGCCAAATTTAAGATAATTGCAAGACATCTGCTCTGTCTTCACACAGCTCCAGATGCCCATCCCTTATAATAAGAACTTTTCTACACTCTGATGAGACACTCTGGAAGTTCAGCCCAGTCTTAATTTAAGACCTTGTCTTAAATAAAATCTTCCAAGATAAAATTTTCCAGATAAAACCTTCTAAGTAAAAACGGAAAAACTATACAAAAAGGTAAAAAAGAATGTAACTATGAACACTGGCTACAAATATTAAGCAGGCTGATACTCAAAAATCAGCTAGTCCCAGATCAACTTGACCTTCCAACCTGAGTGATGCTGTGACTCTGCATCTGAGATATTGCAGCAGTAAGGCCCTGTGGCTAAGCCCCCCTGCTGCTCTCCTTCGTGGGGTTCAGAAAGCACAATACCTGTTAGTCTGTAGCATACATATTTCGAGTGACAAACTCCTGTGACCAGGAAAGAACCTCCTGCAAGGTGACATCCACTGCTTTTTATGAGCGTTGCTTTCAACACGGGAATCCCGTGCCCCCTTTTCACAGTAGCAAATTGTTATCAATTGTTACTTTTCCCTGTCTTTTCTTCTACTGCAAGTCTCCAGTTTTTCCAAAAGAAGTTTAGAAAAGTGTAAAAATATCTTGGTCAGTTAAATTAAACAATGTTGTTCATTCAGTGATATAGTCATGCTGAGAAACATGGATCCCAATTTTAAATCTTCAAAACTTTTAATTAAGTGACATTGTCACTCTTCAATTCTTTACACTAAATGAATTTACTTCTGAGGTACTTAATATGGATTCCGCAACTTACTTACAGCAGCGTTATTTTGTTGGGGGTTGTTTTTTAGTTATTTATTTATTTGTTTGTTTGTTTGTTTGTTTGTTTGTTTAAGATCAGGGTAAAATTTTGGAAAAATCAGATATCCTTGGGACAAGAAGTAATAGAAGTGGGATAAATGTGCCGTCTCAACAGATAATTGTAACAAACTTAACTGCTGACACTAATCAATGCCAGAATGATTAGGAACTATTGATATGCTGATACTGAAAAATGTAAATGAGATCATATTATGCACATATGAGGTACTGTCAGTAGAGACAGATGACTATCAATGGCCCAATTAAGTAAATTCTGAAGAATCTCCTATATCAAAGTGTTAAAAGAGCTTGTTGAATTTAGCTAGAGAAAACCAGAGGGAACCTGACTGTATCTGACGTGGGAGGATGCTATCAGAGGTTGAAAAGAACTGCTTAAAAGGCCCTAGTTGTAAAAAAGATGATTATTATTTTAATCTGGAAATAAAAACGAAGTATCTAGCTATGGAAGGAGTGAGGTTCCATAACAGCTATCCAGAAGGAGCAAGTACAAAACATGTGTGAATATCAATACTGCATATAAAGGAATTTGTTGGGGTTTTTTAACTCTAGAAAATAACTTCAAAATTAATTTAAAAAATCAGGGAAGGTCCTAAGTCAAGCACTCAAAATTTAGGACATTTCAAACTTAAATGTGCCTGCCTCTGCAAAATTTACATTGCCCTTTCCCACATGCAAGATTTCTGCAGAACTCTTGTTCACTGCAGAGGCAGCAGGATGGCATATGACACAGGACATGTAGAAAGCAAAGATACACAAAAAAGGTAGTAACCAGATACAGCTGTACAGAATGGGATTATACTCTTTTCTCTGTCAAAGAAATTCAACATGTTGCTGTTTCTAGGACGACTCACAGCATTCTCTATAGTTTTCCCCTTGGAGAACACAAGAAGTTCCAAAATCCTGTTTCCTGATGTAAAACAAATCTCAGTTCTGACTCTTCAACACTTTTTACTAAGTGAAATGAGCAAATGGGGAATCTAAACAGGCAAGTGGTGACCATTGTTTTAAGTTAAAGGAACAATTATTCACACACAAAGGAACTGGCCATAATAAATTAAGGATGTTGAAATAATATCTATTTTTCACCATTTGTTGCATACAGGTTTCATCTAAATGTGAAAAGAATAATAAGGGGTTTTAGGGCTGTTTTTCTAGCGTCTGTTTTACTTTCTGATCTTCATAGAAGAACCAATATTATGTTCCAGTTGTCTATTTGCAGGACAGCTCATAAACAACTTTAAAGAATTCAAATTTATTTCATTTTAGGTTTGCAGCCTCTCTCTTTTGTGTTTGCAAAGGTGCAATTCAAAAGGACACCGTCACTCTCAGCTGCCAGCCAAAACTGAACTCGTACTAGGTCAAGAAGTGTTTGCAGGAGCAAGCCTTACAGTAACTCTTGTATCATAACGATCCAGATGGAGCAAGACTGATGGGGTCTGATCCTAGAAATGTTGCCACAGGTTGGGAGAATTTGATAACTAAAATATCTTTAGCATTTCTAGATAAATTATTAATAAAGAAACAAACAAAGTCATGTTTGCTCTTCAGGTTGCTCCTACAACACGTTGTGCTTTTATTCTGCAGCACAAAAAGAAGGGACATAAGTTAATTAACAACTGTTTTACTAGAGTCCCACTGACATCACTGATGATGCACATTCAGAGCAAAGAGTGGACGTGTCTGGATTGCTTTTGATGTAGTTCTTTTCTGAACTGCTGGCAGAATATCTTAAAACCATCAAAATGTACTTTGCTCTTTGTCAACAAACTCACAGCTTTTAAAAAGGTTTAACCTTCAGGTAGATACCATACTTGGCCATTTTGAACTGAGAAAGAGATTTAATGAAAGCTGTGAATATGCAACTTGAGTAGTTTCATGGAAATTAATGTGCATCCCGAACAATAAATGTAAACAAACAGCTGTTACAATCACATAAAATGGCCTATCTGAGATTGTGAGACTCATTTGTACAAAACCTCAGCCTTTGAATCAGAATGTAAGAACTATGCGAAGGTTTTGTGAACCTCTGCCAAATTATCAACATATGTTCTAAGAAAAAGCATGGCATTTGCCTAAGAAAAGGGAAATAGTCTTTTGATTTCTCATTTAAAACTATGACATTATTCCTGAAATAATGTTTCACATTCTCCATCTGACTTTTTTCTACTATTTATTACTGGTATTATTTACTAATACTGATCTACAATTTACTCGATCCAGGATTTAGAAGTATGAGAAAAGTTGTAGTCGGGAATCCTGCCCACTCTAAATTTTGCAAAATACCATTTATGTAATTCCTATACAAATACTAATGAGGATTCAGAAAGATCTATTGTTAAACTGTGAACAATTATGAAGTGCTGGTAATCACTCCTACTTAAGTTTGGTGCTAAACAAAATACTGAGATTTATACGGAACCTAAACGCTCCCTCTCAGGCTACCAAAGCTTGTTGCTCTGTGCCCAGCGCTGGTGGTGCCCACCGCTCAGGGAGGCAGCGTGTTGTAGGCAGATGGTGCTGAGGCTCACTCAGAGAGACAGAGGGCTGGTACCTCCCAGCCCGCATGAGTGTAGGCATGACGGTGACAAAATAAAATCAATAGCAAGTTGTGCAGTATTATCGAAGTTATTCGTCTGTGCTGTCCTCTACTGGCTTGATTATGCTTTTCAGAAGGGCTAATGGGGTAACATGTCATAAAAGCAGGAAGGCGAAACACCATGAAAATAATGATAGATGTTAAAAAAACCCAGAAAAATGTAGAAAGCTTCATAAACCTTCTGAATCAATAAATTTCAATACCCTTATAATTTCCCAGTTGGGTTCTTTCATTTGCAGGCATTAACAACGTACAACTTTAAACACCTACAACTGAAGCGTGAACATTTGAGCTGGTTATCCATGGCTCCCTTAATAACTCCATAGGCATTTCCAAGATGTGAATCCACTTACCTGTTTTCAATGTTTACTTTCAAGTGATGTGAGTAACATCTAGTAGTGCCTATTTCTCTCCAGTTTGAAGACAGCCCAGCAGGACTAGCTCACGTTTCAGTATCTCTAATAGCAACAGCTCTGGTTGTTTAAATAAATCCTAAATTTTCCTGTTTCACTAACCATATTCCACTAACTATCCAGTAAAAGATATTAATGAGATTCAAGAACCTCAAATGCATTTAAGCAAGTGATATTCAGCCCTAGCAACTCAAAGTAAACATTTCCTATTACTAGGAGTTCTGGAACTGTTCCTTACTGTTTGCTGTTAAATTGGGCTGTGGCTTCGTTGTTAAGCACCTTTGGTGGAACTCATATTTTGTTCAGTCTTAAATCAGCAGAGAGATCAAACAAAAGAAACCTAGTTCAGAATTACTCAGCATGAAAAATATGAAAAGTGACCACATAAATTTATCCAGTCCCAGGAACGTTGACAAAACTTTCCTATAAATTCTCACAGCACATTAAAACTTTGTAAGCAAAATACTAAGAAATGTGAGTATGAATAAGGGAAACAATTAGACAAAGTCTAAAAAAGCTGGGATATGTGGTCTTACTGGCTAAATAACATCCTCAAATGATACTGGAAATAGCCACATATCCCTGGATTTGAACAAATTTCTTTTGGAGAAACAACGTGCCTCATGCCTTTCAAGGCACTTGATGGACTCAAAGATGGGAAGCATCATCAATTCAGGGACAGTCAAAAGTGAAGAGTAGATGACCTTGACAAATACCAATTGATATGAATTAAAATTCAAAACAGTACAGTGACAAATGGAGAGGGTGGTACTCATCTCCCTGTATTCACCACTGAGATTGCGCTGGTCCTCTAAGCTCTCTATATTGTCAACAGAAAGAGAGAAAAAAGCATATCCAGGTGGCGAGATTTATCCCAAACATCTTTGAATGTGCCTCTGGAGATGCCTCTTTCTCTTCCTGCATTGACTGCAGAGAGTGTTTAGGTGATTTATACCTGATACCCAGCATTTAGACAACTAAAGTCAAGCAACATGAATTCTGCCCTGGGGATAGAAAAAAGGTCCACCGTAACTTAGGAGCTCTTCAGTTTTAATTGACTGAGAAAGAACTGAGCATACTAGTAATTCACAGAATGACTCTAAGCCACCAATGTGCTTCAGGCATGAAAGGCAAAAGGGATTGTGTGACATGACAGACAAGAAATTTTCCAAAGATAGAGAAGTAATAATACCACTACATAAAGATGGGTCAGATCTCACCTGGAATTTGATGTACAAGCATCAGTGACCAAAGAGAACTATTTAAATAAAAAATGTAGTATTAGAACTAGCCTTTTATCCTAGGTTTTGGTTAGAAATTAAAAACAGGTCCCTAAACCCTACATCAGTGATATTCTGGAACAGCCTTCTACAAAGAAAGACTATCAAAACACCAGGTGCTTTTAAGATGGGTCTGGAGGCTGCCTGTCTGCACTGAGAACACACGAGTAGACTCAGTGAGAAGGTGGCACCCTTTCAATCCACAGATCCTATGGACATAAGAGATGCAAATGGTGCAAATTAATCTGCAAGGACGAAGACTCCCAATGTATTCATGTTTAACTTGCCAAGTACAAATAATGACGTTCAGGAAGAATAATGTAATTTTAAATGAGATTCCTTTTCAAGAATCTATGCAAAGAAAACTGCATTTTCCTGACTTTCAGAATAAGCAGGGAAGGAAAAATAAAGTGTAAAAAATTATTACTCAATTAAAAAAAAAAGAAAGACCATAGTTCCTTCAGATGTTGTTTAAATAAGTTGTCGGTGGCTAACTCAGTTACACAAAACTCAGCTTCTTTTAACAATTTTTACTCATAATGCTGCAAATGTTATAGGAGCCCTCAAACCTCTGCTGACTGTATCGATATATTGTTTTACATGCAAAACAAGCCTTTGTGTAGAATCAGGTTTTTTTTTATCATCCAGTAGTTAATTTACTCATTTATGTGGGTCTTTTATATAGCAAGATAGCAGAGAAAAACACTCAAAGCTATTCTTTCTTTAAAATCAGTAAGACTGGCAGGAGAAATTCAGTCAGGCAGAAAAAGAGCAGCATTGGAAATTACTTTATAAAATGTGAAAAAGAATTTGATTTGCAATCTTACCTTCACACCACGAGCAGAGCCATGTGTGCTGAGCAGGCTGCCTCCACAGAGACGCTTCACTTGTCCAATGCTCTTCACAACATTCTCCGAGTTTCAGCAGAGGTCCCTGAACCTTTCCACCAGATGCAACTTTCTCCTTCTGGATGGCATGCTGGCAGGAATCTCCACAGAAGCCTCTCCAAGGCAAAGGTTGGGTTTGGGGTTTTGTTTTTGGTTTTTTTTTTTTTTTTTTCCCAGACACCGTATTTTACCTGAAGTCCAATTACTGTACAAATGAAGCAGCTGAAAGGCACACCCTTGTTTGTGCTGGTGAATACTTATCCTTCCTGACTCCTCAAGGAATGCATTGCTGCCTCGCTCTTGTAGTTCTTCCATATATTTAAAGAAGATTTTCTTTTTAATATTCTGTTTCAGTGAGTTAAAAAGAAGATGCCGCAATAAACATTTTCCTTTTTAGAAGACAGCAACTACTTTTAAAAGCAAAACCCTATGAAGCATCCTTGATGAGAAAAGTACCCAATACATCTCTTTTTAAGACACGGTTTTCAAGTGTAAAAAAGTTATCAATAAAAGAAGGGAAGAATAAAATAGGAAATAACAAGGTCTTGTGGGAAAAAAAAGAAGCGTAAACCAACAAGAATTAAATATAATTATCTGCAATGTATGATAGAAAACTGAAATCACAGTTATAAAAAGCCAAAATTTAGTATGATAAATGGCTTGTATTTAAGTGTTTAATCCAAGCAGTGTCCTGTGTAGGTAACTATGTTTCAGAGATACTACATTTATCAAAAATGCACTAAATTATAAGGTACATCTGGCTGCTTCAGGCAGTGATAGTTCAGCATTATTAAGTAGAAAGTCAGCTGTACAATTAGCTGTTCTACATTTGTGCCTACAATTTATTTGCTTGTAGAACTGACCTGTAGCAGAAGCCCTAAAATCAGTATTTGGTGGGGCTGGAAATCTTTAAAGCTTCCCACTGAAACATGTTGACTTTGGACTAGAACTAAGAGAGGGAGCACAGGCAGTTTTCTGCTCTTACTGCAGAAAGCAGCTGAAGATAAGCTGGAGAAGTAGAACATGGGATTATGTACTACGAAAAGTGTGATGTTGGGACTGTTCTTTCTGAAAGTTCTAAGTTCTTTGGGCCATCCATGAAGATTCAAGAGGTATCAGAAATTGCAGAGAGGACAACAGGGTGATCAGTCCCAGCAAAACTACAGACCAGGAAATTCTTCCGGCATCTATGACCTTTGCATTACTGACTCAAGGACAGACTAGGTCCTCAGCTACATCCGTGGCCATATTGCAGGCAATAGAAGAATCAAAGATCCTTTGGCATCTCTTTCAGCAAGAACAGTCCTGGCCATCTGGAAAATGGGATTCCCATGAGGTAGTGCTAAGATCACATCTTTCCATGGACGCTGGAAGACTTCCTAATTTATATTAAGGGACTCAACATTTCTGCTGAAACTAAAGCCCCGGAGCACTGGCTGAAGCCTTCAGGCTGTCACCATCAGCATCTAAAGACACCACTTTCAAACCTGTCCTACATACAAACTTACAGTTTAGCACATGGAAAAGAATGTTTTCAAGGATAAGCTATTGATGACATTTACTGTCACCCCATGTTAAAGGCATAAGCGATATGGAGGAATCTTGCAATGCATTGCCGAAAAGGATTTAGAAAACATCTTTTCTCTCTGAAGAGCAACTTGAAAAACACTGTAAAAACCATTGTGTAACATCTCAGTCTCTCCTGTATCAAATCATGATATAAAAATTATTTTTATATTTGTTGTTACCAGGTCACTTCAAATTCTGTATTGG
Source organism: Chionis minor (assembly GCA_013398295.1). Classification (NCBI taxonomy): domain Eukaryota; kingdom Metazoa; phylum Chordata; class Aves; order Charadriiformes; family Chionidae; genus Chionis; species Chionis minor. The sequence goes on from VZSF01005008.1 coordinate 51,792, forward strand.
AGGCAACTATCTTCTTTTGGCCTTTTGCTTACAGTAAAAAACAACAATAATACTGTTTATTATGATAAGCTTAATTCCATCTTTGTTCATCAAGACTGCTTTCCCAATACCCTTTAATAGTAATTCACAGGTAGAATAGAGAATAGAGATTGGCCTTAGAGAAGGAAACATAACTTACCAGTAACCAGTCTTAGGATGCATGGTCTATAAATAAATCTGTTCTAAGGGTACACCTACACCTTATCACTCCAGACTGCAGAGATTTTCCTTTTGCAGTAACCACGGAGGATGTATTCACACTGTCGTCATCACCCTTGGCACAACAGCATAAAAAACATAGCATGCCATAAACCGGTTTAATTCTTTCTCAGCCACAGAGACTGTTTAAAATATTGAAGGAAACCCTGCTAATAGAGCTTGAGAGAGAGCTCTGTTAGAAGAAATGAGGGAAGAGTCTTCTTCCTTTTTTTCACTCTCAAATTAATATCCACATTTGTTCACACTGTGCAACTTTATGCAATTACCTGCTATAAATTATCTAGCAGAGGTTCCTGATGTTCCTCATGCAAACAGCACTTCTAGACTGACTCTACCAAGTGCTGTAGCAGCTCCAGAGGCAGCTCATCAGAGATGGCAGAGTGCCTGGAGAAAGAATGGTAGATATACAGCAGTTCACAGAAGCTGTACACTCAACTGGAAACATCAATTCTTAAGTTTTATAGCAAATACACAAAGCATCCATCTAAACTACTGCATCTGTCAGAGATACACTCAATCTGTGTGTTCTGAGAAAGTCCGGACTACAAATATAAAGGGAGCTCTTTTGATTTTAAAGAGACAAAATAAGGTATGTTTCTTAGAAGCATAAAGAAACGTGAAGGAAAACATAAATCAAAGTGATGTTATGACACCACCTTCGGCAAAAATGATGGTTGCATCTTAAAAGATAGTCTGTCTTCGAAGAATAAGGTCAAAGGAGGAACCACAGGGCTATGAATATTTCTTGTTTTTCTAACATAGAAGATGACAACAAAGCAAGACACCTTTTTTTGGAAAAGGAGAATCCATGTGAACATGGAACAGCAAATTCAAATTCCCGCAACTCACTTGCCTGGTGTAGGGAAACATCGTAATAATCTTAGAGCTTAAGGCTGACATGGATGTTAAATTGACTTCAGTAAGGGTAAGGAACTTACAACAAAGGACCAGACTACTTCAGTTTGAGCAGGTAATTCAGGAAGACCAACAAACACACACATCAACCCAAAAGCCTAACCTAGTTAATAACCTGAATCCCCTTCCATTACTTATAAGGCGGTTTCCGAAAGGGTGAGCCTTCCTGCATCTGCAGCATGGAGAAAAATATTTCAAGATCGAGATGAGCCCACATTCCGCGACAACAGGTACAGGAATAGTAGCAGAAGTCTCTTTGAGAAAGGGAGGAGGCCTCGATATTAAAATTCTCTCCCACCATTGCAGTGGGCATCCTTCGTCCTGCTCAGACAGACTTTTTGAGAAAGTTGGGGAGGGCCCGGTAGAGGAACTACTAATAAATGAGTCGAGTTCTCTGCGACCCTCTGCCAAGGACTAATCAAATTCTGGAAGCGAGAAAGAAAACCTATGCACACCGTCTCCAAGGTAACAAGTTTAAAAAAGGGTAGTTGATGGTGAAGTCCTCACTTGAGTGAATGCCTTTAGATGTGATGGAAAGCCTTGCATGCAGCTCAGGTGAAGTTGAACTCCATGAACTCCAAAGGCTTCCGGTCCTTTGGCCAGTCTCTGTTTGATCCTGTTGCCCAAATGGACTGCCAAATCCAGAGGGAACACATCTAGTGCTACTTCTTGGAAAGGTGGAGAAAACGTAAAGTTCATTCCCCAGTGGAAATTGCCTTGATGCTGCCAGATGAACTTCAAGGAACAGCAGTGCTGATGTAGGGACTTCGTCTGTGCAGTAAACCCTTGATCACTTAGATTGAGAGGTCCTGCCTTCATCTTCTCATGATGGAAAGATGAAGTGCCTCCTTCAGCACGAGTCTTAGGATAACCATTTCTGGTTGCATCAGAATGAAAGCACCCTACTGGTGCCAAGGATGGTGGCAGGCATTACAACTTGGCCACTACTAGTGTTATGCAGTTTCGACGTCCTGGATGAGAAGAGGCTTTTGTGGCTTCTCAGGCTACTACCTAAGCACCCGATACCCTCCCATTCCACTTTTAAAAGTGTGGCAAAGGGATCACACAAGAGCATGCCTTATTCTGAGGCAGTAAAGCCATCTTTTATACAGGTAACAAGATATAATTCAAATCTTACAGATCAGACAACGCAAAAAGGTTATTCTGAAATAAGATTAAATGACCAAAAATTAACTTGGTTGGCAGTTGAGAAAAAACTGAAATAGCTCTAGGTAATGTGTCAAATATAATATGAGAAGATGGTTGCAAATGCAGGTACCACAAAAAGCAAATAGCCCCCAAACAGGAAGTCCACATGAACCCAGTGTGATGGGACAAAAACTTAAAAAAATCATTTAGAAGATTTTATTAGTGGAGCAGGAGACGTAACACATTCCTTTTCACTCCTCCTTAACTCTGCAGGCTGAATTATTTTTTTCGGAATGACAAAATGAACTTTAAAAAACAACTAAATAGGGTCTACTGCATAAAAATGTGCCATTAACACCACAATCCTCTTTTCAGAACAGAAGTGCGCTTCAAAATCAATACTGAAAGGTTTACATTTACCACAGTACAACAGGCTGATAGGTTAGTTTGCCTTTTTTTTTTCTCATTATGAAATCAGAGATTCTCTCCCAGATCTCACGAGCCTAAACTTGCTCTCCCCAGAACCCACTGCTTCAGAGTTTCCAAAGAGAGTGTTGTTATCAAGTCTCATGAATTTTCACCCATCAGTGTCTCCCAAATTCCATCAGCACTGACAGAAGATTTCATATTTCACCTTGAGAACACCTGCAGGAAAATGTAATTACTTTTTTTTTTT
>VZSF01005008.1:54797-137290 GCA_013398295.1 Chionis minor
TTTTTTTTTTTTTTTTTTTAAATGGTGAGTGCCTCATGCTCTCCATCACTTTGGCCAAATCTAGCTCTGATAACACACAAAGGCTGTTCCACAGGTAGCGCAGCGGAAGCTTGACATCACTTTGCTTGCGATTGCTTTCTTTTTCTGCAGAACAGCTACTCCTGAACTTGGAATGGCAAATTATAAAGCTTGGTTCATGTTAGTGCCACGTGCTCAGCAATCAGCTACTTGTGACAAGAACCAAGTTTTCACTTTATACCAGTTTAGTGCTCAGTGCACTGAGGATCTGGCTTTTAACACGTGCTGCTACAATGGTACAGTTATACCCTTTCAAGCCAAATTAATCCCTGATAAAATACTGCTAATTTTAACTGAATTTCAGTACAGTCATAGGGTCTCTCCTAGATACAAATGGTGTAAGTCACAAAGTTACTCAGAAGCCCATTTCTCAGCTTCAAATAATGTGCTAGTGTAAGAAAGAGTATTTTGCACCTCTGGTGGGACAGTGATGACATCACTCAGCATTTTGGCTTTTCCAGTGATTGTGAATTGAGTTTCAATTAAATAGAAGGAAACGAAGTGTGGGTATGCAGCTTTTTGTTTCTTAATTTCAAAATGGCAAACTTTGCCAAATTTTATGTTAGGAAATAGCTTGAACTCGGGGGCTTAAACATGAAGATGCCTGTCATCAAAATCACTAAACAAACAGCATATATATATAAAAATTTACGAAACTATAGTATATTCCAGATAACAGTATCTTATTTAGAATTTCTTTACTGACTTAGTGCAAAAAGTAGGCACACACTGATTACATGAAGCTGAGAGCTACAGTTAATGCAGGAATCAATGAGGATGCCACATAGGAAGAAAGGACACCTTAATGCTGAAGATTAACAGAAATAGGTTATAATTCAGTAGCAACTGATGTGCAAAGCCATACACTTCAGAATTATGAACCGTTATCTCTGTTATTATCCAGGGATCTCCTAGCTGGACGGGACAAGTAGAATCACAGAATCACAGAAACATAGAACAGTTTTGGTTGGAGGGGACCTTTAAAGGTCATCTAGTCCAACCCCCCTGCAACGAGTGGGGGCATCTACCACCTCTCTGGGCAACCTGTGCCAGTGTCTCACAGCCCTCATCGTAAAAAACTTCTTCCTTATATCTAGCCTAAATCTTCCTTCTTTTAGTTTAAAACCATGACCCCTTGTCCTATTGCAACAGGCCCTGCTAAAAAGTTTGCCTCTGTCTTTCTTATAAGCCCCCTTTATGTATTGAAAGGCTGCAATGAGGTCTCCCCGGAGCCCAGAAGAAAGATGAAAATACTTACTGACAGAGAACGATTGTGACACCAAACTAATATGCCTGTGAGTCGATGTGATTCTAGGAGACCACAGATAAATTATTTCCAGCAGCTGTGCCATTGTAAAAAGTCCTCATAAAGCAGCATTTAAAAGCCTGCCTATAATTCTGTGTGGAAAGATTACTAAAAAGACATTCACATGGTACCGGATGGGGATATCTGAAATCCTGGGGGAACGAGAAGCTGCCTTCTAAAAGGTAACTCAGAGAGCTTGGCTAGACAACCCTATTTATCAAAACTGAGACAGGAACATGGTGGTGGTTTATGAAGTCATGCCACCAAGTCCAGTGAAGGGTCACCACGCTGGTCAGGGGCTGGTGCTCACAATATACAAGAAAAGGCTGAAGGAGGTCATTTTACTCAGCCTGCAGGAAAGAAGGCTCAGGGCAGACTTTATTGCAGCCTACAGCTACCTGATGAAAAGATACTAGAGAAGACAAAGCCTGACTCTTCTAAATGGTGCACAGTGATATGATGAAAGGCAACGGATATTGTTGGAACATGGAAAATTCTGATTAGCCCTGAAGAATTTTTATTTTTTTTATCTATAAGCATTGTCAAATATTGGAACAAGTGCCCAGAGAGGTTGTGGGACCTCCATCCCTGGAGGGCGTCCGATACTCAACTTGAAACGGCACTGAGGAACCTGACCTGATTAGACCCGCTTTGAACTGGTGTCGGACTAGCTGAACTCCAGAGGTCCCTTAAAACCCAAATTATTCTTTGATTCTACAAAAATGCATTAAAAAGGAGAGGAAAAAAACCCACTAGTTAAACCTAAAAAATATTTCCACAAAAAAAGAGGACTCTAGTTAACTTTAGGGAGCAAAACGAGTAGGCTTACAATCAGAAAAGTTCTTAAAACAGTAGAAGACAACAAAAATATACTTACCTTTGAAATAAAATTAGATCAATTTATGAAATGGAGTGGAAGGGAAAGAACTGGACTGGCAATCCGGAAAGTGCCACATCCCTATGATCTATGTGGATGCTTAGTTGTGACCATCCTAAATCTATTTTTGAAACTCAGTATTTCCGAATCACTGATGATGTTTTTACACAAACTCACAAAGCAGTGAATGGAATACGTACCAACACAATAATTCAGCACGGTTTTTTTCCCCAGTATGAAATACTCAAAAAAACACAGAAAGAATTTCACTGGTACTTGCAGCAAAAGAGCCCCGCTCCCGGGGCTGCCAGACTGAGAGCACCGAGTGGGAGCACCACATGGGACAGGCTGTTTTCACCCACCGCCAGCGTCACTCAGCCTGCAGCCTACCCCTGAGCTGCCCTCCAGAGTGGGTCCGCGGGCTGTTAGTCTCGGAAACCGGACTTCTCTCCTGCGGACAACAGATTAAGCTTCTGATACTGTGTTTCTGAAGATGTTTCTCCGCACTTGGAGGAAAAAGTACATCTGGGTTTCACAGGGCAGTGCACCGCTTGATGCAAGAAAATATTTCCTTGGCAAAAACTTCGTTTTGCTGGTTTAGTCGTTCCAGTTCAGCACAGAAAGTTTTACGCGTGCTTCAACTGAATGCGCAAGTTTTCGGAAGAGAGCGGTTATAACTCTTTGCATGTGACACTAAGCCCAACAGATGAAAATTATCTACGTCACTTTGGAAAACCGTATTCTGAACTTTCCACAAGGGCAGCTGCTCCTTGGTGACTGCGAAGTTTATCAGATGCTTTTATGGAAGCCTGTTTGCCAGGTGAAACCAAGAGCTTGTGCTCTGGCTGTCTCTCAAGCGCAAGACTAACATGTTTTCCAGAAAGGTTCAGACGGGAGAGAATATTCACAAATTACCTTTGTCATCACTCAGAGAAGAACTGTCTCTAGCTGTAAATATTTCAGAGATATTTATTGTATTCTGAAAACTTCATTTTATTTCTAACTTATTTACAGTTAAACATTCAGAATCATAAAATATGAAGTATAAAATATTTAACAAAATAGATGCAGTTCATGTTGTTCAGATGCACCATAGATATATGATGAAACAGTAAACAGCATAGGAATTTCCTGACGGTCCTCTCTCTTGTTTACCAGGGAAAGGAGTGTGTACACCTGCCTTATACATTCTGGTCTGACCAGTATGACACCAACCTTTAGTTTTAGAGAGAACACCACCACCACTCTGGTTTCTGTGTCCTCAGTTTTCCACAGTTACCTTCACTACCTGAAATACCAACACTAATGTTCAATGTGTCAGATCCCCTCAGAAGATGGTATTTTCAATACTTTTTTTTTTTTTTAAATACAGAATTTCCTAGAAAAGAAGAATCAGGTAATTCAGGCCATATGAACAAGAGTAATTTATTTTATATATATTCTCTAGTAAGTTATAATAGTCTCTTGGATTTTAAATGTCTTTTTGCTATTTTCAATGCTTAAAAATGATAATTTTAAAACATTAAATATTGTGTTATATACATTATGATTTAATTTCTCATTTCTAAACACGGAGCATTCTCCAAGTGAAAACTTGGATGAAAGAGAAAACAACTTCATTGACATAACAGGCTTTAAAAGTTCACTTCATACAACCAGAGATTTGACTATATGAAAAATAGCCAAACATCAATTTGCTCCTACATAGGATTTTTTTTCTCATTGTTTTTCTGGTCTTGGGGAGAAAGGTTTTTTGGCTTTTGTTTTTGTATAAACGGAAGGACAGATCTGGTCGTTACTTTTGTAAGTGTGCAGTATTTTAACTTTTTTTTTTTTAAATCTCATACCTATTTTATATAAAATAACAAAATATACAGAGAAAGCTGAGTTTGTTACATTAGTTCATACACATACAGTAAATAAAAGTTTTTTATGTATGGCTTTGCAAAGGTAGATTATGAAGTGACTTTTGTATTTTATTTGTTCAAAAGCATTTTAAGAGAACGTGTTAGTGTGCTTACAATAGCGGCCATGGTAGTCGAATGTCGAGCCAAGAGTTTAATGCTAGGATCACTGGAGGTCTTGCCTGACGCTGCTTCTGCAGCCTTCAGAAGACAAATGTAGTTTATAACAACCTCGTCTATCTTAGCTATAATTTCCTGCTGCTGTGTTTCAGAGTTCATGACTTTAACTAAACGCATGCAGGCTTCTGTTAAGCAACAGAGTACTTGAAAGCTGGAAGTCATAGCTAAAAGCATTTCCTCAGGGCTTTTATCAGCCATGGCCATTTTCCTGCAGGCACTTCCCAACTGTCTCGATTCCATAGATAACAGTTGTTTGTACTTAGAAAGCTTAAGGTCATATGTTTCTGGATGTGAATCTTCTCTCTTGCCCATACTTGCTCGGACCAGTGAGAGTAGCTCATTGGCATCCTTTTGTGCTGCAATAAATCCATCAGGCATTGCATACGTCTTCTCTTTCATCACATTTATGCGTGCAATCCGTGCATCGAAGGCCACATCGTTGAGATTCACATCAATTTGGCCACCTTGGGTGTCAGCACTGCTCTTCTCGTGCGCATTGACCGCTTCATCTTGTAGGGGCTCAGCAGCTTTCGGGGACTCCAAGACTTTCTGCTCATTTTCACTGGAAAACGACTGACCGACTGGTTCTGTGAGCTCACACGGGATCTGCGGTTCGAAGAGACGTGAGAGCTGATGGCTGTCTCCGTCATCTTCATCATCGTCATTGCTTCCTCTGCTTAGGAAGCAATAGCTAAAGGGGCCACGACACCTCCAGGTGCTGGTGTCCAGCTTCCGCAAGGGCAACGTTCGACACTGCTTGGAGTCCTTCTGACTGGAGCCTGCGCCCAAACACCTCTTACTGTCCTTCCTATCAGTGCTGACGTACACACAACTCTGGGAATAACTTTTTGACAGCTTTTTGCCCAGGGGGAGTTCCACCCTTCTCTCCGATTTGGGTTCGCTCTTTCCGGTGATGTCCAGGCATTTCAAGCTGGCTGCGGCTGCCTTCTTTTCAAACAGCATCTCAATGCCTGCAGATCCTCCAGTGATGCTGCTGCTGCGTCTCAGCACTTTCCTGTTGTGCGGCATCCTGAGGCTTCCTCCTATCATGTCATATGGCCGTAAACTAACTGTTGCCCCACAAGCCTGATTTACTTTGGGAATGTCACAAGAGTCTTGATTTTGACTTGGCACCTTTGATTCTGATAGCATGGATGATAGCATGATGGAGTCAGCTAGAGGCTGTCTAGGAAAAGCTGTAGGCATGCCTCCTTGTCTTCCCTTCTCAGGCTCTGTGAAAGCTACACTAGGGGTAGTAGAAGAGCAGACAGAATAATTAAGCATCACCCTGATAATATTCAGACACAGAACTTTTAAATATCTTTAACAGTCAGGACAAATGGATTCCTGGTATTTCCCAGCGGTCTCCATGCCTCAGAATATTTCACAAAAAAATCACTACTAGTTCGTCATGCCTTTTGTATTTCATTAAGATGCCTCTTGAAATCTGTCATCAAATTATAACTCTGTAATAGTTAATTGCTCGTTCCGCTACAGCAGACTCTTTTAAAAAAACAGAAAATCATCTATAAAGCATCCTAAATCTCCCCGAATGTATGGACTGCATGTTTTCTATTAACTAATGAGATTAATATTTTCAGGTTAAAATACCTTATTTAACTATACCTGAGAGGGTATGGAAAGATGAATTCATGGTAATTTTGGCTTGGTCATGTGGGTTATTTTGGCAGAGAAACATTTCTCATTCTAGCTCCTAGTCTGTTCCACTTTTGGATTTTCAAGCATTCACATACTACTGCTACATGTGGGTTGCAACCCAGGAAGAGAGAAATATTTTAAACCCAACTGAAAGAATTTCCAATGCTATCTCTGAAAAACTGCGTTTTTTAATAACACTAAGTTCCTAAAATCTCTTGAAATTGGAACTTAAAAATGCGGTAACGTTTCTGTATGTAAATTATTCTTTAAGGAAACACCTAACGTCAGATGGTGAAGCAAATACATGCTTAATAAGATAGTGACATTTTCTCATCCTTACATTTAGAGCTTTTTATTCATACTGGCATGTTTTTGACAATCTGCTAAAATAGCATATAAGATACACAATAAATGAATCACAGTTTTTTCTCTCCTACATTAATATAACTTGTGAAGTTATCTTATAATCTAACAAGTATCCTGGAACTCAAATGACTATGAATTTTGGAGAGGCTTCCAAAGAGTGGAAGAGAGGCCTCTCCATCACTGTCCCCCCCAAATATTTTCAACTGTAATGAGAGGTTTTTTAAAAAATTGGTCTTTGTAAGCAGCTCATGGGGACATCTCAACACGTACAACTAAAACAAATAGATACATCAAAGGTCTAATTCCACTGCCTGCCACAGCTTTATGATGTAGTTTCAGGTAAAGATAATGTAAATATCACGGCTAGTCCTCAACCTTTACAGGTAGCTTTAAAAACAAACACAAGAAACGCTTTATTACTGCTGTACCTGTCGTTTCTTTTATCTTGGGGATCCGATGACATCCTTCTCTCAAAGTGCCGAAGAGCGGTTCAGCATTAATTGCTGAATGCACGACAGGCACCGTCATTCTGTGACACACGGCTTCGGGCTGCTGGTGCAGGTCCTTGTATGTCGTTCCATGGTTTGGAAGAATGGCAGCTCTTTCATCTGCTGGAATATAGGCAATGCCCTTCATTGACGGGTCAGAGATAATGTGCTTAACATCCGAGGTACAAAGAGGAGATTCAACGGGGGTAGCACATGTGCTACTGCCTGTGCTGCATCCTGCGTCCACTGAAGAGCACTGAGAGCTTTGCAGTGAGAAATGGCCTTCACTTTGCAGAGATGACATGCGCTTAGCCAGGTGATATTCACAAAGTCTAGCCACGCTCTGCTCAGCTTCTGGAAGCTTTGAAGGATGATCATCTGCAGATAAATCGGTATCTTCTGCGTCGTTTAGGTCTTTGGCTGAAGACACGGGAGTCATATCTGACAGAAAATTTTCACCTTGGCTAAGCCCCGAGGTATCATCCTGATCCATCTCAGGATCCACTTCATCCTTACAGTCAGTTTCTGTTTTACCAAGGGCAGGACCTCTTGGAAAGGTCTTCCCATTCACTGTTTCTGGGCTTGGCTTATCTGCTGCCCCATCATCGACAGCGTACCATCTCTGGCGAAAGGCAGTTCTCTCCACATTAAAAGTGCTTAGGCGTTGACTGTCTCTTGCTGAAAGAGTTCCAAATTTAGCTTTTAGATCTTCATCAGTCTCTGCTTTTTTAGTTCCCTGTTGCTTTTTCACAGTAGCATTGCCATCAGAGGGTGCTTTTACTTCGCTGTCTGTCATCTTATTTTTCCTTTTACTAGTGCAAGAATATACCAAGGATCCCATGTGCAATTTGCTAAAGTAATCAGTGACAGATTTTGTTTCCATGGTCTCTGGCTCCATTTCCATGTTATCTGAATGAAGAATCTGCTTTGAAGGCACAACTTTTGACTGTAGCTCTGCAGCCTGACGACCAGCCAAAGGCTGCGAGGGCTTCATGCCTGGCCCTCCAGCCTGATTCTTAGCGATGGGAAATTCAGTCTGCTCCTCCACAAGGGGTTGGTAGCCTTCACTTGTGGTCAAAAACATACGTGCAGTGTTTTCTGATTGTTTCTGTGCCGCAGCTAATTCAGAGCTTTCAGTCATTTCAGAGGAATTTGTCTCATTGCCAGAATCTGAAGACGACTCAGGGCTATATGCTCGCAGGAGAGCTACACCTGCAAGCCACAAAAAATAAGAGTCAATTAAATGACAGCAGCTGAAGCACCTGGATAAGTGACAAGCAAAGGGGGCGTGTTAGAGACAAAAATATGCTTTGTAAGAATACTCTGACTTTATTGCACAGTTCCCGGGACAGGCAGTTTAGTAACATAACGGTAGTCCCATTAAATAATATGGAATATGATGTATGCAAAATGATGGCCAAAAAAAAAGGAAAACCAAAAAAAACCAACCCTCATGAAATGGAGTACTTCCAAAGCTAAATGGATGAGATGGAATGATTTTCAATGAATAAATGTAACTATGGTGAAAGAACCTGAATTGTCATTCGTCTGCTGTTCCTCTGAAGCAGCCAAAGCTTCTAGTGCTTGAAGTGTAGAGACTACAGCATCATCTAGCCCCTTCTCACACTTCCCCTCTGTATTAGTAGGGACAGCATCGATAAGCGACACTGGAATGTCATCATTGCCTAGATTACTGGCTTGCTCCTTGTTGTCTCTAGGCTGCGTTGCTTGGTTCTGAGAGTCTTCCTCATCTGAACTGTCCCTGAAGCCAGGTGGAGGAGCAGCAATGGCCATGTTTAAGGTATGCAATAGGAAATCATCTTCATTATCATCACCTTCTGGAGGTGGAAGTGAAGTCAAATCAATAATGTCATCACTAGAACCAGAAAGGCTGAGAAGAGCAGGCCTATTGATTTCTCCTACCATAATGTCTTCCTCACAGCTTACTTCATCTTCATCTTCGGCATCATCTGTGTTTTCCGCGTAACAAATATCATGCAGCAAAGGCTCTTCTATCCCTTCCGCAGCTCCAAATATTTTACCATCGTTTATAGTTGCGTAAACAGAATTTGTAGCAAACTGAATGCTTTCAGCATCTGGTGACAACTCCAGGCCTTTAATGTCATTGGCATTACTAATATAAATGGCTCTTTGTTTTTCTAGTACTTCTGGACTTTCATCCAAAAGCCTCTCATAGCCAAGAGTCTGAGGACTGATACCATCCAAGTTGTGATCTCCAAATATAAAGGAAACTTTTGCTCCCCTGGGGGAATCCTGTGCTTTCTTGCTAGATTCCAAACCCGAGAGTGACAGCAGTGAAGGCTGATTAAAATTTCTGCTTTCTTCTGCTTCAGTGGGGTCACTTTGTTTGGCCAGATGCTGATCAAATCCACCTGAATTATAAGTATTTTCTATGTACAGATGCCTGTGTTCTTTTTGACATAACAGACTTTCAGAAACATCTACAGTCTTCTGTTTTGGATCAGCAAAGGACATTTGAGTCTCTGGATCTCCTTCAGCCAGGAAAGTGGTAGTTTTTGGTATACAATTCCACTCAGAAGCAAGGAGACTATGCTTCCCTCTACTTTCAGTTCCTATAGCATGGTGAAATAAAATCAACATTGTAAAATCAAAGAGCTAAGTCATGTAATTTTTAAACAATAACTTGTTAATGCTGAGAAATAAACATTCTGAATAGGACAGCTGGGCCACCAAACACTTCAGAAAAGCACTTTCAAACTCACCTCTGCTCTAAGTTAAATACCTGTTGGTTTAATGACCTAAAATTTAACTGATACTTTTGTACTTCAGTACAAAACTAAAGCTCAGCTAGGTACAAATGCTATTCCAGAAACAGCAACACAAAATCAAATCCCCAGCTGGTTTCTCCAACACCATATGTAGTCGTACAAAGGATATATGCATATAAAGTAATAACACTCACGGGGAGCATGCATCTGTTTCACTACAGTATGAAAGACATTCATCACCTGTTTTATTTTACCATTAAGATGCAATCATAGGCTGAATATTAGAACCTTATAAAGCTGAACTGACATACTGCGGTGCTAGGTCTGAGCCAGCAATCAGATCTCCCTCGGCATAGCCTTGCATTTATCTGGAGGTGCACTGCCTTAACCTGGCTTCTGCTTTATACATTGGCCCATCATTAACATACTGTGCAATTAATACCTGTTTCTCGGCTCCCTGTATTTTTCTTGTTGGCCATGTTAAATATTGAGCGCCTTGAGTCAACCAGCAGTCTATAGTATCCGGCTGTTAGGCAAGCAAGATTCATTGCATCTGATGACTCCATCAGTAGCGTAATAGGCTAAGAAGAATACAATCAAGTCTTGGTTAAGGCTGTTCCTCCTCAATCTGTTTACCTGCTGACAATACTACTACATGGAAGCAAAAGGACTTACAATCACAAACACCACATTGAAAAATACACGAGAACAACTTTTCCTCACTAACATTATCAAACAGTATCAAAAATTTAGAAACGACTGGAGTTGCAGTAAGGTAGAAGTCCAAGTGGACATTTTAACATCTGATTTTGCTTTCTTTCTGAATGAAGTTAACCATTTTAAGACTCTTGCTCCATCCTTTGTCTTTCTTACATGTATTATTCTTGCCAAAGCACTGTTTACTGTTACTCTGAAACCACCAAGGGCTAAGAATCTGTTACATTAGGCGCTGGAGTCTTGCTGTAGTATGGGAATCTGCAGTTTCCCAGAAAATGAGGTGCCCCAAGCACATCTAAAGAAGCAAAACATGAGAAGCAGACCAAGTCAGGGAAAGTTCAGGCTCAGAAAATACAGTCATGAGGTTAGAGCTAACATTACACGGCAGTGACAGTGAATATTATAAAGACAGCTTAAAAGATTTCAGTGTTTGTGGTCTGGCATTACTGAGAAGACAAGTGATGAAAAATAAGCAGATAAACAGAGACAAAGAGAACGGAGAAAGAGCCTCAGAAGAGAGATCAACAAAGAAAACAAATGCAAAGCGTTTAGATAAAAGAGTCAGACCTAACAGAAAAATGAGAGACCTCAGAGCTTTGAAAAATTATGGCTGTCAGGCTAGTGAGCATCAAACCTGAGAAATCCATGTGAAACATACTTTCTTCAATTCCATTTTCTTTGGCCACAATATATGTTTCTTTGCCTAAACCTTTTATTCATTTCTCTTTAGCTTTTAACACCAAAAGGTGCTCTTCTCAAATTCATTTTAAGGTGGCTAGCCTCAACAGCTCCTAGAGAGCAAATAAAAATGAAGTCCTTACCATGATACACAGATAGAAATTACACAGATAGAAATTACACTGTAGGCAATCCATCTTATTGCTCACAGTTTGTAGTGGCTCATAGATACGTGAACATTTGTGACAATTTATAATAATTTAGCATGCAGAGCCCACTGTCACAAGACAGATACAGGGACCTGACCTGCATGATATCTTTTCAAGGTGGAACATTACGTTACATTGGTGGCTCTACAACTTACTCAACCCCTTACTAGTGAAAAGACAACTGATTCTGATGGAGGTTGTGGCCAAAACATAATTTATGATCACAGCTTACTACCAAACCTGCAATAGGTCTGATGATTTTTTTAAATGCCTGTGCTGCAGCATCTTAGGCCAAAACACCCCCGTGCCCTCAACGCTGTATGAATGCTTTTCAGTAACATGGAAAAATCTATGCTTTTTTCTTCTTTAAAGTATTTTGTGCCCCACTTTGAGGTGCTACTCAATACATGCTTCTTTCAAAGCATTCAACTATAGCTATAAAAGTTAGCTATAAATTATTAAACCTACAATGGGCTAATTAATCTTTGTTCTTCTGAATGACTACTAAAACATTTGAAATGCTATGTTGATCTCAAATTTTCTATTCCGATTGACAGAAATGGATGATCTCCACAGACATCTCAGATTGCTGAAAACAGTGCGGTGAACTACTGTTAATGTGCTGAACAGTCCTGTGACAGCTAAACTGTTATTGCCTGCTTCTGCCAAGGGATACAGATTTGAGAAGACATTAAAAAGAACTAAAAATAAAATAAAAATCCAAATGGTTTATTCTTTTATGCATTAAGAAAATATTGGCATACATGACATATATTGGCATATTCAGAATGCTGACACATGAACCTGATAGCCAAGGGATAAAAACACCAGTTGAGAATACCTACCTGCATGTGCCTGCATCTGTGTCACCTGTCACCTGTGTGCCTGTCACCTGTGCAGTGACAACCCCTACTCGTGCTCCACAGAGAGGCAATTTTTTGTCAAATTACACTCAGAGCCTCCTAGATTTGTAATTTTAATGTTAGACCCGTCTCTCTGGGTTTAAATTTGCATGTGTCAAAACGCAAGGAGGTGGGGATACACATGGTTTGCAGTAAGACAGTAACAGTATTATAATACAAAACAACACAATATCAGGGTAATATATAATGCTATGACACACAGTGCTGCATTTTATATACAAGCAGATGGGAAGAATTTAATTTCTATATTACTTTCTCCATGTGCAAAAAGGGGTAACAGCTTTCTCACAAGAGGGATACAAGTTTAGCACAGTAATGCAGTTAAAGTAGCCTCAGATCCTCAGGTATTATCATTGCTAAGTAAGGAGAAAGAGATGCTGTGTTCACCAACCTGCACATTTCTCTCAAGCTGCTGTCAAAGAGCAACTAGATTAATTTACAGCAATGTTTTTTTCACTAACTTAAATACAGGGAAACAGTTCCAGGTCAATAAACCTGAAGCATTCAAAGCAAAAGCTTAGTAAAAAGTCTTTGTGTATGTTTCTTGTGTATAGCTGGCTAAGCAAAAAGAACAGTTAGGCTTTATTTATTTTAATAGAATATTTAAGTTTCAAGTACAACGAGAACTCTTCCTCCCATCTCTGATTATCCTGGTTAATGGTCTAGACAATCTATGAAGCCTTGCATTTCAAAACTAAATAGAAAACACACCAAGACGAACCAGGACAATATAGTATATGGAACTCCATCAGATGCCACAGATGCGAAATGGTAAGTGTGATTCAAGAGAAATTAGAAGACTACAGGTAGATGAAAAGCATCTATGAATATATTACGTAGGGCAAAGCATTAAACTGGAATTATAGAGACTAAGAAAAAAATCTTGCCTTTTTACAGTTTATTTCACTGGTAACTGCTACGCAGTTACTTGAGTGAACACTGCAGATAAAACACTGGATTAATGACATGGGACATGGGTCTGATGCAGCTGGCGATTCTCTAAAAGTGCTAATATTGTCTGTTACCCAACAAGGAGCTTCTAGGGGCTCTAGGAGATTCAAAAGGCGGTCGATTTCATCCTCACCTTTTCACACCACAAAAATCAAGACAACAACAAAGTGTGTTACCAGGGGTCAGCCAAGAGGAAAACCAAAATAGAATGGAAGTGCTGCAAAGCTCCAGTCTGGTACACTGTAGGCCCCTCAAATGCCCAAGGTGTACTCTACATGCACTCTAACCAAAAGAAAGCTAAAAACACACCCTCAGAATATTATTGGCATGAAAATGTTCAGAACAGTACAGCTTGATCAAATACTCAAAGACAAAAATGTTATTTAAAGATATTATACAAATATAATTCAAATAGCAAACTTACTTTCACATCTAAGACATGCAGTTCAACTCTAACACTGGTTTCGTCTTCTGTAAACATCTCAATCCTGTTCACGTGGCTGAAGTCTGCCAGGAGAGCCACCAGGTTTGTTTTGGTGTTTATCACATGACTGATTCCGTACCGCGGCCCTACTAACAGAGTCACTTCTGAACGCTTTTCTCCCTGCTGTAGCAGAAAAAAGAAAAACCACAAAAGTAAAAATGATAAAAGTAAAAAAATAATAAAAAGTAAAAATTATAGATACTGTACAGTGACAGAAATAGCCACTGCCTTTTTTCATTTTCATGGAGCTACATTTGCATGGCATTTTTACATTAAAGATTATTACATTTTTCTGAGAAGATATGATATAGAAGAGCATACTGGATTCATAATTAAAAAGTAAAGGACTCTGCTCCTGGATATTCACTGTACTGTAGTTTTTAAATGGATAATAAGAAGGACAGACAGATGGAGTCTGCTTCTGTTAAAAGAAAGTCTTTGTCATCAAGAGTTTTTTAGACCAATAATATTAGTCTTCTAGAGTTAACCGGATGGTGCGCTTTGCCAAAAGGGTGCTAATGTATCTCCAAATCCCCAGCAAAAATTCAAATTATAATAGGAATGTTATTTTAAAGATTAAAACAAAAAAAAAGTGATTTGGATTGATTTAACAACTATTTTAATTTTAATTGTATGAATAGAATGTAATGTATGAATACAATTTTAAGTGTATGAATAGAACCGGAACTTCTGAAGAAAATTACACGGTCCAGCTTTTGCAAAAAGATATTTGCATAAAAAAATCAAGAGAAGAGAGAGACTATTTCAAGAAAAATATTACCACTAGTGTTGCCTTGAAAACACGCCCTCCATACAATCGCAGATCACTGAGGAACTTTAGATAATGCACCTTGGCTTGCAGAGCAGATAGCTGAGGAAGGAGAAAAAGGGGTGAGAGGTAGTGGTGGAAATCATCACATTACCAGATTCAGAAAGATAATGTATTTGTGTAGCCTAAGGAGAATGGACAGACTAAGGACTGTAGTGACAGCTCTTCACAGCCTGGAACTAAATCGTTAGATGCTTGAGTTTCAGATGAGGAGAAATAGTTTCATTCTTAAAATTAAGATCTTGCTTGTTTGCTCAAAATGCACTGAGGACTTGGGTACAGGCAGATGAGAGCACTGCAAGAACATTGTAACTGCTCCAATGACGGGAAAATGTTAAACTACTCAGATTAAACATCTTATCATTGAAGGATTTCAAGGGCAGACAGCAGCTTTTCATTCATAATCACCATCAGTTCTTAAACATTTATGTACCTATACAGAGAAAGAGAATAAAGAATTTGCTTTTGTCAGCTCAGTGTATTATGTTTTGCTAGGTACTTGTGGCATATGGCATATTATTCCACCTCATTACTGCATTTCCTATTTTTTAAAATAAATCTCTTCCACTATATTTAGTAGGGAATAAATCTGAAAGCTAAATACACTACAGCAATACACATGATCATATCATGCAATACATGCCATAATTTATCTCCTTTTTTCTCCTCTGAGCTTAAACTACTTACTTAAAGAGAGACAACCTGGAAACATTTTATGAGCTTGAATGGAAACAAGAAACAGTTCATTTCACCCAAACAGTCTGAACTCAAACCTTTTTCCTCCCTGGTGTAAATCCTTATATCTGGACTTTTAAAAGATAAGATAAAACAAGCTCATCTCGTTTGCCATTCTCCTTTTAGCCACTAGATTTCTAATTCAAAATCTTATTTGATCTTGAACAGCATTTTAAGAGCCCCTGTCTAGACACCAAGGAGGAAATTAATCCGGAGCAGAGCAACTAGTGGGAATGCTTTCCCCTTCCCTTCACTAGGTGTTCAGTCGGTGCAGAAATACACAAGGGTTGTAAAACACAGGAGAATCCTGAGAATGACAGGCTTCCCTTCACGTGGAGGGAGAGAAAGATCCCAGAAGGAAATCAATTCCCGCGTTAGTACCTACAAGTGAGATGGAAGGTGATGATAACTCAAATGCTTTGCTTCTGAGATCCAACTGCTAAAAAAGCAGGGGGGCACACAACCTATTTCCAAAACTCAAATTAGAAAAGAACGAAGCAAAGCCAACAAAGTCTGCTTGCTGCAGGAAGGGACTGTTGCAACCTCTCCTCCAACCAAGAAGTGGTACTGCATGCCACTGTCATCACCTGCAATGCCTGCTGCAGCGATGGCTTCCGAAATAAACTCAAACTTACACTACCAGGATAAACAATAAGTAATCGGCATTATTCAGCTTTAGCCTCAGCAGTACAGGAGACATGCAGCGCTTCCCTCAAAGAGGTGGCCTTTCTCCCTGAGCATCTCGGGTCAAACACACAGAGCTATCTTCACAGCCATGATGTCATCTGGAACCTCCAAGCAGGACTTCTGCTGGTCACAATGAACCTTAGGTCAGGCACCACGTGTTTTGCGGTTCTTTTGTTCAGAGACAAAGTGCCGTGGAGCAAGATTCAACTCATTTTATGTCTCAACGAGTCACTCTTAGGTTCTTTTTATAGCCCGTGGTGAGAAACAGGCATTTCTAGGACACAAGTCATCTGACCTATTTTTGGTTCCTGATGTGGGATGGGATGAATCGCTCCCTAGAAGTGCCTGTTTCTCTCCATTGACTACAAAGGGAGACTAGATGACTTGCATAAAGAAACCTCATTATGGTGTCTAAAACCAGCCTCAGCTGTACGCAGGTAACAGAGGCATTTCTCAGAGACACTGTCTTCTACATGTTTTTTCCAGCTGAAGTGAAAGCTTAGTACTAAGAAAAACATTTTACAACAGCAAGGAGGGTCATTTACTGTAAGGAGCATCACCTATCCAGTTAGATCACAGCCAAAGAAAAGTCTCTATCTACAGCATACTGCAAAACAATCCTGAAAAACTGCATTTATGGCAGGCCCATGGGTTAATGTGGTTCAGAGGAGAGCACCAGAGAGGGAAGAGTAACTTTCCTAACAAGTCTGCCATTAGTAGGAAGCACGAAATCAATTAAATATATATATCTTTAGCATACATGAAGTATTAATAACCAGTTTTCTGGCACTCTCAAGATAAGAAGATAGTCTAGTTGGGGTATAATTAATTATTTTTAATTGTTCTTGGCCACGTTGTACCGAGCACCAAAAGTTCTGTCTCTGAAAATATAATGGCTAGGTGTTTCTCCGAAGGATTAATTTTAAATGTTTCCCATGCACGCCACCCTTTCTGCTCTTTAAAACATATTTTCCATTAAGATGCAAATGTAGTACCTTTTTACCCGGAGGAACTAGGTTTTGATTTGCTTTGACAAGGTGTGAAAGTGCTTTCTTTATGTTCTTTTCTTTCATGCTTTGCAGCACAGCAGATGGAAGAAAAGTCTCTAATCCCCATTCTTTTCTGCAATAAAAGGCATATATTTAATTTCACATTCCTGTGATGATTATTTATCTAAAAACTGGTGACTATGATGCCAAGTGAATGAACACCTGAAAACAGAAGGAGAGTTGATCAAGTCCAAAGTTTTGCAATAACACATTATTTTCTATATTCAAACTATGTATTACTTATGAAAAAGATGCTTTAAAATTATATATAATCTCTCTTCTAACCCTTCCATCTCTTCCATTGTGCCATGCAGAAAAGAAATTTGACATTTTTATGTTTAAAGTCTATGCCATATCGTTAAACACCACTTACTTACATAGCCAAGTACCATTATAGAATTAAAATCACAGAAGATTTAACAACACAATGTCAGATTTAACTTTATTTTCTAGGTTTTTTTTTTTTTTTTAGAACATGCAAACCAGCCAGCCAGTCCCCCTCCTGTTACGGGATTTTCTTTTCTGCTTGAAGCACCCCTTTTGACAGAAGATTGACTCTTTACTTGTAAGTAATTATTTCTGCCGATTCATTAATAGGATACAATATAACATGATCTTCAGCAAGGTGGATAAAGTCTACAAGATTGAGTGTGTAACAGTTATTATTTCCATTCTGCAAGTAAACTAAGCAACAACAACAGAAGTTTTTGGGCAGATGTACACACAGCTGCATTTTGGAATTTTTCTTTTTCTTTGTGGTTATATACATGTTGTCTACCATAAAACAGATGCCTACTGGGATACTTCTGCATCTAAGAAATCTTACAAATGGACCCTACAGTCTTTGAAACCAAGAAATCACCCTAATCTTACTATCATAATCTCTACTAAAACCTTGGAATTCAGACCATATAAACTTAGATCTGACCATTAAATCTTTGAAAGCAAATGAGTTAATCTTATTTACATTTATGGGCTATTTCATGTGCCTAAATAGATGAACAAAAGGTCCACAAATACAACTCTTCATACACCTGAATCAATTTCAGCGACAACGAATGAACCTAAAATTGGTGCATGCATATAGCCATGTTAAAGATGCAACCTTAAAGAATCTATGCATTTCTCCTAATGTTTCATTTTTAAAGAACACACTGCATTCTCAACTTACTCTATGTATTTGAGGGAGATTTTCTGCGTCTGCTTGGTGGTCACAGTTGCAATATACATTTGTAATGCAGCCAATCGCAGGGCAATGTCATATTTCAGTTCTGGTCCAAATCTTTCCTGAACCACATCGTTACAGCTCTGCCAAAGAACCAGTAGAGGGAGCATCAAGTTCAATAATCTTGCACAAAAATAAATTAAGTCTCTCTTTTTTTTTTTTTTTTTTTTTTTAAAGTAACATTACATGAAGAGCAATCCCAAACTCAGAAGCAGGCCCATGCTAAAGGTAGGACCATGCTGAAGCAAGACCATCTGAAGGGTGTCAGATGTTCACCAGGGCATGGGCACTTCTGAAGAACATACGGACTTCTGCCAAACAGCAGAAGGCATGAGCATTTTGATCTAAGTTCTCCTCATCCTTCCTGGGGAGAACAGTAATCCTCTTTTACAAAGAGTCCTGGGAGAGTGTCAGTGTATCTGGACTCAGGATAGCAAGTGAGATACCCAGGAGAACCACGTCGCTTGTACATCCGTTTTCTCATCCATTTTACTGGAAGTTCCTTTTCAGACATCATTTCTGTCTGATATTACAACACCAGAAATAAGTATTAGCAATTACTTCAGCTTCACTCTTTTCTAAAGCCAAATATATTTTGGAAAGATATCAAAGCATTACTATTTGGAAAGACTTATGAAGGAATGGGACTTTGCAGATGATAAAGATTTGCACATTCCCCAAGTGCATTCATTTGCTTCTGCTTCATGCAGCAGGAATAAAAACCAGGATTTACGGCAGCCACACATGTCTATGTGAAGATATAAATCTATATATACATTGAGTGCATCTATCTTTTTATCTCCTTTCCGCTAACAATGGCCATGCTTTCACTTACCTGTACATAGAGATATTCAAAAGCAACCGGATCTCTTCTTAAAAGATCAATGGGATCCTTTGGGACAAAGCTAATCCTGAAAAGACATCTCATCTTATGCGAGCTTGGCCTCTGCGTCACCTAGGACAGTGCAATAAACATATCAGAGCTTGGCAACTCTGGTCATGCCATGCAATCTGTAGTCTCGGGCACCGTGACCCTGCTCCAGAGCCATGTGGTAGTCAGAAAAATAATTCTGGCCAACAAAGAGCTTTGCCACGGGCTCCTTATTAAGTTCTTCACATAAGAACATCATCTATATAATCTTGTGGAAAGACTTTTAGACTCATATAGGCATGACTGCCCAATACAACTCAACCTCAAAGCAAAAGAATTCACTCATTCGAAACCAGAGTGAAAGGACAGAGAAAACAGACCTCAATGAAAACCATCCAAGTGAAACACAAACTGAAATGTGCTTCAGCGGGACCAAAATACTCATAAATGAGAAGGGCTAGAAGGTTTTTGGGGAGAGGTCATATTTTATTTCTTAGAGTGACTGAGAACACAGGTGAAATACAGTTTAGCAGCTATTACTCTCACTTTCTCTTGCTTGTTTTAATCCACTAGACAATTCACAAGAAATTGGGTCTTTTGAATTTTTCTGGGTTGTTCTGGATTAAGAGACCTGCCCCTAGACCTCCAACCAAGACAAATCTCTCCCAATACATTAAAAATGAAAAAGACTGCTTTGCTTGTTAGTCAGCAAAACTTTGTTAACCATGTAACACCGTAGTCTGGGTATATTCATGGGGGACCGCCGCACAGCTAGCAAATAATTGGATGAAAGGGTAACAATCCAATAACACCATTGTAAGTCATGGTCAGCAGCAACATTATAATGGTAAATTAAAGTATTGCTGATTTTATAGGAACTTCAAAGAAGAAACCCTCAGAATTAACGTAGTTTATGTAGTTTATTTAATTACGTTAATGCAGTTAGAGAGTTGGTGTACTTTATAATCAACATCTTTAATTGATAAAACTATACTTTTAAAAATTTCCAATGAAGTCCCTGTCTTGACCTAACGATTTTCAAAATGTGTGTTTATCTCACATTGTCTCTGACCTCATTCGTAAGTATCTAGGCATACTCTGTATGTATAAATAAAAGCTCTGGATGGGATTTTCAAAAGCTCACTGTGTTGGTTTATTCTGATCCTTCTGATTTCAATGGGAATTTTACCAATTACTTCAAAGAGAGACAGCTAGGCCGAGAGAAACAGTACTGAGTACTTCTGGATATTGTGCATTCATTAGGTAGCTTGTACCCACAAGAAAAGGATGCTAACACGGCAAAGTCAAGTGCTTAAAGGTTAGAAAATGCCAGAAAGACTGTTTGCTGGTAAACTAAGGTCCTTAGTACCATTACACAGACTCTAGTTATATGACCTAGGGAATTCTGGCATTTAAATATTTCTTCCCCATCTCATCTAAGAATCCATTTCTCTTGTTTTTGCAGATTTAGGTGAGATTTTAAAAATACCAATGTTCTCCTGAAACCCAGAAATATCATGGAAAATTTCAGGCTAAACAGTTCAGCATAATGATAAGAAGGTAAAATCAGGGTTCTCTGCTGGGAACTGTAAAGCAGCTTTACCTCTAGTCATACCTCCCTGATCTACGGAAGAGTCACACCAGCATTTTCTAGGTCACAATTCATCATCACTGAAATGACATAATGTATCGCTGAGTAAACAAGCCAAACTTGGCTTCATCAGAAAAAGTATTATTTCCTCTTACCCAGATAATCAGATAAGAACCAAAGATCAAAACAAGGTTTTTAAAGAATTTGAGCAGGCTGTGGTACTCAGAATTGCTACCATCAATTTCCCAGCTGTTGAGAACATTTATTAGCTGGGCCACATACAATATGAAAAAAGCTTTGATAAATATTGTCTAGCTTTCAGTCTGATCTTTAATGAACTTTTTAATACTTTTTAATGGCTCAATGAAGCAATGAAATATGATGCTAATATAATAGAAAAATAATGGTTTTCTGTGAGAATTTGATTCTTACAACCACATCTAAATACTGCATTTTGATAGACTGTATCAAACTATAAATCTTGCAGTTAACTCACTTGAGTAATTAAAAAGATGGATAATTTTCTGATTAACCAGTCCCATTAATATCTGTTTTCACATATCATTACACAAACCTGAGTTAAAGTCTCCTGTTCATGTAGCAAAAGGAGTTTTGTTCCAGATCCTTCAACTCTCTGCTCCAGCATCAGGGAAAAGTGTTCAATACACTTGATGGAAAGCTTTTCTTGGAGTGTTAAGATGACATCCTAATTAACAAAGGATTTATAAAATGTGCTTAAATTCATGAAGCGCTTGGTACCCGGTTCTTCACTGCCACGCACCCTACACGTACCCAGCACAGGGTGGAAGCCCAGATGTTAAACAGCAGGATGGTCATGTTTTGTGCCTCTTCTGCATGAGTGTATGAGCCATCACACACACACACTCACCCAGCGAGAAATCATCACCTTTATATTCAAACATCTCTGAGATGGTAGCAGACATGCATGTGAAAAATACATACTTGGAATTGCTGGGAATGGACAACTTTCTGTGCAGTTTAACATTCAAATTATACTTGTATGGCCCTTAAATCATATCTCACTGTCTCCCTGTGAAGTAAAACCTCTCCATCAGCAAAGGAGAGACAGTCTTGCTGCTCTTCACTTACTGGTGGGGCAGGGCCATCAAGCAGTACAAACCGAATGTATATGTTCAACAAAAAAAAATAAATCAGCAGCCTTTATTTGTTCTTATGGTAAGGATGTCTTTTTGAATTCCACTTCTTGATACTTGTGTTTAATGGACAGTCTTGAGTTTTAAATGCTGACAGAAAAGTCAACAATGATGATGCCTGTGCAGAACAATAGCTCTAAATTCAGCGACCGTGTTAATTTATGGTATAAACCCCATTTTTGGAGACTTTTAGTTATTTTTTTTCCCAGTGGATTATGTCTAAGGGTAATTAGTTTGAGAACAATTGTTTCTAAAATAACAGCTAAACAAACCTCCTCACAAAACCATTCAACCAATCCCTACTTTAATTTCATATAACACTTTGTAAATATATGCACGAGTACTAATATCATCTAGCAAGGTATCTTTTGCTTAGTGATTGTAGCAGAGAAAAGAAATGTATAATAACCCATCGTTTAAAAATAGTTTCACATTACGTTGGTGAAAAGATTAAAACATTTCTATCCATCCAAAAGATTTTTAGCTATAGATAAGTATCCAGATGGATAGGATTCACTAAGGAGATCATGAGAAATTGTAATCCGAGTGTTTTAACATAATTTAGGAAGATTAACTGATCAATTACAGTGTGTTTACAGAAAATCAACACCGAATTTGTGGAAGGATGAAAAATATATGTAGGAGGATGGGGACAACTCTGTACAATGTAAACAATATAAGACAGTATTAATGGATTGCAAGCAACCACTCTAAATAACTGAGGTTAATATTATACTATTCTGACTAATGGGGAATTTACTGTGTTACGCACTAAATATACTTTTATTTATACTGCTAAACTATGCTCAAAGACAAGGGGTATAACAGTAACATGAAGAGACATAATACTAAATAGAAGTTTTTAAGAGAGGGTAATAATGGCACTGTTTTCTGCTAGCTGTCTTAGGCCTTTTAAAATATGATGCTAAGGCACATAGGCATTGAATTACTGAACCAGATCTTTTGCTGGCCTATCCTTTCATCTGATGACTTAGAGTGAGCCCAGGTGCTGCCGCGCAGTAACAAGGAAAGCAAGGACCGCAGGTAAGGCACTGGTGGCATCCTCATTGTTAAGCAGTGAGTTACTGGACTGCTAGGAGTGGAAAAAACCTGCATTTGCCTTGACTCAACTGGGGCATGTCTACTTCAGCTCAGTTTAAGAAAAAAAGCAGCAATCCACACCCACCCATCCACAATAAGGAATATATACGCACACACACGTGCAAGAATATGCAATATATAGCTGTGCAGGCTACGGAATATATAATTGCCTGCGTTAGATGCAAAGGAAGTCATTCCTACAAAAAGCCAGAATGACTAGGGTCAAAGCAGGCTTACAGCATCAATACAGCTAGGTTGCTAAGCCCACGTGGGCTTCAGATTAGATATACGGTCTTACAATACATGACATACCCATGACAGAACGACTGAAAACTAATGCAACGTGATTGCCAAAGACTGGTCTTCAGAGCCAAAATACCCTGGAACAGGTTGGTTGTTTTTATGATCGTAAGAGAAAATCCCAGAAAATGGGCTTGTGGGCCTTTGAAGGGTATGGAGGCCTCACTATCTACATGAAGCATGTCTCCCAATTCCTCACCCAAACAAATTCTCAAATGGACTGAAGGAATTCAGTATCCCATGGCTGTAGAGTGGAGGCTTGCACCCAGGACCTGCACTCAATTTATGCCTTAAGGTATATATATGAACTATAAACAGATAGTGCATTGCATTTTTAAGTGTAAATCCAATATCTGTTTTGCCTACAGACTGTAGTAGTTGATTTCCCCTTATTTACCTTAGTAAATCACTCTTGTTGCTCTTCTAACTGATTGAGCCTACTGCTGAATCACAGTGACCAGAAAAGCAGTCTTTCCTCAAATATCCATAGCTTCACAATCCCTTAAAGCCAGCAAAAGCTGGCAGCGCAGCTGAAAATCACCTCCCCAGCCTTCACTGATCATTCCCACCCATGCATGTCTCTTGTCTCAGTGTCCCGGGCATGCACGCTACCATGCGGTGAACTAGATTTGGTAACTAACCTGCGTTAAAACTAGCTCACCCAAACGAAAACGCTGGAGAGACTAGCAGCATGCCCCCCATGTTTCCCGTGTGAAACGTGTTATGGAAAGCGTAGAGGGCATTACACTGGGATGAGCAATTTGTCACCAGCGTAACCCTACAATGTCCCATCCCAAGCTCACTGGATGACAAGCTAGGTGATATTCAATTAGCAACCAACATCTTAATCTTCTTAGCTCCGGACTTTTGCTGACTAATCATGCTAGTATTTGGCAGCGTATCAAAATGATAGGACCAAGTAATTTTAATTGCATGCCAGGCACATTAAAATGATCACTTCTACTTCTTCTACATTGACAATACAATACGTTTTTAGCAGCAGAAAAATGGACCAAAAACCTAATTATTTCTGAACTATGAGTCCAGCCCCAACTGAACACACTAGTAATTTTATTCTTAAAGCATTCCAAGCAAATTATCATTACTGAAGGTCTTGAAAAGATTTAACTGGCATTCTTGGCATTGCATACAAAGGTATATATCCAGCCTACCTTTATTGAAGTGCTGCAGTCAAAGCGGAAAGATTTGGTTTGTCCATTTTCAAGATACACCTTCAGAACATTTGGCATGAAAAGAAGTGAATTGTCCTTAACTGTTTCCTGCCAAGCAAATTAGTGAATCAGATTACAATGTGCAACAAGGGAAATCTAAATGTTGCTCTATGAAGAAGGACACCATTCAGATGGAAAGGTAACATCTGAAAAGGAATGTGTTGGCTCAAATTGAAAGCAGAATTAGCAATGCTTATTACGGCTACACTCTATAGGTCTCGCTCCTGGGAAAATATAACAGTTCACATACATTTTATGTCTGTCTTGGAGTATTTTCTTTCCCTAAATACCATCTCTCTAACTATAAATGCTACCTCTAAAGTTGAAATATTTTCAATAAAACAGAAAAACAGATTATTGTTTCTCTGAATATAGTGAGCTACACAGTGTCTTCAATCTACAAAACAGGAACTGCAGATTCATTAGTAAGAACTACAATCAAGATGGTTTACATTCTCTTTATAGCTGGATATTAAACACTAATATCTGTCATCATTTAAGAAGAGTAACATGTAATATTGCTACTTGTCATGATTTGTAACAAGGATAGTAAAATAAACAGGAAAAAGGAAGGCAAAGCAGGTGCTTTAAAAAAAATAAAATGAAAATTGCTTTTGACAAAATGCAGTATCAATTTATGTTTAGAATACAGTTGGATAAAGACATCAGTGTGGAACGATGTTCTGGCAAATTATGAAAAGGAGCCAGGAGTTCACGTTTAAGGAGGAGTTCAGTGTCTCTCAAAGAGAGGCTGACTTTGCCTGAGGGCCAGAAACAACAAGTTCAAGGAGATGAAACGAATTTTAAAGAGGACTGTAAGGTAATGTTAATCTGTTTTCCTGACATGCTACTTCTCTTGAGTTTATGAGTTTTCCTGTTAGAAAATTCCCCTGAAAAAAACCCAAGCAAGCATTATCAAGACTACAAAGACATATATGTGCTACCACCACAAGCAGCATTCACTAGCATTTTAATTTAATTTTAAGGGGCAAATTTTTCACAATATTATGGGCCCAATGGACTTTAAAACCAGATCTTTTGAAAACTTCAGAAACAGAAAACCCCTTCCTTTTGCAAGCCTATCACTGTTGTTCCTACTATATAATTCTCTTACTTTCCAGCCTTGAGGCATACCTTTGGACGAAATGCTCAGTCCTTCCTGAGATTAAATAGTTGAATACTCACCGACACCTGGCCATTGATAATTACTTCTTCTGAGAAGCGCACTTTGACAGGATTGGACTTCAATCTTGCCTTTTTTGCAGCACTAATAAAAGCTGATTTAGGAGACTGGAAGGAAAAATGATGACAAGATATATCACATAACTTCAAGTCAAAACCTATCTTTCCTTTTTCAGCTATTTCGCCTGTTTCTCGCACACCGGGAACTCCATGTATACTGCAACATTTTGCAAACCAGTTGCCCAAGAATGGAAACACAGTCGAACCATAATGCCTCCTGAGATAATACGTATGCACATACACATAAAGAATCACTGATGCATCCTGCGCATACTGAAAGTTACCCCACTGTCAGACCGGAGCGATGAGAAGGGCTCTTGGTGTACACACAAATTCCTTGCAATGCTTCCACAACAATTGCTGTCAAACAAACTTATTTTCACAAACAGACACCGACCAGTGACCAGCCAGTGACCCTTCCTTCAAACACTGAGCAGAAGAATTTTGCATAAACTAGATACAGATATACACACGACTTTTGCAAGAAGTGTCAGAGCTCTCCACGTGACTGGTGTCTCACTGTATTAGCCCACTTCAACACGCAGACTAGGGCCACCAAAAGGCACCTCCAGCCTAGCAGGTTTCCCTGAATGCATCCCCTACACAAGTCCTGTGAAAGGCTTGGCTACAAGAGAACAGACACTTTTTGGGACTTCACGTATTAGAAGTCCAGAAACATTCCTAATTTTCTTCTGGGACCTAATTGACTTTTACCTACTACATCATTCAACAGATTCACCTGTGATCAAGCGTTGAGCCCTTGGAAAAAATTTCTCTCTCCATTTGAGGAGTTTGACTAAGAACCCATTTTTATTAACAAATTAAATACAGTCAACAGAGTTTCCATTTTAAGCAGCAGAAGCGAGGCAGTTTTATTCTCAGGTCAGTTACAAACACAGAGCTTCTGGCACAGCCTAACTCCATAACTATGGTAATGGGCAATGGAAGAAATTCTGGCTTTGGCTAAAAATCACTGGGCTTCTCTGAGCCATGTTTTGGTCCATTAGTTTCAGTAAAATGTGAATTAAGAATCTAATCCTTACTCCTGAGAAGTGGCCTTATTGGTTTTGAATACTAAAAAGACTAACTCATGTTGCTTTGCCTGTGAGAAATCAGTGTAGGCATCAGTGATGATGATCCTGGAATAACTTCCTATTACCGATGTGGCATGACAGCAGTCCTTGTAAACACAGAAAGTCTTGTCACCATCACTCAGATCTTGACTCAATTAACAATTTGCAGGAAGGATGGAGTAGTCCAAGTCCACACACTCTTTTCATGCTGAGCTCTGCTGAAACACCTTAAAGAGTGCTGGGGTTGGGTGTTTCTTAGTTGGGATTTTGTTTGGTTTTGTTTTGGGGTTTTTTTTGGTGTGATACAGAAGTCTGGTTTCTAGAAACTAGCAGAAAGAGGTCTTTAGCTCACTTCTGTATGCCACTATTTATTATCACACCGAAAACATGGTAACTATTACCATAGGCTCAGTATCAACCAGTGAACGAGGAATGAAAGACGCCACTTTCTTCCAGGAAATATCAGAGCCATCTGATAATTCCTGGAGCACAAAATAGGACGAAGAAATTAAAATTAATGCTTCTTCACTTTTACAGTTCATTCTTTCTTACCTCTTCTCTAGCAGCTATGACCGTACAACTCTAAATAGTAACAGTAAATGACAGAAAATTCAACCCCAAAATCAAAACAAGCTCAGCTTCCAAAGCCAGTGCTGAAAAATGCAGAAGGTTCCCCAGAAGATTTGGGAAAAAAAAAAAAAAAAAAGAAAGAAAGAAAGAAAGAAAAAAAGTTAAAAAAACCCCAGTGTATAATGTCTTAGGGCGAGGGACCCAACACACTTCTTCAGCAAGAAGGGACAACACGGAAACTCTGAAGAAGCATGCTTACATATTGTACTCTAGAGACAAATTCCTAGAAAGACACAGTATACAATAATATCATGGTTAATATAATATTTCTACACGTGCCTTTTCTAATTTCCCTCCTCTCCACGTAGTCCCCTTCCGCAGTGCCTAAGGGGGATAGTCTATATGGCAACCAAGCAATAGACTGCAACCTGTAGATTCCCGCTGCCACCGGGCAGCACAGCTATTAGGAGTAGGCTACTGGATCTCCCTTGTAAGGGCAAGAGGAAAAGAGTGGCTTTTGCTTACTCTTCTTGCTGGAAGAGGCTTTTTACAGTTGTTTGCTCTTATTGCAGATGAGTCACCAGTCTGGCCACTCTTCACGGGCAGACTGCCAAATTTTCTTCTGGATTCTAGCAAGGTTATTCCCACATAGCAAATCTGGCAAACTGCTATGTGGCTCTGTCACTCTCTACAACCGCTCTCTTTTCCTCTCTGCAACCTCAGAAGTCACTTGCGGGGGGCATAAACACTTACGTTACATTATTGTCAAAATGTGACAGAGGAGTCCTCCACAAAGGAAAGATCTGAACGTTCCCCAGAGCCCAGCTGGGGTTTAATGCACATATTGCACAGCCAGGGGAACACGCCACAGTTTGCCATAAAATGTGGGGCTTCCTTCCCTTCCCACTTCTGCTGTAGCAACGTGGCCAGGACTCCAGCCCCTTGCCAAGACACTCTGGGCGAGCCTGGAAGCAGACCACTTTCTAAAAAGCTTCAAACTATAAACCAGGGGTGTAAGAAAAACTAGAACAGCTGCGCCAGCTATTTGGGGGAATGTTCTCTGCTGGTTAAAGGTTTGAGTAATAGCACAGCTTTTGCATTTAATTGCACAATCTCATTGTTTCTACCTCTGCATCAACTTGGCACTTGACATTTTCTCTTTGAGAAAGGAACTGTTTCAAAAGAGTGCGGCAAATACCTAGGAAAACAGTTGGGTTTGATTGTAGAAACTTGCTTGTCTAACAAAGCATCAGCAAGATGATGTGCTGCTCTATTCTATTTTAACAGTCTTCAGGTTTGTAGGCGAAGAATGCTATCAATTAATGATTCTCAGAGCCCAAGTTCATTCGTTTCTGACAGTTGGTCTTTTAGCCAAATGGAAGCCATTATCCTCAGTTAATGACCTTAAGCAGGAGGTGTTTACACTAATGCAGGATGTTTATCACTGCAAGTAAAGTATTTTCATTGTCACAGATAAAAACAGCTTAATTAGAATGACTTTTGCAAAATGAGGGGATACATTTTAAGAGGGAGTCAAAATACTTCAAAAACCCACAAACTTCACACTGAGACCTAACCATTGTTTCTTGTTAAAAGTTCAAATTTATCAGGACTTTAAATAATTTTTACTTGTTTACACGGAATTCAGTAAAAATTCAGCTGATCATTTCAACACTACCTGGAGAAACTGCTAACAAGGGAAACGCAGCACTGCACAGAGATTTGCTTGGAGTAAATGATAGTGAAGACTGAGACCCTCCTCAGGGTCTCCTTACTCTCCTTTGAATGCTCCTTACTAGGGGATGCAGTCAATGGGTATCCCATCAGCAGGGTCAAAACATGAGAGAATGCTATAACAAGAGGATGCTTTCTGGAAAATGTTATCTTTCTCATTTTCTGGACTTTCCAAAATTAGATCCTATTTTTGTCAGCGGCAACATAGCAGGTCATTTTCAGATAGCTCTTAGAAACAATATCCTTCATCTTGAGGGAAACAGTTTTTCGGCGAAAATAAGAATGTCTAGTACTTTGTCCTCTTTTGCAGGTAAACTGTAATTTGGGGGAGATTCCGAGTGAAACGGTGTTTATTTGCTGCAAAAGCCCCTTTGAGTGCTCTTGACAGTAGAGGTGCGGCAACAACAAAACCTTTACTCACGCTCCATGAAAAGCAGGATTTAGCATTTAGAGGAGAATTAGTGTAGTGCTGAGCTACCCCAAAGAAATGAAACAAGGCAGCAGTATGGGACAGTCACAAGGACACAAAAGAAAACCTGCTTTGTGACAATGACTGTCAAAATCTGTCAGAAATATTGAAGTTTTAAATAGCCACAAGTTGCATATATGCAATCAATTTTAAGTTTGTTACTCAAAATTAGCCATTAGTCTAATATGAAATATTACGTTTGCTAGGAAATAAGGAAAAATTGCATGACTGCAAAAATGTGTTGACTTTTTGGTCCATCCCTGAAGGCAATTATACGAGACAAAATTTAGAAAGCAAATAAAAAGTGGATGTAAGAGGAAGAATTAAATTTATTAAGTGGAACAGCACATAATGCCCAAAGGCAAACTAAATACTCCCATTCATAGCTGTGAGCAAGGCTGAAACAACTACACTGGCTCACAAGAGCACTGTAGAAAAGCAGGTAGGGACACGAAAGCAATAAGGTGGAGAAGTTTTACCATGCAGTAATTTGTTATAACCACAGGACACTGACAGATCATTATCAGGAGTATTTCTTTGTTAAACTCCTGGCACAAATTTAATTGCTAAAGCAATGGTAAGATTTGGGTTCTCTCTTAAAAGCTGGTGATCTATCATGGACAATTATATTTTACTATTTGCGTTATTTATATTTCACTGGTTTTAGATGGTAATCATAGTCTGAACATTAGTCCCATACATATAAACATGTACCTGTAAGGCAGGGAATAGCCAAACCTTACTTTAATGCAGGTATTGAGAAAATACAACCCATTCCACCTACAGTAAATGACAGTGTAGTTTACTGTGACTGTCCCAAGAACCATGAGTGAAACCACAGGTCAGCTTCAGACTTTGTGAAATGTGCAGGTGTTGACCGTACCAAAAAGCTGATGTGGAAGTTACACAATGGAAAAGGTCCTCAAGATGACTGTAAAAAATGCGCACATTTGAAGAAAGCCATCGCTTCTATATCAACTTCTCAACTTCAAGCAGTTAAAAATCATCTTGTTCAAAATTCTTATGTGTCTGACCTTCAAATGATTTCTGAAACTATACCTTGGTAGTCTTTTTCACCTTAGATTTTGAAGTCTTTGTGACAAACCTGTTTCTTTTTTATATTCTTCTTTACAACCACAAGTCTAGATATGGTAGTTGCTGCTTGTTGCTGTATGTTACTTGACTCCAGAAGGCAAAGCAGCATGAAAAATACTGTGAGACTCTCAATAAGATTGTTGCCACAATCATTATGATCCATAAATAAGTGTTATTTATCGTAGTTTTTCTGTAAACGTTGTGTCTCAGACATATAATTGTGTTATAAGAAGGAGCATCTCTTTCAAAATGAAAAAGATCTTATCCTTTTCCCATTGCAAAACTTATACACAGCAAAATCGCCACAGATCTCAGTTGGGCCTGGACCACATCCAAGGAGCTTAAGAGATTAATCATGAAAGCAACCTATCAAATGATAAAACGCATAAAATCTGAACAGATATCAAAACAGGCAAGTTACTTCATTTGAGTAATGCTTAAAACTTAATAAGGCAGCAATCAGAATGACAGTCCATTTACGGAATAAAATGGTCAGAAATGATAATCAAATGCCGTACTTCCAGAAATCAAAACTTCAAACTGCTTCAACTGCTTTAGCTGTTCAGTGACCTCCTTATGAGCAGTGGTGATACGAACCTAGCAGAGATTTGTAGATTGACGGAAAGAAAAAGATAGTCTAATGCTTTGGTTTGGTCATAATTAAAATTAAATTTTAATGAGTTTAAGCATTAAACAAAACAATGCACTTAAGCAAAAATGATCTGCAAAAGCTTTCAAAAAGTACTAAGTGAACTACAGAGTACTATAAATCTAGATTATATCTACTTTCACCTGCAATCACAATGGATGGTTACTTGAAAGCATTAAATCAAAACACACCCTAAATAGTGCAAACAAAAACAATTAAGAAACAGCACTCTTGTCATCCATCTTGGCAGGTATTTTTCATGCAATGACAGAAAGAAAAAGGTTCACCATCAAGAAGAGAGATCAACGAAGTATTTCTAAAGATCTATTTCTGCCAAGAATGGGGAAGAAGTTCAGTCTTTATTTAAAAGCTCTTACTTTTCCTTTGTCTGCTTTCTACTTCATCTTTCCAGTTTTATTGGCAAAATTGTGAAAGGAAAAATGGAGGAGGCAAAATTAAAGAAAAGTGGGAAACACGTGTGCATCTTAATTTTTGAAGACGTAAATATTGTTTCCAAACAGTAAGACAAAATGTATTTGCCAGAGGACCCCCTGCATGGAAGACCAGGGCAGGTACACAGCCGGAGTGCAGCAACAGCCAGGATGGCAGAGCTGAGGGGGACGTCACCTAACGGGCTCTGGCACTAGTGGCAGCAATGTTGCAGCAGTAGGAGGGCCAGCATGGGTCAGATGTTCAAGGCAACTCAGGAGTCCCCGGGAGACTTCACAACCTGGTCTTTGCATAAACCAAGGGACCCTGCACTGTTTCAGGGCTCCAACTGGGCTACACACACTGGCAGCATCCCAACTGCTCCCCATTCCTATGCACACCTTCGTTTCCACTGCAGCAAAACTTGGGCTTGAAAGTGATAAGGGAAGGATGCTACAAATCAACAAGACCCTACAACAGAGTGCACAAACCAGAGGAGATCTGCAGGGTGTAACAGGCCTGCACTCGAGGTTCTCCCAACTGAGCTCATGCCACTGAAGCATCCTGACTTTGGGATAAAGATGGGTCAGTTAAAGCTAGCACTGATATGCATACATCAATTGCATTTTTTGGCTGCTCTATGGACATTCTTGGGGAGACAATTTTCATGCCTGCATGAGATAAAACATCCATCGTCCCCAAAACCACGTGTGCATTGTCTGCTGAGGTAGAGCTGGGGGACTCTGACAGACATGCCAGAGAAGGGCAACATAAATACACGTGTAAGATGGGTGCATCATCCCAAATGGCTGACAGGGCAGCAAAGTGTTTCAGTGCCATTCCTAGCTCAGTGACCTCTAGAGGTAGCGCAGTTATTGATTAGCCTTTGGTGCAATGTAATGAGAGGAGCAGATTCCACCTGGTCAGGCCTGCAGCAGGGCTTGCACCCAAATTGCTGGGAAGATACCAGGTCATGACTTTCGTTCTTCTCCAGGTCAAAGGCTGGAGGAGAACCATACCTGTGCCGTAAGGTCTCCAACTGACCATGGAGTACACAGTTCAATTGGGTTTCAGCCTGCCTTAAGTTCAGTAGATAGAGCCTTGCTCTCATACCAGCAGCACAGCGATAACAGGGCACAACACCTAAGAGACATGTAGGACTACACTTTACTGTCCACTTTTAAGGGCTACACATACCTGCACTAAAGCACACGCCCTTTCTTCACCTGACATTTAAAGAAAAGCCTGTCAATAGATGAAATAAGGCAACTTGCATAAAAAAGGCAAGTGGGTGAGGATTTCTTTTCCCCCATCTTATCTATATATATATATACATTCCCTATGATCAAAACCACTGGCCGTAATCCAGGGAGCTTTAAAGGCGGTTAGGTTTCTTTAGCTAGTCAGACCATGCCTGCCTTTTCATTTAAAAAGCCTGGTGTGGACCAGATCCCTGCTCACCCTCCTGCCAGTGGTCTTACTGCAGAGAGGCAGCCCCTGCCTGGTTCTGCTGGGGAATGCATGCTTTTCCCCAGTATTCTGCTGCTGCGCAGGCTGGATTGTAGAAAGGGTACAGAACCAGCACAACTGCATGAGCACCAGACACAAGGGCTAGCGAGTAGTATGAGGCTACACAGCGCCGTCATAATTAAATGACCAAATTGCATTTGCAAGATGTGTATTTTGGCAGCTTCATCAGGTAAGTTTTTGTTCACATCTTTGTGTCAAATCCATCTCACCTCTTACTCTTGGGTGAAAAGGATGCCATTATTATCCCTTGTTAATCCAAACTGTTGTGTATCAGACTGGCCAACAGGGAGGTGAATGGAGATGCTGAATCTGAAATCACTCGTGATGCATGGCTGAGGCCCCTCAGCAGCCTGCAAAGTGTGCACGGCTGTGCATGGATGTACGGGAAGAGAGAGATGTGCTTCCTCCCCTGGCTTGGCTTCTCTCCGTTTTCATCTGTCCCTCTTCAAGGATGGGTTTGAGGAGATGGGTCGTGGACCCACTCCCAAAAAAATGCTAAGCTCTGAGGTGGGCTGGAGGTTCCCCCTGGCCCTTCAAGCCAGCGTCACTCAACCACCCGTCTGCCTCTTCTCTACCCTCACCTCCACACCCCCCGCGCTGGAGATGTAGACCTCTCTCTCGCATAACGTCCAGCTGGTTTGATACAGCAGCCTAATTCTGTGGGAACAAGGCAAAATTCTGAAAAACCCAGGAGCTGCAACAGATCAGAAACTGAAGCACAACTCAGAGTCCTGTTCTACCTATCTTCCTGGTATGAGTTTAAAGACACTGTTACTATTTAACTTGCTAATGCGGTCTTTGAGTGC
Source organism: Chionis minor (assembly GCA_013398295.1). Lineage (NCBI taxonomy): Eukaryota > Metazoa > Chordata > Aves > Charadriiformes > Chionidae > Chionis > Chionis minor. The sequence continues at coordinate 88,760 of VZSF01005008.1, forward strand.
AGGATGCAGTAATGCAGTCTTAAACATCACCTTTAAGAGACACAGCCCTTATCTCACTTATTACTTTTTTATTGCACAGGTAAGGTAGAGACACAGACAGAATATAGGCAGAAAAAAAAAGTTGCTGTGTTGCTAGGAAACTAATTCAGAAAACACTGACAATACTTACAGGGTAAGGTTGAACAACAGTAAGGAGGATTGATTCTTTGCAGCTTCTATAAAAAGAAGAAAAAAAGTAGGATCAAGTAAAGATTCATATTTTTATTCACTACAGATAACCAGCTTTTCTTTTTAATGGAGAAAACTGCAGTAATATGGCAAAATGTTTATTACAATCACATAGCAGAGAATTGCAGAGATGAATAATATGCCCAAATAACAACGGATATGGAAAAATAAGTTTTTTCCAATCTTAACAAATTGAATTGACTTAACTTCACAGTTTATACTATGAAATATTTACTTTGTCAGAGACACTTGCATGCTGCAATAATGATTTTCTCCAGCAAGAATGGAATAACATTTGATTAATCCTATCAGTTCAGCATCTATAGACTACAAATTTCTTTCACCTACTTTACAAATGCAAGTTACCTCTTATACTATCTATCTCTTGTACCCATAATGCCAAATTTATCTGAAGACAGCAGTGTTTTCAAAAAAAAAATGAGGGCAAAATTAGCCCCCATTTCTTCACTAGCTTACCTTTTTAAATGGGTGGGGAAAAAAAAATATTTGGCAAATATCCCCATTAGAATTTTTACATTTTTACAAGATTGCTAAAGAAAGGTTTTTCTTTACAGGAAACAGCTTTTCTTTAGAGTAAAACTAGTAAATGGAAAACATATAAGCAGCTCTGAAAAAACCCCAAATGATGTACAGGGTAGAGGGAAGAAAGTATTAGGAACCTCGACATGATCAAGTGGTCTAGACAAACGGCAAATGTATACTTTGACTACTGGTGGGCAGTTGGGCGTAGTGGAAAACTGGGGAAAAGTAAGGGTAAAGAGGAAGAAGGAAGATAAGACAATCAGAGTCACTATCTCTTGTATTGCACTGTTGGTCAGATGGTTGCTGAGGGCAGTATTAGCTAAGAAAAGGTCAGTTGCCATTTTGTTGAGATGGAGTTGATTTTCTGTTGGTTTTACTACTTTCAAACACAATTCATTGTTTGTTTATGTGATTTATTGCCTGGCTAACTGAAGTGCAACTGATTTGGCATGCCTGACCTGTTCAGTAGAACTAAAATAAATCACGCTGTATTGTTCTCATACAGCATCACCTATATGCATATTCACACCACAGATACGCAACTTAAAAAGACAAAAAGCAAAGAAAATAGAGGAGACGCTGAAGGCCTGGTCAGAAAATTGGTCTGGAAAGTCAGGCTATACTTGATGAAGCCAACACATCTCTGAAGGCCAACTGGGACAGCAAATTCTACTTCTGTCAAAGCCATCAGTCACGCAAGGGGAAAGGTCTCACCAAATATCCCCTAATTAAAGAAAAAATTGTTAAGCTTCAATTTTTACTCCTCTTATTGGATATTTGTATTGTTACAATAAAAGAGTATAAGTAGACTTTTCAAAAAAGGGATTGAAGGCTTTGATCACTTGTGTGTGCTTGGAATAACAGAAATAAAATTAAGTTAAAAAGTCAAAAATAAATTACTGGGGAGCTACATGTGGTGAAAATTAAATATCCTGCTACAAACTAGCATAATTTTATCCCCTTTAGATATAATTATAATTACTTTGAGGAATTTCCCACAATTATTTTTCATTTCAATAAAACATGTTACAAAGTTAAACTCCAGAAATTATTTATTCAATCATGAAACAGCCTTTACTTACAGTGTTCTGAAAATTCCATATTTCTGAAAATTTACAGTTCATTTTGAAGGTCAGTAAACTACAGGTTTGGAAATCTCCACAACTATTCTTTATTATTATCCACTATTATTCTTCAAGAGTTTATAGCTTCTAGTTTTTAAAAAACCAAACCCATTCTGTTTTAGCTAACAACAGGATCCCCTCTATTTTTTTGCTCTTCTATGTACCACATTTTTGGGAATCTGAAAATACATGATAGGAAATGTAATTTATTTCAAGACTCTCAAAGTCGCATCTATGCTATCCACATCTATCCAATTTGCCACTGCTTTATTAGGCATTCTGTAGGCATTCTTTTCCGGAGACAGAGAAGCCCACAGAGTTGTTAGCTACGGGATAAACTGTAGCCCTGGGATAACTACTCCATGCCCAACTGATCTCTTCAATTAATTTCAACCCACTAATTTATGTTTCTTATGAAACATAAGAATACAACCACCCCTGCCTCCTGTGGTCCAGCTACCTTAGAGAGTGGCCTTTAAAAAAGAAAATCAGCTTTTCCTGAAAATGTTTTTCAGTGCTTCATTATTCTTTTATTAAACTTGTCCAAGTGCCAGTGTAGGTGAGATTCATCCTAGGCTAACAAGAGCTTTATAAAACAAGAGGTTTTTTAAACCAAAAGGTCATCAGTGCTAAGATTTACTTTGGGGACAAGACTTTCTTACAGGATAATCACTTGCATTGGAAGGAGGCTAGACCTTGGACCATTCACTCGGCATTTGAGACTATAATAAGGCCATTTGGAGTATCTGGACCCAAGCATGTTATGCACACACAAAGAAGGTGTCAAGCATCACCTACAGTCCCCTCATCATTAGAGAGAACATATTCTGTAAAACACATGCTGCACACAAAACACAGCACAGTTACAAGGGAAATAAATATTTAATCAGCAGCTTTTTGATCTGCAGTTCTCAGTCACGACTCCACCGCTCATTTTAAAACCTTCTCAGCTCATGATGACAAAACTCCATACCACAGCACATCGCTTTCTACTTCCCATACAGTTAGCAAATACTATATAGGACAACCTTTGCACAGCACTGAAGACTATCAATCGTAACATGTATTGCGTATATCACAGAATCGCTGACCGTGAACTGGGATCTATAAGTTTTATAGCTTAAATTTATGTTTACATACGTATGTCCATGTGTGACAGTAGAACATGTGAACAGTTTAGATTAGATCACATAAACTGGGCAAGTCACCACACTTGAACGTGAGCTACTTCTTTCAAACAACTTCTGAAAGATAGTGGCACAGGCTGAAAGAAACAATTGTAGTCTTACTACCCCCCTGAAATGTCTTTCCTCCTTTAAGAATGTGAGTAAATAAAAAAAAAAAAAAATATATATATAGTACTGATATTTTATTGTCTTTCGTACTCACTTAACCTTATTATTTCTCTTTTAAATCTACATACTCTTATAGGGTGATGCAAGACTGAACATCTGCAACTCCAAGTTTGGACAACAGTTGCGGACTTTTTGGGTGCTCTGCCACTTGACCAGCTAACACCAACATCACAATAAAAAAATCATCACGTTTCTCTCAGTTCCTGACATTAGAATCAAGTGGTGAGAACAAGGCTAAAATCTGAAAACTGCAATGGGAATTTCAGTGATTCATCTCTTTGTCCTTCCCTGTGCCCCACGTGGTGATTATATTTGTCCGTTCTCCCTGCTCCTTACAGCTACTTAGGCTGTTACAAGGAGAGAATATAGATGGTTCAAGAATCAAATTATGGCGCATTATAAAGGTTAAAGTTGTATTACCCAGTATCACGCATCTCGGGCTACATGAGGCGTTAACATTCAGCTACAATGCCAGCCATTGACTTTGTCTGTGAACTTGTGGCTGTAAATTACTATTCTCACTTCTGCTTCCTTCTAGCTGGAAGAGAGGAAGGGATGTGGGGGCAGATGAGGGAGGTGGGGGGACTCCCAGTATCCAAGACAGATGGGATAAGTGGCTCTGTTCTTCATATGCATCCTAGAGCAAATATAGCGTACAAATAAAGACAAAAGAGACATGTTACCTGTACTCAAGAACTGAGAATGGAAAATTATTGTTTAGGCTAATTTAAAAGCTTTTAGCGATTTTACATACTAGAGGACTACTAGGTTTCTCTCCCAGTGAAGATGAGCAAATTAGGAACTGACCTGTAATAAATAATTTCTTCTACAGGGAACGCAATTAAGAAAAATCTTTCTCTTAACCAGAAGTTAGTCTGTTTCACTCACACTGAACATCAAAATGCTGAAACTTCTGTTCCAAAATGCTTTGTTCTCTGCTACTTCAGGGTCCTCTGTCTCACTTTGGGCTTCACTATTGATGAGAAAGATCTAAATTTCACAATTATGCAGTGTGATGCCATGATTTACAGCATGCTTCACACTACATTTCTGAAGTAAGGAAATGAAAATCAAGGGGTCAAAAACTAACTACCAAATGTAACAAGTTACCTCAAATGCCCTATTCAAAGGTAAGGAAAGTGGAACTCCTCTTCAAATTCTAGCATGTAGGCTACAGAAAAATCATTCAGCATTTGAATATCTTTCATTATCATGAAGATTAAGGCAGTAACAATGAACAAAGAGTTTGCAAAGTCACTCTGTTGTAGTACACTTAGAATTATTTCAAAAGGATCATTTTGATTTGAGCTGTATATACATTTTTACATAAAACCTGTTCTACAGTAGTTATTTTCACCTAGGGAAGCTTTGGATTTCACTTGTCCAGACTTTCACCATGAACAACAGTTCCTGTGGAAAAGAACAGTTTGCCCAGAGATCTGCCTAGATTTATTTCCTGGGACAGTGACATCTTCTGGAGGGACCTCAGTGGGACAGAGTAGACCCATCTTAACCCAGTGTTGACTCATCCTTTGCCGTTACCATGCAGCCCCCATTCCAGGTCCTGCAATGACGCCCACCTGCCTAAGTGGACTAGGGGAACCCTGATAAGCTAGTGAACAAACTCAGCATCCATTGACACCCATGAAACAATGCAGAGGGACAGGGGATAGAGGCTTTAAGAAGATTATGCCTTCCCCCAAGGCTATTTTTGTCACAGGAGAAGCAGCACCGTGCAAACACGAGCACGCAAGCTGAAAGCCCACGCAGTCCAGCTCCTCTGCGCTGGAGAACTCCTCCAGCAAGAGCCATGGTGTGTGGGGCTCTTCTCCCTCTGTTTCCAAAGGCAACAGTGCAGCACACAAACTGCGGGCCACGTTGCCATGACTCAGTAGCTTCTAACTGAGAAGTACAATAGAGGCAGAGGGATCACACATTCGGAAAGCTGATGGCTGCTTCTTCCATCTCTGCTAATGGTGTTACCTGCTCTTAGCCTTGCCGTCAATATAGTGAAATACTCTTGACACCCAAGCAACTTCAACTTGTGAACCCCTGACCGCCGCAGTTTCATTTGAATAGCCCTGCTGCTTCAGAAGGTCCTTAAAATGTAAGTCTGCCATTAGATGTGTGAGGACTTGCAGCGGCAGAAGCAATCTGCACAAGAATCTGGGAATTTTACAGGATTCCTGTTTGAATGCCTGAGCCCTGAAAACTGCGAAAGTAATGGATGCTTGAAATGACCACTGCCCCATAAAGTATAAAAGATATAAGCACGGGATTATTACTGCACTGCAGGGTCAAACAGCAGCAGAAACACAGCTGAGAGAAAAGATACTCTGATTCGAACATAAATAACTTCAATAATAGCATACAGAAAATTACTGTCAAAGCAAATTGCGTTTTATATAAATGTTCTTCTTTCTTTTAAAGGTCTGGCATGGTGTGAAAGTCAATCTTTAAAATTGTCACAGTGTGCAGCTGGCACTAATTGGAACCCTTGTTGGCAGTCTCCATAAGGGGCCAAGAAGCGAGCATGTCTGCGGGCTGAATTACGCTCGCTTCCTCCGACAGAAGTGGTCCCTTCAGATCAGGGCTGTGGCACACTGGCGGGTTTTCATACAGGAGATGCCATTTCAGATGCCTCTGCAATAAAGGCTTTGAGAATAAAAAAAGCCTCCCGTTCTCTAAGGCTGTCCATCTGTCAAGCTTTCACATGTACCAAATTCACTTGGTTTTCTCCTTTATTAGCGCTGTGGCAAGGTGAGCCATATAAAGAAGTTGTTCTTGCAATTCAGTGCTTTATGAAGACCTCTAGACAAAATAATCCTCCTCTCCACAAATACACAAAGATGCTTATATTCTCAACTACAAGGCTATAATCTTTCTGAGTTACCAAAACGTTAGTCACCCAGTAAATACCTGTGCACGCTGTACAGGAGTGCCTTGGTAAGGCTGTCTGAATACCAAGAGCAGCCTTATGCTGCTAACTGCTGAGCAATGCTGCCTGCGATCCTCTAGCAGACAGTGTCTTACCAGCTCGTCTTACTACATTACTACGATTAATTCTGGAGTGCAACTCTGAATATATCAGAAATATGCAGAAAACTCCACACTGACTGGGCCGCCTTCTTTAGGCAACCATTTGCTTACTTACACGGATCCGTGGTGGTCTGCCTCAGCCCCTGAGAGAATGTGGGGTTCAACCCCAAGACGGAATAGAGGATATATTAGGAGTTACTAAAACTGTGTACTCCAACAGGATCAGCATTTGCTCGTTTTGGACAGTGTAAAAACCGAGAGCCAGATGGGCATGCATGTATATCTGATGGACTGAAACTTTCACCAAGTCCGACTGTTAGCACGCTACTGCCACATGATCATGGCATAAATTACTTCACGCTGCATGAAGATGCCATACTGCCGAGGAGAAAAACGTTGCACTTACTCCCCTATTAATTAATTGTTCAGCTGTCCTCTTCTAATTAGACTTTCTGCACATTAGCTTTAAAGGATCAAAGACAGATAAAGCGGGATAATATTGGTCTCTCAGGTCACCCATCCACGCCAATGTTTCTGTGCTAGTTTCCCTATCATTAACTGCCAAAGCCTCAGAAGCTCTGAGGAAAAGTTAATTCTCAAAGCGTAATGAACAAAGCGTGACACAAGCCAGCCCAAAGATGTCTATTGTTGAGGTATCTGTAGGAATGGTGGTATGGAGCTACTATACAGTACTATCGAATCAAAATATTTATAGAACAGGGTGGTCTCGCCATGGAAAAGGCAGCTCCATTGTCCTGAAAACTCCTGATCTTTATTTGTCAGACTGTGTTGTTTCCATCAGACTGCAACGACTTTTAAACGGCATTTCCGTGGGCATTTTGAGCTAGCCCTTTCAGACAGGGTTTCTACGAAAGCTAAGTGCAATTCTGTTTTCACAGAATCACAGAATCACTTAGGTTGGAAGAGACCTTAGAGATCATCGAGTCCAACCATAAACCTAACACTGCCAAAACCACCACTAAGCCATGTCCCTCAGCACCACACTTACTCGTCTTTTAAATACTTCCAGGGATGGCGATTCCACCGCTTCCCTGGGCAGACTGTTCCAACGCCTGACAACCCTTTTGGTGAAGAAATTTTTCCTGCCATCCAATCTAAACCTGCCCTGGTGTAACGTGAGGCTGTTTCCTCTTGTCTTATCGCTTGTTACGTGGGAGATGGACCCCCACGTTGCCACAACCTCCTTTCAGGTAGTTGTAGCTCGAGTGATAAGGTCTCCGCTCAGCCTCCTTTTCTCCAGGCTAAACAACCCCAGTTCCTTCCGCCGCTTCTCATCAGACTTGTTCTCTAGACCCCTCACCAGCTTCGTTGCCCTTCTCTGGACACACTCCAGCACCTCAATGTCCCTCCTATACTGCAGCACCCCAAAATGAACATGGCACTCGAGGTGGGGCATCACCAGTGCTGAGCACGGGGCAGCTGCACTGTTCCCATTCTGCAGCTGCCCGTGTGGAGCAGCCAGCGGGCACGTAACAGCTGCCCACGGCACACACCACTGGGGTACGTTACACCGCTGCAACTAACTTGGGATCACTTACCTAAACCCACTAACACTAGTACACTTACTGAGGACTTCCAGGAACTTGAACGGTACTTGAACACCGAGGCTGCAGAACAAAATGCACAACATGGTAAATTCTAATCGTTCTACAAAATCCAACCCAACGCTGACGTGAAAGATTATGTTTCAAAACAGTGGCAAGAACCAGTTCTCTGGTGCAGCCACCAGAGACCTAGCAACGATTATGAAATCTATTCCGATTACTCTGTCATTTCTTAACTGCAGCTTTCAAAAATGGAGCCATCATGACTTTGTTACAGTTGCACACGTGGTCACAGCAAAATCTAATTTGAAAAATGCTAAATGTAATTACAACATTCTTCTAATTTTCTAAATTTTTGTAAATACATCTGGATGTTCCATCTGGATTTGGAGTTCATTTACCTGGGAAAGGGAAAGAAAAGGACTGAAACACCTTAAGTGCTTTTCTGTACAGGTCCCAGATATTCCTCTCCATTATCTGAATTAGCCTAAGAGAGGCTTTCTTGTGCTCTACTCAATTTCCAGCAGTTGCTTCTTGATGCAGTCACGTAGTCATCTGAATTTTTACCTCAACAGTGGAAACAGACAAAATAATGAAGCCTAAAGGATTCAAGGAAATGATGAGGTGACTTTCCAAACCCTGAAAATTGGTGTTATTCCCTTCACTTATTTCAGTTGAAAAGAGATTAACAAGGCGATCTAGCAATTGAAAAGGATGTTTCAGAAAGTGAATATAACTCTAATATTCACATAATGAACCCTTGTTGGTTTCTTATTCTTTTCTTTCAAAGAGAGAAAACGTAAATTTTCACGTAGGAAAGAAATTCTCTCTTTTAATGGTTTATTTTTAATGCCTGTTTTTGACGACACTATGTTACAAAGTAACAATCGTTCCTTTACTTAATAATGTTTTTCTCTGGTCTGGCTGCCGCAGGACTCTCACGTCCCACGGGAAGCAGAAGTTTCAATTTCATCAATGCTGGGCTACTTCTTTTCATTATAAGCGGCAGAGCAGCATGCTTAAGATGAGGACATCCATCTTGACAATAGGGGAAAAAAAAAGAATAAAAGAGAAATAATAACTCTTTGAACAGTCACACGGCATCAGGCAAAAAATCAGTAGCAAAAGATCAACAGCTATGGTAATGGTTTGACAATACATAAAATCAGGCTTCTGGTACTGGATTGAAAAATCCCTGGCTCTGGAGCAGTGTGTGAACAGTGTCTGTCAGTACCGGCAAGCTCAGAAACTTCACTAAACTGGATTTTATACAGCATCAGGTATTGCTTTTGCTTCAGCAAACGCCATGAAGTTAACGACGAAGCCAACAAAAACTTCCCGGCACACCTACCGCCTGATTTCACAGAAACGTGACTCCGTGCCCAGGCCGTCGGCAGTTTAAAACTGGAGAGGTCACTGAACGAGCAGGGTGCACCATGAAGGCAAAGCTGGACTGACAAGTGACCGCTTACGGCCGCAATGGCATGAAAGGACGTGAAGGGAAGCGCGCTCGCTGTGGTGGCCACAGCACCTTGCGGCAGCAGGCAAACTGACACTGCTGCCTTTGGCAAGGAAACCCTGCCTCCAGCCGACCTCTCCTTTGCCTACCAAGTCTTGACTCAAGTTAGCCAGTTGAAATACTGATATCCATATAATGCAAAAACTGCCTCATTAGTGCTCCTACTCACCCAAGAGTATCCCCCTACTCTGATTTTTGTCATAGGTGAACGCACTTCGGACAGAGAGAAGATTTACTGCATATGCAAGTGCAGCATTTTGCACAGAGAGGTTTGGTCAACCTAGATAGTATGGCAGTTAAGAGATCAATAAAAAGAATAATTCAGTAAAACGCATTATCTAATGCCAAACACTTTGAATAAATAACTATAGCCATGAATTACAGTAAACACTGATAGAAACTTGTTGTTCCTTGCTGAGAAAGAAGGAGATCGTGTACTCTAAAATCGCATTTCAAACTGGAAATAAGGAAGTGAAACAAAAGATAGTGGAAGATGTCGGAAACTCTAGAGGAAAGATACCTGTATCAATAAGGTTGCAAAAATCTATTGGAATTACATATCAAAGAGGAGGAAAGATTACTAAAAATGAGAAAATCTTAAAGGTATTTTTACTATGTGACAAATTAACTACAATCTTTTACAATCAGAGCTTCATTTTCATTCACAGAAATAGAAATCATTACAGCTGCTATTCATAATCTGTACAGCGCTCACATTTTCACTTTCTGGTTAAGCCATTGTGTATGTAGTAATGAAAGGTCAGGCGTTCACATACATCCTTCATTCCTGCAGCTATTCAATTTTTTCTTTTCCTTAATGCTTTTAAAAAAGCAGAACATCAGATAAATTTTGCTGATTAAATGTTAAATGCTTTAGGAGCATCTTGTTTTAGAGAGTTATCTGAGTTTTTATTAATAATGCATAACATTCACATAGGGCTATTTTGTGTGGGAAGCCCTTCACAGACATTATCTTAGCTCTGAGTAATCCAGCCAATAAAGAAAGAGAAATTAAGAAGTGGAAGACGCAGTCAGAAATGAGATAAAGCTCTTGAATTCTGAAGAACATTGTATTTGCAGGCACTATACTATATACTGTTCTCGGTTCAATATTACTGGTTTTATTACTGCTCCTTAAGAGAAACACATTCATTCAAAGAGTAAACGGTATTTTTCTTTCAGATGCCTGAACACTATTATTTTTGCTTTAAAGTCTTATCTGCTTTTTTTGGAACCAGACTATTTGATCCAACCTAAGAGCATCTTTGTTCTTTGTTATAGAACACAGTGCGATCATTATGTTTTAAATAATTAAAGACTGAAGGAAATAGTTTTAAGAAATAAACGTTCCAATGAAACAAGATTAATTCAATTCCTCATTAAGAAAAGTTTCAGTGGTCAGTGGCTTCAGTTTTGTGGTTATTATTACTATTACAATAATAATAGTATCTGCAAGGTTACACAATTGATGGACACTGAGCTGCAGAGACTAATGCAGAATGATTTTTGCTTACTGAGTCTGGAATAGAAAATTGGTTGGTCGGATGCCAAAGACATATCCATGTGCCACTGAAGCAGTGTAAGTGATGGCAAATGTGATTTTATAATGACTTGGATGGGTGGGCAAAGAGGCTACTCTTCTTAAACTACCATGCACGTGGCACAGTAATTCAGACAGCAGCAGTCCCAACGTGCAACCTGTTTGCCAATATTTGCGTCCCCACACATTACTTAATATATTTAAGATGTAGACTGCTATGAGGAGAAATTGAGTCAGAATTGTTTCCAGCCAATTAACCGCTTGCTTCTGTTCAATTGCATTAGTCATTACAAAGTCCTGCCATGAATACATACCATATATCCAGTACGTTTAAAATTCGAAGGTTCACCCTTTTTTTTAAATAAAATGATGTATTTATTTATTGTCTTAAAATCAGTAAGATACAACTTCAAAAAACTACTCTATTTTAAGCTCTGTGCAACCTTTCAAAACCATGTTGTTAATTTTCATTTAATACATCTAAATGTTTATGCTGGTTAACTTAATAATGTATTTATGTTGTTACACCCTTTATCTTTTTCCCCTTTTATATCACTAGAACTACATAATTCATTTGACATTTTCCTTGGGACAAAGAATCACTAATACAAGTCTCACTGAAAAGTTACAAAGCAGATGTACGCTGCACTTAAACGTGGCCGTTAAGACAAAACTTAAATTACACTTAAGCCGCAATTCTTCTTTGATAAATGCAAAAATACTGCATAATGCAAGGAGGGGGGGCGGGAAGGGAAGGAATGTTTGAAAAGGGGAGAAGAAAATTACCCTGCAGACACAAACCAAGCATAAAATGCTGAATGGTTGCATTCTTCTATCCACGCAGAAAATGAAGAGATAATTGCAGTGCAGTCGGATGCACCAGTGTGAGCTTCGGTCGAGCTAGGATGGGCAACAACAGCAGCAAAAATACGATGCCGCCGTTATCTTCGATATCAGTTATCCCCCCCCGCCCCGAAAACGCCTCCACTTGCCGAGCCAAGCCGGTGCTTCGTTATCGCTACCAGCCGGCTCAAAGTTCACTTGGGGACAGGATTCTGCATTCAGCCCAGCCCCAGCCCACCGCCGCCGCAGCACCCCCGCACTCCCCGCTGCAGCAAAAATAATAAAAAAAAAAAAAAAAAAGAAAGTGAAAATTAACCAGTTTTATCTCTGTCCTCTCCTGCTCTTATAGAAGCTGTGGGTAACGGTCAGGACTGAGGAGAAGGACAGTAAAACCTCCTTCTGCTCTTTAGGAAAACGGAGAGGGGGAGGAGGGAAGCTGTTTGTGGAGGAGGCGAATGCGTAACTCACCGTACAGCCGCAGCCAGAAGGTGGTAGGAGGGAAGATGGATATTGGTACAGGGGAAAAAAGAAGAAAGGCCTGGCTTTGTGCGACTTGCTAAATTAATTTTACAGGCACTTTCTAAATAATTTACCCAGTATACTTGTGCTTTTTTTTTTTTTTTTGCTTTTTTTGTCTTTCCCCCAGCTAGATTTTACATTGCCTGTTGCTTGTCAGGACGCTTCTGTTTCCCCGGCGAGCGCTGAGCCCCCCTGCAGAGGGGAGACCCGCTGCAGCTGTCCCATCAATGCGCATCTCCGCTGGGCAGACACCGGCGCTGCCGGCATGTTTCTGGGATGGAGCAGGGAGACGCCGGCCCGTGAATTGCAAGAGAGCCGAGGTGAGGGACCACAGCTGAGAGGCTCCAGCCAGCCACCCCCGGCACCCCTCCTAACAGGACTCGGGTGGTGACATTCCCCTCGGGCTGCCTAATGGCACCAGGTACCACAGCTCTGAGTACTTCTCCAGACGCTTGCTGTCATCAGATGGACAGCTGCACATCGTCCCTCCCATCCTCAGCGCGGCTACCGGCGACCACTTTGGGCTAAAGGCCCAACTCGGAACAGCTGGAGCCCATAGCGGAGAATTTTCCATCCGGCCTGGGAGCAGTTTTGTTGTTCAAAAAATCACACGCGCAAACAGACCCGCAGGCTGCTCTGTGGGGACCTCATCTCCACTACTTGGCTTTGGCCACTGCAGGGCTGGCTCTTGTAGTCGGAGCCAACTCAAGTATGCTGTATAAAAGCGTCTCCCATACAAGCAAACAAAACAGCCTCGACGAGTCAAAAAACTAGGCAACGCCAAGTCATCCCTTCTACAAAATAACTCCCATAAAGAACAACCTTAGGGGTTTGCAGTTTTCTTCTCTTGGGTGAACACCCCATTTTTCTCTTGAACAGCTAATACTTGTGTCTCATCATTAGTATGTCGAGGACTTTCATTTGAAGCTAGTCGATGAAGTCATTAGCCACTACAGATATCCCTCACTTCAGCTGCAATCATGAGATAAGCATCAAAAAAAAAAAAAGCTTCAAAAGTCTTATCTTCTTCATTTGTACACACTGACAATGATCTATCTGCGCAAGAATAAATTCCTTGTTCCAAGGACGTGCATTAAAATTCAGTTCTCAAAGGGGACATAGCAGAGGATTTAGCATGCGAAGGATACGTGTTCTTTAAAGGCTATATGTCAAACTGAAAAATTAAAAATAGACTTGCCAAAATTGAGTCTGACAGAAACCACCGTAACATCTCCTGTGTTCCAATGGACATAATACTCCTCATTATGTAGTCACACAGTAATTTTGCCGGGCAACCTGGCGACTCCTCTTGAGCCTAATTAGACTGCAAATGTGATTTTAAAAAAAGCAAATTAAAACATTATTTTAAAATTACATTTACTGCTGATGCAAAGTGCTAAATTATGAGTCTTGGCTGGCAGTTTCTTCACATCTACAGGTCAGTAGTTTTTCACATACATGTAAGCGAGGAGAACAGTTAGACTCCATCCTAATGCATAATTTTGGCCTTTAGGTTGAATCTGTCAGCGAAAAGCGGATGAGAGCAAGAACAAGATCTAAATAGATAGGTCACAGAACACTGATAATGCATTTTTATCACCTGCAACACAAACTAGATACAAAACTGGCCAGGGGCATTTCACTAATTCCTCATGTCATGTATGGCAAGAGAAGAATAAAAAAAAAAAGAGTTCAAAATTATTAATCTGTTATTCTACAGATAATGATCCAACTATTAAAAGACTTTTAAACCTTGCAAACCCCTTTTTTTCCTTAAAGATATTTTCCATTCCCTAATTCTGTCCTATCCTGACTTTTTGCATTTCAGTGATGCTAAAAGATAATCTCAGGGCATGATCTCTTAGTCTACAAAGGATCAAGAGCCACAAAATTGTACGAAGAGGCAGGGGGGAGAAGTGTCTTCAAAAAATCAGATTCTCAAAGCTAATCATTAAAAAGAAAAGTGGAGGAGGGAGATCAGAGAGCTTTAAGAGGATTTATTTTGTTTGCTTTCCTCCCTCTACCCTCTCCCCAGCTGCAGCTTCCCAAGAAACGTTCAAAGTTCATACCTTCCCTGTGGCTCTACTGAAGATCCAATCTCCAGAAAGGAAGTTTCAGGAAGGTCACCTATGAAGGGGATCTTTGCCCCTCAAAATCCAGAAGTTCAACATTTGAACCATGTACCATTAGCATTTTTAAAGGCAATTAGAAACCACACGCTCTCCTAGTTCTTTGCTTCATCCTGTGAGACCAAATGTCTAACTTTTGCTTTGCTGTTCCGCATGCTGCTGTTGCCAATATCATTAACCTATCTATTCAGCCTGACGCACCTCCACATTTTGCAAAACGTGGTGGTGACTTTGGGCTGCACTCGCAGTGCTGCTGCTTCCTTGCTCTATGTCGGGCAGCGTCCCCATCTGAGCAGAGGCCTGAAGACCTCTTCCTTTTCTGGCCATGGGCAAACATCTCCAGGTGTCCCAAAGGCCACCCATGTTTCAGTGGCTTGCACAACAAATTCATTGGTTATTCAAAGCCAGCCACTGGAGATGTTTATGGATCCCTACAGCTACCTTACGCTGACTTTAGACCTGCCACTCCTTTCATCTCGGTTGGCTTTTGGGGAGGGAGATGGAAGAGCGGCAGGCTGCCTCGGCTGCCCCCCAGGCTCACCGTGAGGAGCAAGGGCAGAAGGGACGGCTCCTCTCTAACCCACAGTCCTTTCTTCCTGGCTGGGAAATATTCCAGCTCCTTCAGATGCCACCTACCGCCTGTTGGTTTGCAAAATACTAACAAGTAATTTGGAAAATTATACTGCTCTGCAAACATATGAGTCCTTTTCAGAATAAGGGGGAGATCTGCACACAGAGTCATTGCCGTGCACTACAGCGAAGATGAATGGGGGAGGGGAAGACAAGGATAAGTCTACGGTTTCCACTTGAAGAATCCATATTATATATATTCATTAAGGAGGTCTGATTATATGTGCAGCCAATGAAGGGAAGACAATGTTGTAGGATACAGTGTGTTGGAGAGAAAAAAGGAAAACAGGAACCTGTGGATTCCTGTTGTGCTGATTTTTAAGGGGGTAAAAAACCCCAACCAGGAGTTAACCAAGAGCATTCAGGATTGTGAAAAGATGTGTAGAAAAATGAAGGGGAGAAAAAAAATGATGATTTTTTTTCTAATTAAAAGGGTTATAGAAATAAAACTTCCCCAAGAGAGAATATTCTGTAAACAAGTCATTGTGTGGTCTCTCCGACCTTTCTCTGAAACAAATGGAACCGATCTTATCAGATACAAAATGCTAGAATAAATGGACTTTGGATCTGATTTGGTCTGGTGGTTCCTAAATTGTTGTATTCCCCTCCCAAGTGATTATTTTGTTTCATAAAAGTTTGTGATAACGCTCACATTCAGAGGCTACCCTCTACACACAGTACTGACGTTTTTGGTTGGCATTTGCTTCTCATCAAAGTTCTCCTCAACTGCAGTAATCACCACTGAATTATCTGTTGTATGGAATGTAACTAAGTTCTGAATCTAATGAACTTTCTCCGCACAAAATGGGTAGCTCAGGAAGGAGAATGATTTCACTGAAAACCATATTACAATGTATGTGGTAATGAAGGGTGCTATCAACTAACCACGTATTTTGTTTTACTTATTTAAGTTGTATTTTAATAGGTCAGAATTTGAAATAGGGAAAAATTTTTGATTCTGCCTGCTTTGCGTTTCCATCTCTAATACTGTACTGAGGACTGGAAAATTAAACCAACTAACAAGGAAAGTAAAAAGAGAAACATGAAAAGCAATGAAATTTTATTTCAAAACTTTCCCATTATTATAATTACTGTAAAGATGGCAGTAATGATGCATATAAAGGTACTTCTTACAATCCATCAGATAAACAGTTAAACTACATGTAACGCTTGTGTGGAAGAGGATGAAGACAGAAGTAGCAGAGGAGATGTGGCAAAGGCAGCTCTCCTGGGCACGGTCTCCCTTTCCTCCCCCTCTAACCTCTTTTCATAGTAACGCAGCCTCAGGAAAAAGAAGATGAACTGATCTATATCAGAATCTTTATCTCAGTGCTGTCAAACTCATGCATTTAATAATGGTGTATCAAAGCCTACCATGACTTAAAAGCCATGACGCCAGCTCTGATGAACTTGTATCTTCTGTTTTTGCATTTTTGGTCTTTCAGAGCTTATGATTTTATGGTGTTTCTGCAGTCAACGGGACTGGGCTCTTCTACATAAACAAGCCTGGGATTTTCACCCAGTCACATGAATGCCACAGCTCATGACAAAATTACGTAACGGTTTAGTCTGGACTCATGAGAGAAATATAGGGAAAGAACTTCCAACTGCCTGCTATTGTTCAGTAACTACATAAAAAAAATCCACTGTTTTTTTCTCTTGTAGGTAGAAAGCAAAGTTGAAGACTGCTATTGCAAACTATAATAGCCCTCCACTGTGCCCCATGTGTGTCTGCATCCTGCCCCAGAGATGTTGATGTGAAATTGGTACAAACAGAGGGTGATGCAGGCAATAAATGGTAGTAAAGTCAGTGCATAGACCATCCCACTGAGGCACAAAACAACCACAAAAATTTTAAACCTCTACATGTTTCATTTATTTACGACTGTCATTTATTGTCATTTGTACAGTCATAAAACCTAACACACTGAAAACTCCTCCAGTGTACCGTTCCTCTACGGTTTTGTTTTGCAATATATAGCATTCCTTAAAAAATGGGTTTGGCCTACTTGAAATATCTAATGTTTTAGATATACATACCTCATGTTTTCCGAAGCCCTTGGTAAGCACCCAGCTTCAGAGAAGGGAGAGTGACGGGAAAGTGAAGGGAGGGAATTAGGGAGTGATGGGAAAGGGATCTGCAGTGGCCAGGATGGCTAGCCACTGGGAATGGCATGTCACAAAACCACTCCTTGAATTACTTTAGATCAAATAGGTAAATGCTTTCTTGAAGTGTTATTCCCCCATTTGACAGCTATATCTTAAACAAACTGGCAGGCAACAAGTAGAGCCACTACAAGTAATCCATGGGGTAATCCATAAACAGCCTGATCCAAATCCTCCCAAAATCCATCAAAAGATTTCCACCATCCTCAGTAGGCTTTGGATCAGACCCATTTTGCTGGAGGATGAACATTCCTCTGGAGTTCCCAATAAAACTAAGCAGAGGTGGCAAAGCAACACCTTTTCTGTCCCTTTTAAGAGATCTTTGTTGAATGTTTCCCTTAACAAAACCTTAAACAAGCAGGCACGTCTCCCAGAAAGCAAAAGATAAGTATTTCTAGAAGCAGGCAGTATACATTTTAGCATTTAGAGTTATGGACACATTTATATATTCAGCATGTTATTCAGAATATTAATCATGTTAAGAGCTGTCCTTCAAGAAAAAATAAACCCTGCATCATTCTCTGTGCCTGCAAAACCAAATCCATCATCTATCTCAGGTAAATAAAAAATAATTAATTTACAAAGCTGTAGAATTGCTTTATTTGCACTTGACTGTTTAATGGGCATGAGTTTTAACAGGGAGAAACAGCACTATCATTACCACTGTATCATGTCTAATAATTGTAAAATGCTATGTTTTGTTACTCTATTTACAATAATAACAGTATTGTTAAACAGCTATCATTAAAACATGTATTTTTGACCAAAGAGCCACCGACATTTGTCTTTATAAACTAAGCTAGACATAAAAATCCGTGTTTATAATACTACCTTCTTTGAAATAACAAAACAGCGCATTGGTGGTGCCCCATGAGCAGCAACTGGTATACTACTGGAAAATTCATATTATTCTGCCTCATGCATCAGATGTCTAAATGAACAGCCTTGACAAGGGCTTTTTTTGTCCCCTCATTGTTAATGACATATTTGCAAAAGCACTGTAATTATTCTAACGCAGCAGCTGAAGGAAAAACTCTCATGAAGATACTGGTAATCTGTCAGGAAGAGAGTACTATGAAGACAGCAGGCAATTCAAAATCCTAATATTTTTTGCTTGAGACAATTTAACTGTTCATAAGCATCTATCAAACACTTATACAAGCACATATTGGAATAGTTTTTTAAAGTTTACTGTTTACTCAATAGACTATTATTTCTGTGAAATATATGAAGTGTAACATATGAATATGTTTTAAATATGTGCCGTAAAGTAGCTATTCAAAGTGTCTACTGCATGCTGCCCTTTTGGTAAAATGTCATCTTTCTAATCAAGACATTAGGAGTAATTAATCCCTACTGTAAATAAACTGTTGCTCGAATAAAAACTAAGTCTTAGATCAGTAAATCCTATCACATTAAGGCACTTACGTCATAATCTTCGCCACATTACAACCAAACCAAATTATTATTTCTTCCTACTGTTTCTGACATTCAGAGCTGTAACTACCAAAACAGAACTTTTCCAAGCATTTAGTGCAGGAAAAAAAAATAGTACTAAAAGCTGAAGGAAACACATTGTAAATTGGATGTGTTGAGCACCATGTACCAGAAAAGGAACTGCTTATCATGCTGCATTTGACTTCCACTCAAAAACCAGCTCACTAGCTCCAGTGAAATAATGCATGCTTCAAAAAAAGAAAAAAAAAAGGGAAAAAAAAAGCAGTCATGTCCTGCATAGCATCGATAGCTGGTGAGGCTGCAAGGCAGGAGAACACATCCAGCTGTGGGCAAGCCCTTGAAGACACTCTGCGTGATGCCAAGTGCAAGTAGACAGAACATGGGCATGGGTGATAGTGAGCAAGAGCCCAAGAGCAGAAAGTTACTGCTGTCAGGTAAGATTACTTGCTTTGCTGCCTTCCCAGAAAAGTCACACCTTCCCAGTAAGGCCTGGTAATCCCACAGGGACTGAGCACAGCTTTTTGATCTGCTCACAGTCAGAATTCAGGTATGAGATACAGCAGTCTTATTACTCCTATGACTTCAAAGATCCTAAGAACAACATAAAACTTACACTGGACTTCCTGCAAAGCACAAACTCCCCTGCTGACCATAGTTGGTAGATGTTTTGTGAAGGCCTGAAATTCTGCTTGAGCTACAGCACATCCTTCCAAACAGATACAAGATTCTCATTTAAAGACTTGAAATGACAGAGAACGAGCACAGCGGTCTCTCTCTCATCTCTCTAGGTGTTACTAGCTGCAGTTTCTTAGGGCTGGACTGTAATTTTCTACCAAGCTGAAGAGGTGCCTGCTATCCAAGTTCTTCCGTGTTCAGATGCCCACACTCAGATAAAGCCATCTTGATCTCACCTCCAACAACCTAACTAGGCTGAGCTTCTTATGTCTCTCGTAAAAGGGACAACTTCTGGCTCATTTTTGCTGCTCTTCCCAAACTACATCCAATTACCGGCACACTTTCAGGAACAGACAGCGGTGTAGACCTTCTATGGTTATGTATAAAGTTTATATTGCGTCCCTACTCCCACTTAATATTATTCTCCTTTTTATATCCTTATTATATTCATTCTGTTAGCTAGAACGTACTGCTCTGAAAGGTCAGATTCAATGAATTATTTAATGCAATGGCAAGCTGAGGCATGAAATGCTGCTTCTTAACAGCCTCTGATAGTTTCACCCTAGGCTGAGCTTCAGTTTTGCAAGCCAGGGGGATCAAGACAGGAATGCTCATAGTCATGGCTTTAAATCGCTTGCTCCAAGCAACAGGCACATCCACCCTGCGCTTCACCTTGGCCAGGCTTCTTCTGGAGCAAAGCTTTTACTAACAGAGGCCACATTCAACACACTGCGCTGGGAAATAGCACCTGCCTTGCAAAGCCAGCACAAGACTTTCAAAGCTCCTTTCCCTAAATTTCTGAACTTCTGTAGTTTTTTTTCTGGAAACTGGCCAGCTATTGCCACGTGACAGTGGTGCCATCCGCTAGAGGTGGGAAGACCCAGCGTGAGGTTACTGAAATGCCATGCTGCACAGTTAACTTACAGGATAGCAGGCACCACAGGATTTCTTTGAGGCTTCTCTACCAAATGCTATGCATCATCAACAGCTTGCAAGGAAGTCAGACGACAAAGCCTGGACTGTGAAGCACTGCCATCCCCCAGCCGAAACACACAACGGACAGCAAAGACTGCCTCTGAGAGGAAGGCACCATGTATGTTAACCTTCATGCCCTGTATGTAATGTTCTCCCATGATCTCCTCAATCACCTCCCCTTTCCCACAGTTGGTCTTTCTTCCTTCACCTTACAGTCCCATTCCCCAAAGGTCCCTCTGCAGCCTGCCCATGCAGCCTCTCAGCACAGGAGTTGGAAAGTGTGATCTTGCAGGTCTTGGGCCCCACCAGTTTCTTGGCCAGGAGATGTTTCTGCCTGCTCAGGACCTGGTCACTGCTCTTTCACTGCACAGTGCCGTGGGCTGGAGTGAGATCAGGATGAGTACATGGCTCCTGCCAGAGGGCAGATGTGGTATTTAGTCTACAGCCCCAGTGGGTGGACACTTGGGCTTCAGAACCCACCAGCAGAAATTTTCTGATGACAGAGCCCCCAAAATTCTTCCCTAGTAAACTGCTAGAAGTACAAGAGTTTGCCGCACACCAGTGTATAGCACCATAAGGACAGAAAAAGCTGAGAGGTTTTGCCTCAGGACAGTGAGGGCAGCTGACTATCCTCAGCAGTATTTTTGCTCCGTCTGAAACAATGTAAGCCACATGGAGGACAGGTAGGTGACTCAAGACAGCCAGCATGGCTTCACCAAGGGCAAGTCCTGCCTGACCACTCCAATGATGGAGTGACTACACAAGTAGATAAGGCAAAAGCCATGGATGTCATCTATCCGGAGTTTTGTAAGGCCTTTGTGACTGTCCCCCACAACATTCTTCACTCTAAATTGGAGAAATATGGATTTGATGGGGGAACTGGTTGGTGGATGAGGAACTGGTTGGATGGTCGCATCCAGAGGGTGGTGGACAGCAGCTCAATGTCCAGATGGAGATCGGCGACAAGTGGTGTGCCTCAGGGGTCCACACTGGGACCAGTACTGTTCAAGATCTGGTGACACAGACAGCGTGACCGAGTGCACCCTTAGCAAGTCTGCAGATGACACCAAGCTGAGCGGTGTGGTTGACACACTGGAGGGAAGGGATGCCACCCAGAGGGACCTGTACAAGCTCAAAAAGTGGGCCTGTGTGAACCTCACGAGGTTCAACATGGCCAAGTGCAGGGTCCTGCAGCAGGGTGGAGGCAATCCCCGGTACCAGTACAGGCTGGCAGATGAAGGCATTGAGAGCAGCCCTGCCAAGAAAGACTTGGGGGGTACTGGTGGGTGAAAAGATGGACATGAGCTGACAATGTGCGCTCACAGACCAGAAAGCTAACCGCATCCTGGGCTGCATGAAAAGAAGCGTGGCCAGGATGTGAGGGAGGCGATTCCCCACCTCTACTCTGCTCTGGTGAGAGCCCACCTGGAGTACTGCCTCCAGCTCTGGAGCCCTCAGCACAGGAAAGATATGGACCTATTGGAACGGTTCCAGAGGAGGGCCACAAAAATGATCAGAGGGATGCAACACCTCTCCTATGCGGTCAGGCTAAAAGAGTTGGCGTTGTTCAGCCTGGAGACGAGAAGGCTCTGGGGAGACCTTATTGTGCCCTTTCAGTACTTAAAGGAACCCACAGGAAAGAGGGGGACAAACTTTTTAGTAGGATCTGTTGCAACAGGAAAAGGGGTAATGGCTTTAGGGGAAAAGGGGGTAGATTTAGACTAGATACAAGGAAGAAATTGTTTACAATGAGGGTGGTGAGACACCGAAACAGGTTGCTCAGAGAGGTGGTAGATGCATCATCCCTGGAAACAAGGTCAGGTTGGATGGGGCTCTGAGCAACTTCATCTAGCTGAAGATGACCCTGCTTACTGCAGGGAGGTTGGACTAGATGACCTTTAAAGGTCCCTTCCAACCCAAACTATTCTATGATTCTGTTATAAAATACTGACGTGCTTAGTTTGTCAGCCTGAAGTACCAGCTTTGCCTCGGATCACTCCGACCTCCAGCTCTGCCCTCCTGAACTCCTCAGCGTCTTGCAGGAGCTGTAGCTCCGGCTGTTGCTGCCTGACTTACAAAACCTCGTGACACGCACAGCCTCTTCTGTGGGTGAGGCAATCCCCAAAGGGATTAAATTAACTGTATTAGGTATCTTCAGAAAAATGTATGCAGCATACATACATATATCCATAGCTAACCTGTATACGCTATGAACACTAATATTCCAAAAAAAGCCCCATAAAACTAGTAATACTTAAAAAATGATAAGGGTTATAAAAAAACCCCTATGTTCACATAGTTCTCTATTTCAACACGCATTTTCCTACTTAAAACAGAAATTACACGAGTTTCTAATACTGGAGAGAATCACAATGACATGTCAGAATTGGCACTTATTATTTATCACTTTTAGGTAGAGATGCAGGAAATATTTCAAATAAATATTTTAAAACTAACACAACTCTTCTTGTAACAGATCGTCTGTACAAATCATATATAATGTCATTATAAGGTTTTAGTTTAAACGAGCTGCAGAACCTCAGTTTCTCGTTTCTAAGTAACGCACACATCCCAAATCCATGATAATAAAGGTTTATGAATCACATTCTCTCTCTGCACATACATACAAACATATGCAAATGCATACATACGTATGCAGAAGACATACTGCATGTTTATGATATGTTATTTGTCCAATAAACAGCCCTAAGTCTTACATTAGCAAACTGTATCCTCAGTCTATGTACCTCAGAGCATAAATAATAGGATCTCCTCTTTTTCGACAAAAAAAAAAATGGTTACAAAAGAGTGTTTTGAGTTGTGTTTCACTCCCATATGTCAATATGTGGTATAGTTTCTTCCTTAAACCCATGGCAGTTTGTATGAATTATTAATGAACTCAACACGCCTGCTGGACACTGTAACATGATTCTAATTGGTGTAGAACACTAAGAAATTGTTTCAATACGTTTTAAGGAGCAAAAAGCGGTATCTTTACTAACACATTTGTTCTAATATTTAATTAAAGGCTTTGAACACAAACAGAATTTCAGATAAAATGCAGAACAAAAGGTTATTTCTGGTCACAAAAGTATAATTTCCATGTAAAACTGAGCCTTAAGGAGAATGACACAAGATAAAGAATTAAAAAGAAACTGGACTGTGAACTCAATTAATGAATGGTTTTAATTTTTTGCTGCCTTCCAAAATTGAGAGTTGTTGCTATTATTCTTGATAAACTCTTAGGCAGACGTTATTTTCCTTTTCAGTCTCAGGCACACTAATGATGCATAGAAAGAATATTGAGCAGGAAGTAAAATGTATGGAACAAAGATTTCAGTGTAACAATTAAACCTGATGACTCCTACAGTTTTTATGAAATACAGATGACCTCAAGAATTTTTAACTGCTATAGCAACCAATTTTCTTCTCTAGAAGAACTGCCTTTTTGCGAATTGCTTCCCGAGTAACAGACCTGCTGAAAAGCTGAAGTGATCATCATAAAATACGTAAGTTCTATGATATAAGATGACAAGACCTTTGCCTCTCCTGGAGTCTTGTTTGATTCATAAGCTGAACAAATTTGGCTTTAACTAAACCTCCAACCAAGCTGAATTACTTTTTTTAACAATATAGACAGTGGACTGCAGGGATTTTTCCTTGTGCAGTAAGTAAAACACATCAAGCTTTAGTCTGCAGGAAGCGGAATAAGAGCTAACAGAACAATTAACATTTCAGCTCATACTATGTAAGAAATATGCCTTTGGGGTAGTGGAGGTTGATGGCAATCTGGCTTTACCTCTGCAGTCTCTGTTTTGGTATTTGCTGTCTCTGTGTTGAAAGACAGCAGTTACTTGCTTTCTCAGAACCGGTTTCTCTTGGTTTCTCAGATGAAGACAAAGTAAGACAAAGACTAACATCCTTTGGAAGTCCCCTGCTGTAAAATACACGAGTCATCTTTCCCCTATTATTGTTCTTGCTTCCAGGAGACTTGGATGTTTCAAATCAAGCAAAAAGTCAAACAGAGAATGGTATCTTTGGGAAAAAGCCTACAAAAAGCTAAAGCAGATATTAAAATGCTTCTCTTACACTGTTTTTCACATGTTGCTTGTAATAAATTATAGATGATCGATTGTCACATCAGAAATCAAAACAGGCTAATAAACGCTACAAAAATGTATCATGTTAAGCTGCCTTTTGAGGCATTCAATATTTTTTAAAGGTGAGTTTCTTTTTGGCCATTTTTATTTTCTACTACTATTTGTCTCAGATCCTTTGTTTAATAAGAAACTCTTTTTGTTCTCTGACCTTCCACTGTGACCCAGAGTCATGCCAATCAGTGGTAATATTTAACTGAAGAATCTCACTTTGGGGCCTAATGAGTCGGAGTACGTAAAACCGTTCTCCTTCCCTTTTAACTAACCTTCTGGTTGGGCATATCAGATGAAGTTGGCTGTAGATACTCAATCTCTTGGCAATTTTGGGAATCCTTGTTGGCTGTACTACTGCTAAATTAAAAATATGATCTAAATCTGTGTTCTGAGTTTTCTTGTCCATCAATCAACACAGAAGTCCCTACAACATTTGTATTCCAATTACATTATACTATCAACTGCTAAGAGAGACTCTGAGTCACAAAATTGTTCTCATTGAGGGAAGGAGAAAAGAGAAAGGACTTGTTAATGACAATTTTAAGCCTTTTGATCTTATTTCTCAATATTTTTGAAAAAGCTTAAAAAAAATAAATTAGGCCTTCCCAACACAGGAGGAGTCATAAAAATTTAAAGTCAACTGCACTGAGAGCCAGTCCAATTTTCTTACAACACTATTAAGTCTAGACATTTCTGAATCAGTAAGAAGTCTGGATTGAGAGAGTTTTACCACTCTGGTATTCAGCCAGGTACTTCTCATCTCTACTATTTTTGCGATTTTCCAGCTCTGTAGACAAACTGCAAATTACTGGTGTCAAGCACTGTCAGCCCCATGTGCCTTTGGCTGACTGAAAGGCAACATTGCTGCTAGAGCAGCGATATGCAATGGAAGTGCAGAGACACCCATTGTAACTGGACCCTAATGCTAGGAGGGACAGCCACCTTATGGGCACACACAGCCTCAGGGGGCACCATTCTTCATTTTATCTTACTTAATGGACTAAATGTAGTTTGGGAAGTAAACAGGACTATGATACTAAAAACTAACTCTGAGAGTCAGGAAGCCAGAAAGATGCAGCATCATCACACCAAAGAGCCAGAGAAAGGTCTTGCCATCTTCAGGAACTCCTGAGTCAGCTTTCCATTACACAATTCATTAAAATTACACCATTATACCAATGGACCATGAGCTAACAAGACCTCTCCATGACACTTTGCTCTGAGTAGGGTCTTACCCATTTCCCAGTCACTTTCCTTATCTCCTTCCCATCCCAAGGAGTTCTGTTTCCATCTTGACAGGAAAAAAAGTGCTCCCTTAACTGCAAACACAGGATTACACCAGCACTCAACATGCCAGCTGCTCACAGTATCTGAGCAGGTCCAAGGAGAAGGGCTTAAGACCTTCATTTATTCATATCTTCCAAGTACATGGTTCAAGATTTTCTAAAAGCTATTAATTTTTCCTTTCCTCCCTCTCCATTCTCACTGTGCTATAAAAAAGACATACATAGCCACCACACTAACAGTTATGCTAGCTTTATTTTCTCCAATTTGACAAGCAGATGAGTTTTTGTAAAATGCCAAAACCCTTCAAATACAGACGCTGCGAGGAGCTTCTACAGAACTAACAGCTAAAGACTAAAGGTATTTCAAATTCACAAAACTGCACAAGA
This sequence comes from Chionis minor, assembly GCA_013398295.1. Classification (NCBI taxonomy): domain Eukaryota; kingdom Metazoa; phylum Chordata; class Aves; order Charadriiformes; family Chionidae; genus Chionis; species Chionis minor. The sequence goes on from VZSF01005008.1 coordinate 114,892, forward strand.
CATTGCAAATTGGTCACAGTCTTTTCACCCTTCTCTCTCAACAGTTTAAATTACCTTTCACATTTCCTATGAGCACTGATGTGTATATAAAACTGCCACCCCAAAACAGCAATCCTTAAAAACAGCCGACTAAAATCTTTCTGCCTTTCCCTGATGCAAGGTGGCTGTAGCAGACGTAACCCTCTAAGGCTCAACTTGCAAAACCATAAAAATATCATGTTTGCCTCCCAGCTCCGGACATCATTTTTGTTGTCTTTCTATCAAAATGCAGCATTTGGGTAGAATTTGTAGTAACCAGGAGCCTTTTGCTTGATACTACCATCTACCTTTCGGTCTTTCAGAGAAGTATTTCTATGTTGTCCTGAAGCTACTTAGGTAGCAGATAAAAAACAGTGAATGTCTATGACTCAAATGTCCAGCACTGTCTTAGGATAAAAGGGAATACTGATGTCACCACCGTCCACATTGTGTGTAACACAAGCCTTCACAAAGCACCACAGGCCTTACACCATGCAACTCTCATATCTTCTCAAAAATGGCTATCTTTTCCATTACAGTAGCTTCATTAGCTGATGGGTATGTGCTGAATCAATGAGCAACCGATTGGCAGGGGAAGGGAGTTTTAAACTTCCCAGTGAGGGCAGTCACATGCTTCCAGAAGGGCAGAGTTTTCCTGCGAGTTCTCTGCATGCGGTGGTGCGGGCATCTCTGTCATCTTCATATTTCACAGTCACTCCTTGCTGGCAGCCCCAGATGCACAGCACAGTCCTCTCCTGCCAGCCCATGCTGCTTCTCCAAGCCCAGAAACTGTTCTGCACAGACTGGCGCTTCCCAAGCAAGCTCCTAAAGCTGTCTCTGTCTTGTCTTCCTCCCCGTCTTCTGCTTTCTGCTGGTTAAACTGCTCCGTATCACAGTGCTTGTCTTGTGTAAGCATAGCTGTCCTGTAGTAGTGTCCTCAAGGCATCCGCACAAGCCACAGAATATTCAAGCACCAACAGCACGATGTGGAGGGCTGGCTTACACAACATAATCTTTTACGATTTGGAAATGTCACCCCAAAAGAGACCGACAATGGGGTCAGGAAAGAGAAACCGTGAGATTTCTGTAGTTTGACAGCTCCTCTCTAGCCCTCCCCACCCCAAACACAGGACATGAGATTTTATAGGTACCTCCTGCTACATATTCCTACAGGAAGTAATCCTTTGATGCACGGGGCTTGCAGCGACAGCACAAAGAAGGATAAACATCTACTGCAGAGCATGCAATAAAGAGGAAATCCATCATGTGGAAGAGTTAATTCATAATAAACGCAAAGCTGGGTGTTCATTTGTATGACTTTATATGGAAACTATTACTTTGAAATATTCACATCAGTCCATCTGGCTTCAAAGTAAATCCTCCATGCAGACAAGCCAATGCTTTTGTTTAGCTGTATAAGAAGTGGTAAGTCTGCTTGTTAGAACAAGCTAATGAGAGCAACATTTGCTGGCTGACATCTGAAGAAGGCTTTTTGTACAGTTGCTTGTGTTTTGGGCACAGCTGTTCCATATCTCTGTCCATACCCTTGCATTCAGTTACCATAAAGCAATTTGTTACGGAACAGCTGACCTGAAATTCATCACAGCTGACTCCTCTTTCCAGAGGATAACAGAGTAAGATGGTGACACAACACTTCAACCGGATGACAGATCAAGCCTTGGAATTTCAAAAAGAACCTAGACTTGCTCACTCCAGGGGACATCCACCATGGTGAACATGAAAAGAAACTTACAAATCAAGTTCTCAGCATTCCAAACATTTGAATTATTGAGCCCAAACCTGTCTAAGCCATGTCAGCCCACTTTCTGCTAAGAACAGAGCAGGGATATGACACTGCATGCTTTCAGAGATACAATGGATTTAAAATATAACAATTTCCACAGTTGGTATTGATTTTAACAAGTAACATCTCTATACAGCATTCAACTCAGCTTAACTCTAACAGGCCTTTGAAAAGGCAGGCAAGCACTTCTGAAACCATATTACAGATTAATAATTAAAATCTGGAGAGATCTGAATTAGCTCTCAATATATTAGCTTAAGTACCAGAAGCATATCACCACGGCAGCCAAGAAAGAAGGTGAAGCAGACAATACTGTATCTGTGCTTTCACTGTTAGATTGCAGCAGCTGATTTAAACTATTTAAATTATCTCTGTATTATGTTGCAGAAGCACCTCACAAGGTGGAAAGATACACATCTAACAACACCCCTCAAGTCAGAGAGGAACTCAGTTCTCAAATCCTCAGCTTGGGCCAGCTGACTAGAGGTAGCTAATTAAATGCCCTGGCAGAAAGCTTATCTCCATGACGTTAATTGCAAAACTCCTCCAGATAATTTGGTCCAACATTTTGTCCCTCTTCAGCATTAGGTACCTAAACCCCAAAATACTAGCAATTCATAGATCAAGGCTTGACACAAAATAGGTATAGCCTCCGGATTTATATAACAAACTGGGAGTATAATGGAGTACCTTCAGATTAACAGGTCCTCGTGACTAGTTTTTCAGGAAAAGCAGGTTTCAAGATTCTCCGTTGCTAAGCAGTAGCACCGCTAATAGCTTAATATGCTTGATTTTTTCTCTATGATGTTGATGAAGAAAGAGTGTCTTTAATATTAAGTCCTCCAAAACTGCTTGACCCAATATATGAAACAGCGTAAGCCTAGAGACAGAAATCTCATCTGAAAAGTGGTATTTTCAGCTGTTGCGAAAAGATGATGATGACAGTCCACTGAGCTCCCTTTTGCACTTCCATTTGGCTATGATGATGCAGGGAAGGCAAACCAGTCCCCTGACACGTACAGGGTCAAACGGCAGTGACAGAATCCTCATCCACTCCATGATGATGGTTAGAAAAGTCAGTATTGATTAAATTCGTGTTAGCACTTAAAATGCAACACGCAGCCTGAAATCCTGGAGGGTTCCATCTCTCCAGTCTTATGGCAATACAAAATTAAAACAGAAAAACTACTGCAGAAATGAAAGAATCCTCCAGATCCTCTTGATGAAAACTTGCCATGACATTTACTTGCCAAAGCAAGAGTTATTTCAGAAAGGTTTTTGAGTCATTTGTCTTAAATAGAAAATAGAGCCAAGAAGAAAGAAAAGCCCTTAATGAATTTCACCTTTTTCAGTTCTTGCTTTGCAATTAAAGTCCTTTAGTGGAATTCCACAGGACGTCAAATACTAATTTACTCCTGTTACGGTTTCAAGGAATGGAATAATCTAGCCTAATTTAGCAACCTAGAAGTCAAGTTTCTATTCTAAGGTAGTTTTCTGTGCTCCTTCTTTAGTCAATGCACAAATAAAGCTTTCTGCAACAGGGTAGTTTATTCCAAAACAAGTATCTCGCATGGATCACCCTCTTCAGGTGTCCGTCTCTCCTCACAGGCTGCCTAGATAACTAATTGAAGTACGAACAAAATACCACTACCGTGCCCTACTCAGAGTTTGCTTTATGGGGCAAGCAATACATCTGTGTGCCACTTAACATTTCAGTAAAGTATCTTGCTAACTAAAAAGACATTTTACATCACAGAATCACTGGGGTTGGAAGGGACCTCTGGAGATCATCCGGTCCAACCCCCCTGCCAGAGCAGGTCCACCTACAGCAGGTTGCACAGGATGGCGTCCAGGCGGGTTCTGAATGTCTCCAGAGTCGGAGACTCCACCACCTCTCTGGGCAGCCTGTTCCAGTGCTCTGCCACCCTCAAAGGAAAGAAGCTCCTCCTGATGTTCAGATGGAACTTCCTGTGTTCAAGGTTGTGCCCCTTACCTCTTGTCCTGTCACTGGGTGTTTTGCATATGCTGGTATCCTTGTAGACTAATGCATACTCAGTACAATCTAAGATAATTAAGTCATTCATTCATGTTATAGAAATTGCCTATAAACATTATCTGGCAAATTATTTGTTAGATATATTTAAGTGTTTTAAAACAAGGTTTGGTTGGTTAAACTGATTCTCAAAAAGATACAAATTTAGCATTAACAATGATAATGAAACACATGCACCTCTGAAAAACCAATTAATTGATGCAGTGCATTAATACACCTTCTAAGTTATTAGCTTTGCATTGTTGCTCACCTTCAAATATGCAAAAAATCACAACATGGTGCAATGACTTTAATGTTACCTCAAAGTACTTATTGTTAAGTATGTGTGAAAAGCTTTAAGTCACAGAATCCGTATCAGCAGCAAAAGAAAACCAAGATAAGTAGCTCCTGCTACAATTTTGAACTGACTGACTGCGTTTCAAATACATCTTCTTTCTTTAGTATTCTGTTCACCTGGCTCCTTGCCTGGACTGTAACCATACGTTTAGAAAACCGGGCTTGTTTCTTCTTCTTTTTCCAACTTCAATAACTTTCTGTCTTGAATGGAACACATCTAGACTGCAGCCCTAAGTGACGCTCATAAAGGTGACCTCTCTTTGTAAGGGAAACCATAAACATGACTTCTGGGTTTGTGCTTGAAAATAGCTCAGGAGAACATAATATGGTGCAAAAGCCATTGAACATTACCTGGAAATAATGAGTCCTTATGTATTTTGTCTGCAAACCATACTGTATTCATATTTCTGCAACCTTGGCTTTCAAAGGACAACTCAAACACTAATTAAATGTTGCCAGTAAAGCAGAGCCAAAAGAGTTAGATGGATGAGAATAACCTACGGGGGATATTTATAATGAATATCCCAAATAATCTCCAGGCCTGACACCTCCTAGGATACAGCAGTATCCCTCAATTCTTAAAAAACAAAGGAAAATCTGCTCAGTACCCCCTGGAGTCAGCAGAGGTGGCTTTGATACATTTTTTTACTTAAGGAAGCTTATTTTCATAACAAATGTTTAGAAAACACACACATAATTAAAATACTAAAATGCAATAGAGACAAAGTGAACATTTTTGTATTATGTGCTCCCTTTATCCTCATGCATTTTCCTGTAGTAAAACTGTTACACAAAAGCGACTTTCTTAAAAGACTGGCCTAACTATTTCTAACCCTGTAGGAGTAAAAAGTACACAATGAATTTGGAGCTGATAAGAAAAGGGCTGAAGAAAAACAAATTATCTGAAAAAACTGCTCTAACTTATTTGGTGGAAGATTTATAAATAAAGCAAATTTATTGCTTAGGGACATGCTTTCTCCTAATGAAAACAGATTTAATGGACTTTTTCAGATACTTTTCTTGGTGGACATTCTGAAAGTTTTTTTTATTTTTTGGTAAAATGTCCTGACAATGTTTTCTTGGAAAACAATTAAATATTACATTACACTAAAAACTCTGTTTACCATTCAAGGTTGACTTAACATCTAACATTTATGTATACTTTTCCTTGGAAGTTTTGAGTCTTGTTAAGCTTGTTAAAGCATGATGCTTATCTGATTATGAAATATGCCTTTATTTTTCTCATGCAGTTTAGGATTTTTCTGTTTGGGGGTACTATGATCTTTATGTCTGTATTTTTCAAGTAGATTAATTTTTTTCCCAACACTCGGCAATTATAAAGACAAATTGTTTCTAGACTTTCCAAAAAACTTTGAGGGAAAGCTGCACAAAAATAGCCACAGATTTTCACATCATGAATATAAAATATACCTTGTTATACCTAATCAGCAAGAGACCATGCAATCACAGAAAAAATATGGTGTTGGAATATGAATTTTTCATTGATGTGCTGCAGTGACCACAAGAGTACCAACAGTGTAAGATCCTGAGGGAAAGGAGGAAGATGAGTCCAAGCTAAAGAGCAGACTTGAGCTTGTCCAGGGCACTGGTGGGCAGGGTCCTGTGGGATCCAGCTCTGAAAGGCCAGAGACCAGCAGAGCTGGGTGATCTCCATGGAGGGCCTCCTCCAAGTTGCGGTCTACTCTAGTCCGCAAGGAAGTGGGCAGGCACAGCAGGACACCAGTGTGGGTCCACAGGGAATGCCTAAGTGAGACCCAGTGCAAAACGGAAGCCGGCCAGAGATGGAAATGGAGAGAGGTTACCTAGAAGAAACAGAGAGGCCCTACCTGGCCAGGCAGGGATGGAGTTCGCAAAGCTCAGGTGGCACTGAAACTGGTACAGGATGTGATGGGTAACAAGAAGGGCCTCTAAAGCTACATCAGCAGTGAAAGCCAAGGGAAATACGAACTTGCTGCTAAATGGGGTGGGCAACCTAATGAAGGACACTGACAAGGCTGAGGTACTCGATGCTTTCTTGGCTTTGGTCTTCAGTGGCAAGTTCTGCCACCCTGTTGCCTAAGCTTAGTGGCAGAACTCAGGGAACAGAGGTAGACAAAGACTGAATTATGGATTGCTTAGGCAAACGGGATGCTCAGAAGTCCATGGGCTGAGATGAGATGCACCTAAGGTCGGGAATTGGCTCATGCCTTGTAAAAGCTGCTCTCTACCTTTGAAAAGCCACTGGTTAAGAACTGAAACATCTGCGCAGTGTGGTTGTGAAACCTCCCATCTTTGGAGATATCAAAAACTTCATTCAACAAGTGCTGAGCAGCCACATCTAACTTTGACACTAGCTCGCTTTGAGCAAGAGGTTAGACTGGATGACCTCCAGAAACCCCACTTCAACTCTTCTATGATTTTGTGATTATGCCCATTACCTAACCTATGCCTAAAACATACTCATTGCTGACCACAAATACACTGCCACTAGCTGGAAAACAAGATTTCAGAATTGCTTCTGTACACGTTGAAAACTGAAAACAAGCATTTTCCAAGTTGCAGATGTATCTAACCCATATGAAAACCTTCTATTACACTGAAGGGATTCATTATTTCCTTGGTGTAAAGAATTGCTGCTGCTATGGTGTCAGGACTGTTCAGTGACAGTGTCTAATCATTCCAGGTGTCCCCACTGGCATGAAAAGAAAACTCTTCATTTCGAATGCTGTAATATACAACCCCAATACATTTCACTCTGAGTCTCATCAAAGAATGAGTCTCTGTCAAAATCTCCATGGCAGATAGATTTTGAGAGCAGAGGAAGAACTGCAGTGTAGGAAAAGTGTCACCAAAAGCTTTCCCTGCAATGCCACAACACTTAATTTAAGATACTACCTATGGAGTCAACATAATTGGGAAGGGTGACATTCTTATTCAGTTTCTCATTTGGAGACAGACAAAGAATCAGCCACACAATAAACTCACTTTGTCTCAGGCCTAATCAATCTATTTTCCTTGTTGTTACTACTACATATTGCTGGCAGCAGACAAATGAGATAGAGAACCTAATTCTGGTAACTTACATATCAAAGAATCAGGGAAAGAATGAAGACTGCTTTATCACTTTATGAAGAAACAAAGACATAAACAATGAGTTACAGACCCATTTGTGAGGCTCGTGCTGATGGTCAATACAGAGTAAAGGACAGAAATTTAGTAGAAACAGGACAGTTCCTGCAGTTCATGGCATCTCTGTCACAAAAATGAGAGTGTCAAAGTCCCTTCTTAATGATGCTCTCCCCTACCTCTCTCTCTAAGGAGAGGAGGGAGACACAGACACTTATGCGTTTAGAAGAAAACTAAACTAGTTTAATGAAAATAAAGGCATCAGTGTTGCTAACACACTTATACCATTTCCATATCTCCTTTAGAAGTTTGCTTCACAGCTGAATCCCAAGCAAATAAGCACCCATTTGCTCAAATTGAGATCTGCAAGAGGATTACAACTATCATGGCACCCACTGCCCAAATTTCTGGAAGCAAACGTGACTTTTCAAAATTATATGAGCAACACTGACAACACTGACAGTTACCCAGTCCTGAGGAGAGGGAGGTACTTGCACAGTTAAAACCTGAGTATCTCCCAGGAATCAACTAGATCCACCAATTCAGAGTTTACACCAATAAGAAGGAAAATACAGAAATAAAACTGGTGTCCAGCAACCAGGCTACTGGCATTTAAAATAATCGGATTTATATTTAATTTTTTAATTACAAGTCACTTTTCCATGCAAGGCACTAACATTTCTTGTTACTCAAAATGCAAAGCTTATTATGTGAACCACATCATGCCTTTATCTACCTCCTGAGCATTTGTCAGTCCCTGTCCTTTCTTTCCTTCTACATCCCATTATAAATATTGACATTTCTCCTTTCCTGCACTCTCCACAGTCGATTTTTGCCTTTTCTGCCTGCTATCTACACAGCTCTGCCTGCTCTTTTCACACAAACTCACCTACCTGCAAACACTCTTTGAGCTTCCCAACATATTTCCATCTACATGCACCCATCTGTTCTCAAAAATCACCCCACCACTTTTTCTTTCCTCTTCATGTAAGATGAACCTGACTCAACTTTCTTCATGTTAAAAAAAAAAAAAAGGAACAGAGCAACAGTGACTGGAGCTGCCTTGCTCCAGGAATTATCTTTTCAACAACCCATACCAAAACCAAATAAGAATACCGTTCCTCTTTTTATACCCAAGTATTTAGGAGCTGTTTCAGTATCTTATTACACCTTTTCACCACTCTTCATTATGACTGAAGTAAAATTATTTTCTCATTTCTCAGCCATGAGAAGGTAAGACTTGCTTTATAAGCCACTGTGTTCATAGTTTAAGTTGAAGGACGTGAACTACCTGACAAGGTCGATGACTCTCTCCCTTGGAGCAGTGCTGACTGGCTCATCATTGATCATTATGATCTGATCCCCTGGTATAAGCTTTCCTTCAGAGGGTCCGCCTGGAGACAGATGAAAAAAAGAAGTGCAGGTTAGCAAACCATTGTAAATGCACAGACACACTCTGTTCACATACTATGTGGTTTTTTCTTCAACTAATGGCATGTTTAACATTAACACTATTTCTGACATTACCAGTATTTCCTCATCAGGAAAATCTTGAAAGCTAGTGGCTTAGCAGATTCTACTGAAGTTCCTCAAGTTAAGTTCCAAACCTGTATCTAGCCACCTAAAAATAAGGGCTTGATTTTCTGGAGGGCAAAAAGGACCCACAAGATGTGACCTAATTCACCCTTTAAGGTGTGATCAACCATACCTTACTCATTGCTGATCAGCATTTGTCTGATATTCTTGTAAGACCACCCTGAGGATGACTCCTTTTCTTGTAAACAAATGATCCTGTTTAACTACTGTTAAGATCAGGAAGTCTTTTTCCTCAGTGTCTACACAAGATCTTCCTTGTTGCAACACGTTGTTTCCTCTCCCAGGCAAAGCAACACTGGAGAACATCTTATTCCTCTTTCCTATGAAACATCACTTACCTACTTGAAAGTCATTTCACGGGTCTCTCCTCTGACTTTTCTGTTCTGGGCAAAACAAAACTGTTTCCTTCAATCTGAAGAGAGTAAGTTTCTATACCTCCAGTCTCTTGAGTCTCTTTTCCTCTGGATTCCTACCACTTGGTGAACACAAGCTTTACATACTCCGAAAGCATTGCTTTCAGTTAGACACTTTCAGTTAGACACAGACATTTAGTGTTAGTCTGAGCAGACAATCAGACATGTACACGTCTATGTGCTTTGGATTCTGACACTGCTGACACTCATATTGAGTTTGTGCTTTATAAAATGCACATAATACTTTGGTTCTCAGCACGATTACACACCCGGAAGAGAATGTAACAACTGCTAGTGAAAAGATATCTCCTCTCTAGTTTTCTGTCTTTAAACTCGGCCATGATGTTACATAAAAACTCCAATAGTAGTACCAATATGAAGACAAAGTCTTAAAAGAAAATGTTATCTTATCAAAACCAATTCATTTAACAATTGAGCTAATGCTGTTCCTTTCCTCTGTTTGTTCTGAAATCCTCACTTATATATCCAGCATAAATGGATACAAACCCATGTAGGATGATACAAACCCAGGTAGGAGAATGTTGTCCTGAGCTCATCTTTCCTCCTATTCACATGGAACAAATATAATAAACATCTTTTCCGAACTGAACTTTAACATAAAACTACATTAACAATGCTAACTTTGGAGAAAATAACTGTCTGGATCTAGTTCAAATATTAGTAACACTGCTCACTTCAAATGAAAGCAATACAAATATAATCAATGCACACACGCGGGTAAATGACATCAGAATTTCAAAAAGTCGATTTTGCCTCTCCTCTGCTCTCTGTGGGGGTTCTGGAGAACATATTGAACAAGAGCAAAGTCAAATCCCTACCCTTGGCTCCAAGGCAATTTTACATAACAACTGAACTTTTAAGCGTAGAGAGCAGGAGCCCACTATTTGGGAGACTGATTAATCCCAGGTCTGGCCCCCCATAAACTCAAAAATACCACAAAACTTACTAATTTTCACTCCAGATAAGACATTTAGGCATCTATTTTGACCTGGCTTTTTGCCACATAGTTACGCAGAAATATCTATTAAAAAAAAAGAAGCAGCCAGCAATAACATCCTCTTTTTCAAAACCAAATATTACAGTGAGAACAAAGTATTATACTTAGAAACCTAGTTCCTCTTGGGAAGCTGATGGAAAGAATGAAAAATGTGTAAGTTTTAATCTCGCAACTCAACATACCTCTTGAAAACACTGATTCAATGGCAATGAAGGTGACATTAAACCAATATAAACATAACAGGGAGGAGACCTTCTTTCCTTGAATGAAGTGGGTCAACTTTTTTCAGGCAAACAATAGTAATGGCTTAGAGCAATAACCTAAAACTGGCTTTTTGTTAACACATTTACGTAACGTTCAAAAATGAGTGCAAGGAGGGTAACTACTGGGTAATACATGGCTTAAAATTCTACCTAGTATTTGCCATTACTTTGTCTGCCTGAATATTTTAACAGTACTTGAATTTGTAATTGTATTTCATCTCAGTAGATTAACTCCAAGTTTGCTTCTGGGGTCAGGTGCGGAAAACATACCTGGTGTTACTGAGCGTACAACAACTGGCTTTTCACTACCAGCCACAAACCCAAATCCTAGCACAGGATCCCTCCTCATTTCCACTTTCCGAGGGGCTGGAGGGGTTATTTGGCAGCTGTCTATTCGAGGGTCTTCAAATGTGGCTGATTGTGTCATGTGACTGTGAAAAAAAATAAAAGATGGAAAAAGGAAAAAAATCATTAAAACATGATTTTGTGGTATCTACTTGAGCCAAGCAATTTCTACAACGGTATGAGATGAATACCTGAAGTGTTCTCACTATAGGAACTAAAACATCAACTTAATAATTTTCTATTAGATTTTATTATACTTAAAGTAATAATGCTGCTGGCAAGTCTCAAATACTAATCAATAGTATCAACCTATAATGAGGTCTCTCTTTGGCAGCATACATTTAATCATACCCCATATATGAAAGAAAAATAACCCAACATTGTCATTTTTGCTTGAATTTTTCATCCTTCATTTTTTGAAAGGGAAAAATAATAGAGTGACCTACTCATAAAGTCAAACTTAACAATTAGAGTCTGCCAGCCTTTTGCAAAAAGAGAGGACACACACATTTAAATGCGGTTTTCTAAAATATTGAGGAAGTTTCCGAGCTGAGTCCTCTCAAACAGACTACCTAAGCCACAGGTGACAGCTCTATGTTTACTACTCCAGTAAACTCTCCAAAGTCACTCCAGACTGTTCCAGGGGGGGGAAAAAAAAAGAAAAGAAAAAAAAAAGAGATATTAAGAAAATATACTTAAAAGCAGTTACTAAAATACTTTACTTTCAGCTACAGTGTTATGATGAAGCTTACTTATTGTACCTAGAAGAAAAAATTCTCAAAGCTGGAGGAAAAGATCCTGGTTTGTCAAGCAGAAAATAAAAAGGATGAAAGCTAACCGACATCACATATCCATGGAAGAAGTCATGGTTTAAAAGCATAGGGACTTCTAAATGAACAATAAGCACTGAAATGTGACTGATGCTGTATGCAGCCTGAACTGGAACATACTTTGTGTTTCCCACTTAATGCCTGGAGCTCCCCGCTGAATCACAGCTACCAATTCCCAGCGGCGATTAGACAGACCAACAGACCACTCCAGTGTCATACCCTTCCAAACACCATTCACTGAACGCGTGTGCTTCAGGAAACCTAGTCACCACTGCAGAAAAGCAATACCTGGTCAGGGTAGCATAAAGACAGACTACAGCTCATGGCATCAAGTTATTGCAGTCTTGACAGAGCTCAGACAGTATTTGTTTAAAGCTTCCTGGCCAAGAGTTAACTCTTTTTTTTTTTTATCTTCGAGAGACTGTAAATCTGCAGGTGCTGAACCAACACCAGCTCTCCGTGGATAAACACAGTAGAAAAACGGAGCCAAGTCCCAGCCCCGTCTGCAGGGAGGGCACAGGCTCCTGCGCTGGGAAAGGTAACAACCAAGTGTCCAACCTAAGAACACCACAAAGGACATCAGCGAGGCAGGTATCCCTACAGCAGTAGGCAGTATCAGCACCTTGAAAGTCGGTCTCCTCATAAATAATTAACAATACGGAAATCAAGTAATTTTCCCATGTCCTTGGTAATCTTACATATAACGTGCTATAACATGAGAGCTAGGGGACATCCCATGCAACCAGAATTGTTGCTCTCACCTGTCCCCTTTCCACCTTCAAACACAACTCCCTGAGCACCTCCAGACAGGCATTCCATAAGGAGAAAGGCATCATTCAGAGATCTGTTTTCAGCATCAATGACACGCAAAAACTTCTCTGATCTTTCCCCAACACATACACCTTGGGCATGACATCAATTTCTGTTCTCTCCATGGTGTGTTTCTATTACTGATAAACAGAGGAGCAGCAGAATCTCGGTAAACTCTCGGTAGGATTTTATTCCTGTGACTGGGTTTTTCTAGGGCTTTTCTTCAAAGAAACTCTCTATCCCTATCGCTAGATTCATATTGTCCAAGAGTAACATGCTGCCTTTTCATGCACACGATCAGAGGTATCAGCAGCTACTTCGTATAAAGTAGGAGAGAGAGAGAGAGAAAATATCTCTGTGCTCTCCCAGCATCTGCATCAGGTGAAGTCAGCAAAGAAAATATATTTTCTTTTACTATGTAGAGCACCACATCTGATACTTCATATTCTTCCTCCTCCTGTTCCTCCAGTTTTTGTCAATTAATCTTAGATTTTTTTTTTAATTATGGTTATTCAAAAGAACTATTAGACAAAACTGAGAGTTTTATGCAGACTTTTTATGAAATCTACCTTCAAGATCTCCCTGCTGCCTTCCTCCCCATCAGTGCCTATTAACGATTTGAGCTTCTAGATATTTAAACACTTTGTCTTTTCATATGGGACACCTTTTCTGAGGTGTCACCGGTATTTCAAAAACTACCTATTTCAACTTGTGGACATTGCTTTGGTAGAGAATATAAAACTCTTCATTTTCTACTTCTTTTAGGTGAGAGCCTTACCAAACTTCCCACAAAGTTAAAATGTTCTCTTTAATCATTTCTTCCTACTAGCTGTTTCCATTTTTGTAATTGGGGCACTACAAGCTGATGCTGTCTCCAAAGAGGAAATGCTGTATTTACAAGCAACTTGAAAATGCCTCTCGAGCCTTTGCAAACTCCTTTCCTGCCATTGTACATCCTCGCTCTTCAAGCACTTGTGTAGTCTAGTTTTAAGACTATATCATGCGAAAAAACGCCCCACAAACGCAACCTCAAAACAACCCCAGAAAAACCCCACCAACAGCCACGCTTCAGATAAGAAATTCCAAGAGCAGACATAGAGATTCACTCAGGAGAGCAGCTCTGCTAGTGGATGCCTCGCTCCAGCCACTGCATCGGCTGTAGCTGAGAATCCGCGGCAGCAGAGCACCCGTTATTCAAAGCCTAAGCAAGAGGATCAGCGAGGAACAGTCCATCATGATTCTGAGTGGCGCAGCAGGTTTTATTGATTTTTAAGGTTATCCACCTTCAAATACATCAACTAAAAAGACTCTGCATCTCACGCTTCCACAGCTTGCTGCATCAGATATTCTTGTATCATTCCGTACATTGGAAGTGTATTTCAAGAGAGCAGCAAGATATATGAATATGATCCCAGAAGAGATTAGATGAATACTCAAAGCTTTGTGTGATGCTACATTGACAAATCCGCTTCCTCCTGTGGCCAGTCCATTATTGAGATGCCAGTTGTAGTAGCATAGTTCAAGACTAATTTGAATTTTGCATTAATTGAAGGCATTTGATCTCCATCTCATGGAAAATACTGACTCTGGAAGAATAACTACGCTAAGAGTTCTAAACCAGAATCTAATAAACTTGAACTTAAACCAGCCACCTTGGGGAACCCTACACAGAGCATCACTTAAACAGTGAAACATCTCATAAGAATAACTCCAACACTGCAAACATACAATTTGCTTCAAACACAGTGACAAATTTGTTTAGATAGTACTGTGCCTAGATTATGCCTAAAGATTTATTTTTCTGAAGGATAACTGGAAGAAAAGGAAAAAGGCGAGGATTTTAAATATGAACTGTTCTTTCCACATAAACAAACACAAGCTGCCCTTAGATCGCCTTTTCAAAGAGAGATCCTTATTTCCTACCATTTCCAATGACTGAAATGAGTCTCTGCTTTCCAAAAGGCTATCTTCTCTGATGTGCTCTTATTGTGAGCAGCTGGAGACAGCTGCCGTTCTTAAGGAGAGTAATTCTTAGAGAATTTCTTGAACAGAGATTTTACACATCAGCCTCTTCCGAGAGACAAACTACCAGCTATGGAAAATCATAGAAATGTAATTCCAAGTACTTGGGCACAAAAGCTCTCTGTGGCATCTTCTCTGCTCAAAAGAGAGGGTAACAGGGGAAACGAGCGAAGATATCTGAGTGTGCACGCACCGACACACGGAGCGGGATGGAGGCATGGCAGAGTGGCCTAAAATCGGCGTGCACGCTCATCCCCGAAGGGGCCTACAGTGAGTGAAGGAGGAAGAAAATTCAGAAAGAGGAACACCTCAGGGAATGCTGACCCGCTGCGACAAGGCAACCAGCACCTGCAAACACAATTCAGCTGCCCAGGACATTACAGGGAGACTAATGTAAGAAGTGCATGCCTGAATTCATGCTCGGGGAAGTCAGAGGTATGGTTTAAGGCTGGCACTCTGAGTCTTCAGATCATTAGGTTCCTCATATTAACCTGGCAATAATTTCTATGGAAACCGTCTTAGTATTCTCCTCATTGAAATTACACGCTGAATAACCCAAGGAATAACTAAATAAAGACTGTAATTAAAATGAGAGCTTGATTTAATAATGCATCTTAGTAATTAAAAGCAAAATATCTGAGCACAATGTTTTTTCAGCCTTTGGATTTTGACACGTCAGTCCCTGACACTTAGGGATTAGTGGGCTAATGCTGAGAAGTTTGTCTATGGCAGCTAAGAAAAGCCTGTCCTCAGCAGGCTGAAACTTGTTATGCAGGACTTTGCATTTCTGCAGGAAAATGCTGGGGGTCTAACTCTTCTAAGAAATGGAAAACTACAGCATGAATCCAGCAACCCTGGTTATGATAAACATTATTTTGGAAATACATAACAAAGGCACATGAACAACTTTAGCTCCATTCTGCTATGACAGCCAAAAAAAAGAGGAAGAAAGGTGATATACCTCAAGGTGAGTTTAATACAGCTGCGCGCCCACAAACACTGAAACAACTTAAGCATAGTCACATGGCTGGTGCATCATATGGTGACAGTGTGGAAACAGGCTGCATTTTGGTGTTTCATTTTGTATTTCCGTATTACAGCTTATTTCAACTACTTCACAGGTTAACACCAGTTCTCAATTTTGAGAACTGAGCTTTTACATAGTTACAATGTCTCTGGTATACAGATTGATTTAACTACAAAATAGGCTCTGTTTTGACTTGAGACACAGCAGGTGTAATCCTGGTCAATGATGGGGAAGAGCCTATGGAAATGTCAAACCACTCATGGGCTGATGAGTGGGAGTGGGCAAGGAGGATGGAGATAAGGACTCATTATCAAAAGTTTCATTCAGAAATAACAAAACCACTTCAAATTATTGAGCACTGTTAAAATCCTGTCTCATTAACTCGGAGGAGGATCAGCTTTGCTGATTGCAGTTGTGATTTTCAAAAAGACCTATGCAAGTTAAGGACACTGAACAAACCTTCATTTACAATCGTTGATCTGAATCCTTGAGACCATGAGACTCACCCATCCTGCCCTGAAACTACATCTTGGTTCATACTCTATTAAGAGCCTCTGGGTTGTGCACCCAAAATTTCCTTTGCAACTGGAAGTCATAGAGCTACTGCAGCAACAAAAGAAGGTAGATTTGATTCTCACTCAATCACCTATCTTCAGGAACTAGCTCTAAGTACAATACTGATAATAACATGAGGGCATTTTATAGTTTTCCCTTTAGTAATCTGGAAAGACTATCAAAACAATGATGACACTTAAAAGGAAACTGTCACAGGTGAGAACAAATAGATAAACTCTCCAGAAGGTGAAAAACTGACTTTCATTTATTTATCTTAACTAGTAGCTAAATATGAAAAATAATCTTCTTCTTTCCTTTTCTCCTCAAGTTCCTGGCACCTCTCAGTATACCTCAAGTTAATTTATTTTCTCCAAGAAATCCCACAAGAATTATTAAGAACTAGGACACAAGTGTCAAAATCATGCATCAACTGTATCTGCCTTCTACTGGGGAATGACATTTTGGAAAAAAAAGCGTCCAAATAGTTATTACATTGCTAAGTAAAAATGCTACTCTTACAGAGAATCTGGTGGCTTGACAAACTCTTTTTTGCTCCATTTTGCAGCGAACCAGAGAATCGCTCACAGCTCCAGAGTTCTTTTTAGACATACTCAGCAGACAAAAGTTTTATTTTCAGCTGTTCAAAAGGGAGTCAACTTTTAATACTTCAATAAAATATTTCCTACATTTTCACTGTTTTTGTGCAGGTGTGTATGTTGAGAATTCGATATCACAGGCACAAAATATAACTGGGAAGATTTATCAGATTTTTTTTCTTTGTTTCTAGGACTATCTTTCTGCCCTCGTGTCAATTCTATTTTTTCATAAGCTTCTTCAGCAGTTAAATCCTCTGAAGTCAGGTCATTTTATAGCACCCTAGAAAATGTTTGGCATATGCCATCTGGATGAACATATGGTAAAAATGTAATTAGAAAGAAAAAGGTTTGCTGGTTTCAGAAGAAGTTGGTGACAGCTTTTGATAAAATTGGATACAGGGAAATCTGACACGCAAAAAATTTCAAAATCCACTCTTCCTCCACTGCTGGGTATGATGTGCAATCTAAAGCAAGACAAAGTGAGGCAAAATCGCAGTGAATAAAACTGACATGAATGCAAATTTAGAGGAATAAAAAGATTTATGCTCAGCTTCAGGCAGGCATAGGGAGAAATACATGGAAAGTATATTTTACAATGACAATTAGCACCCTCATATTGAGAATATTATAGGTGTAATGTGTGAATGCCTCTGCAATCTGCATATACTGTATATGAATGCTATGTACTGGCAAGAAAACAAACTTCTATACTTGAATCCCACAAAGATCCCATGGAAATGAGCCTCAAGCCCTAACTGCAGACTAGCAGTTGTTTGGTTTGAGTTTTGTATCTGCAGATTGCCAGAGAGGCTCCCTTCTATTTTCTTTCTCTCAGGATGGCCACAAGCATTTCTGGAGCTCTGTTCATGATGAACATTGAGTTTCCTGCCTGATGTATTGAGATGGGGCTTTTCAGGCACAAGCCAAACAGCAGAAATTGCAGAGAAACATCTCGATGAAAATTGGCCATGGCAAAGAAAGGGCCACAGAGGATGCGAAGGAAAGATATGAAGGGACCCTGTGGAGAGGATTTACGAATATCGCAAGAATATAATGAGTTCATTCATAAGTTATGAACATCACAAGATGAGTTACAGAACAATAAAAGGACAAAAATGAAAAAATAAAAATGGTTTTCAACACTTGACTATTTTAGAAAAAAATCTCAAAGGAGAATCTCTCCCAAATGAAGAAAATAGGAGCTCCCAGCTACACTGGCCACCTGAATGCTGGAATTGCCTCCTGTGTAAGCAGAGCACAATGCCAGCATCTGCCTTCCTCACTGCCTGAAACGCACAGCCAACACTGGTGCACTAATGATGAGTATGTCTAAACTGTACCCGTATACATATGGCACATAACGCATGCTGACAGCCCCCCCTTAATGTGTCATTACGCTGCTACACACTGTACTGGATGGCATTCCTGCATCCAGTATTTTTTCCTGGATACCTTCTCCCACCAGGGTAACGCTGGCTTCAGCAGAGATGCTCCCGGCTTGGAAGCCTATAAGTAGAAGGAGATCCACTGTCCCCCTCCGTTGGCTTGAGCAGATTTTCATAGCCAAAGGAAGCTCACAGATTATTTCTATCTACTAAACTGTGACTGAAGAGCCAACTGCCTCCCACACGCGATTCCAGGGCGAGCCCTGCGCTGGGGCTGCTTGGGCACAGGGCAACCTCACCATCAGAGGGAACAAGGCAGCAGAAGAGGCTGGGACTAACATCAGCTGATTACGCCAAGGGTCCCAAATGCATGACCAACTGGGCCTTGACTTCTCCTGGAACAGCAATTTAGGATCCGACTAAGTCACTGGCACTTCCTTCCTGGAAGGAGCCTTTTAGCAAGTTGGCTCTCGTGTGTGCAGCACGGGCTGGTGGTACAGGTCAGGGAGCCAGGGTGTTCTGCCACCTGCCTGGCCCAGGTCCTTCGAGAAGGAAACCACGTGAGTTGTTTTTGTTAGAAATCAGAATTATTGCCTCTCCTCCAAAGCAAGAATTTCTCACGTTTAGTGGGGTAGAATCTGAAGTACACCTTGTTTTTTTCCCCGCAAAAGGCATTTTTCTTTATGTAATCTGAGCAACTCCATTTAGGATAGCGAACTACGTTGAGGCCTTTAATGATGAGCTGAAATGTAGCTTTTCATTATGTTCTATACATGCATCAATAAACCCTGTTTAGGGTGCAACTAAAGACATAGCAAGGGGAAAAAAGAAAATTTACTGAATCGCAAATACACAATAAATTCATTTGGGGCCAAAGGGTCCTCTGGAAAACTGAACGAACAATTCCTATTCATCCTGCTTTTGAGAGGTTTCACGGTAACCCCATCAACAGCAATCTGTTGGCTCCTGTCTAGCCGAGCTCTGCAGCAAAAAGCATGGACCTGCGCTGGGGGCCACCAGCATTTCTCATCCAGCGAGGAAAAGGAGCTGCCATCTCCAACTCAACATGAACAATTTGTCCAACTGCAACGTTAAAGAAAAAAAAAAAAAAAAAAAGGGGGGGAGGAGAAGCACCATGGAAATAACTTCTAAGGTGCTGATTAGATCAGGAAAGCTCCTGACTAAAAAACTCTGGTCTGGTGCAATGCTGGAGGCTTGCTATGACATGCACACGTCATTCTCTCTAAATGCTGAGTGTGGGTACCCTGATAATGCAGTAAGAAGACAGAATCCAGACTTAACGTGCCCATTGTAAGCCCCTGGTACAGCTGGGTTTGGCATGAACAAACAGCTGAAATAGCAAAGCCCCTGCTTCAGCATCTCTGCCTAACTCCTGGTAGCTCAGTAGAGCTATGAGCATATGCAGATAAGCACTTACAACACAACTAAAACACACTTGTTTCTTTTGAATTTAATCTTCCTCCTTCCGCAGCTGAATGGATGAGGAGGTCACAGAAAGGGCTCTGAATTATTAACCAATTTCCGTCCTTTTCACAGTTTATATTGGAGTGCTCCTGAACCAAAGCCAGCCCTTCTGGTGGTACGACATCAACTCAGCGTTCCATCTATCATCTCTTCAGCAAAACACAGCCTTTTTCAGGTGAAAACTAAACATCAGCTGAAAGCAGGTATCAGGTGAAAGTAAGAACATATGGATTAGCAGATACAAAGTGAGTACTCAATACTGCAGTTGCCCAGTTTGTCCACAATCATGTCTTTAAAGATTCAGACAGAACCATTCTATGATCCTATCTGCTTCCAAGGGCAGAGAGCTGTACCCACCAGAATGATATAGCAGTTTATATCCCTGAATCTTTAAATTCAGATTGGAGAGTTGATTTCAGCAAAGGACAGGACAGGAACACAGTTAGAAACCCAGTTAGAAGGGAAGCTTAAAAATACGCTATGCTTTTATAGAGAAGTCCAACTTCCACATTGAAGCAAAGAGTGGAAGAAAAAGCTTTTCCTTCTCCACTTACCAGACAGAAGTGAATTTATGTAACGTTAAAGAGATCTACAAGCAACCAAGGTGTACAGAATGACTTTAAAAGATTTTCATAACAACTCACAAAAGCCCCAAAATCAAGCCTTCAAGTTCTGTAAGTGAGCCTTCACAGTCAGTCTTCAAAGTGAAGTTTCTAATTTTTAACAACTCTGGAGAAGGCTTACAGGAGAGAGGGGAAAAGAGAAACCATCTCTTTCTTTCAACAACATACAAATAGAGAGGATTACTCTTCTTGACTGTTGATTTGGGAGTGTGCCATTAGGTCTTCTCAGCAAATGCAAAATGAGAAAGAGAACTTAATTGAAATAATCCAGAATGACAGATTGCACTGACGGGAGGTGAGGCTGCCAGATAGAGCTGTCATGTGAAAGTTAAACTTGGGAAATAGAGAAAAGAAAAAAAATCAGGTATGTTTGATTTCTTTTTTCCCCCGGATAGATTATTCACCATACTTCAGAACAACACAGGTGAATGATTTTTCTGGGCCTACTTATTCATTTCAAAGTTAGTTGCTAACGTTTCTAAGTGAGAGCACGTCTAGTAACCACAGGATATTTTATATACTTTAAAATTAGGGGTGCTGGTGATCATATTTCAGCTTCATTACATCCAAAAAGCTTTCACTAAAGCCTGTGGGTAATTTCCATTTACCTATATATGAAAAAACATCCCCAACTACAAATCCATTATGTTTGACAGTATTTATATAAATATTATTAAAGACAGCATGTATGGTAATGATGTACAAGAAATTACCTCCTTGCATTTATAACTGCCAGCAAGCTTCTTCAAGAGGTAAAGGAGCTAAAAGGCAATATTCGACATTTCAAAACAGACCCCTTGGGGTTAAACCGGGTTGACAGCTGCTCTAGGGAAGCCTATTCAGACAGAAACCCCCTACTTACAGGTAAAGAAAAAAGTCAAACACAAGTGTCACTTACAGTACCCTTGATGAAAAAAATGAAAAAATAAAAAGGAAATGATAATGGAAGTTGCAGCCAGGCTGATCAGCACATCAGATCTCCATGTTCATCTCAAGAAGTCCGAATACACTGTAAACAGACAGTGGAAGCTCTTAACAAGGCAGGCAAACAAAATGTGCCAGAACGGGAGTTCAGACACCATGGAGTGAAGGTCACGGGTTTTAGTGAAACACTCTGATTTCAAACCATAAGAAAGTGAAAGAAAATGCTATGTTAGGGACTCAAAAAGAAGGGTGTATACCCAGACAGAGCTGGTATGCTTTGTCCCAGGTGGTGTCTGAATGAGTACAACAGAATAGCAAATACTGATCACAAATTCCTACATGCAAAACACAGGAATTTATCGAGCCTGTTAATAACCAGTTAATGTCTAACCCAACTTCAGAAATATTACTAATGATACCAAGCATATACAGGATAATTGATACATTTTAATATAAATAATTATTATATAATCTGCCAACACAGCCAAACTTTTTGTTCACTCCAGGAGTTTCCAACAGGGATCACAACTTTGGATGAAGTTCCTGTGAAGTTTAAGACACTGGGGTTGTGTTCTTTTCCCACTGAGAAAAACAAACCTTTATGACTTCTGAGATAAACCAAGAAACAAATAGGCAGAGTGAGCTGGGTAACTCTTGTCTACACAGCGACAGTCACAGACCAGTGTCTCATCAGCAGAACAAGATGATAAAAACAGAGAAGAAAGGCATTTGGAGGTATTTTCTCTTTTAATACTGCATGTTGCTCTTCTACTATTCTTCACCTACCACAAATATTTTTTTAAGACAAATTTACCATTTTGAGAAAAATGTAACAAATGACTAAATTAAGGAATGAAATTTCTTCTGCAATATACACAGCACATATTGCGTCATGATTTTCTCTCTTTCCCATTGTAAATAATAGAGTAGAGCTTTACAAGGTTTCTAAATAGGCATTTCATTCTGATAAGGCAAAAATATGAAGCTTTTAATACAGCATTTTTGCATTTTGAAAATAGCATATAAACCTCAAGTTTAATTATCATCGCATTATAACTGGCACAGTCTTATGAAAAATGCAGTCTTTATACGTGTGTCCTGGTTTGAGCGACACAGGATTAATTTCTCTTTTGGTAATTTTACTTTGCAATAAGGTCTCTTCTAATGCTA